>JASPKZ010007712.1:0-387032 GCA_030220185.1 Diploptera punctata | reverse complement strand
TAAATGAGCAGTGACAGTGAATTTATTAGAGAATTGGGAAATAAAGAGTGGACATTTGTAGGACTTTTTACGAATAAAATTAAGCTGTTTCTCCAATCACTATTTAACTATAGTAGGTTTAAAATATGTATATATTTAATGTAAACGGCGATGTTTGAAAACAAATGAGAAACTATTGGTACGCTTCATTCTGCTTTTTTGTTCATCATTGCAACCAGTCATATTATTTATTGCCAAAAGGAACGCAATAGTGTAAGATTCCTCGAGTGGAGAAAAAATGAAACACGTCAAACGTATATTAATTCATTTCTGATGTCCTATGACAATTATATTTTTCTGGAATGTTATTACATTGGAAAAAAAATATACATTTAACAAAGTGCAAACTGTGGTTCTCTTTTTTGGTGGTGTAATCAATTGCTACAAATGTTTTTATATTAACATCCCCGCCATGCGCTAAATAACGTGTTGACTTCTGCACTATATATACAATCTGGTAGCCGTAGTTCTTAAAGAGTCAGTCACTGCAAAATAATGCTATACCTATTCGAATGTTAAAAAGGAGGTGCTTTTTTTATTATGATAACTTTAGGTTGGTACATTCTAGGCGAAACACGACAGGTGATTGGGTTGTAAATAAAAAATACATTGAAAATGTGATTGGTCATTGACTCCCATTGGGGGCATGAGTTGAAATAGTCATAAGTAATGCCAGCGAGTGGGTTCCGAATTTTATCTAGAGATTTGGAAATCAAGAGTGGCATTTTGTTAGGACTATTTAACGATAAAATTAAGCTGTTTACTCACAAATCATTGTTTAACTATAGTTATTTTAAAATATTTATGTATTTAATGTAATCGGCGATGTTTGAAAACAAATCAGAAATGTGAGGTTATGTTCATTAATTGCAACTAGATCATATATCATTTATTGCCAAATAAGATCGCAATATTGTAAGAATGTACCCAAGTGGAGAAATAATGAAACACATCAAACTATATATCATAACATTACGGGTTATTCATTTATTTTTATAGTAAACGACTCAGTAAAATCAAGGAATCTGTTCATTATTTGTTATATTCAATGTATTTGTTGGAGAAAAATAATGTTCTGTCCTGTTCAGAACATTAAAATGGAGGAGCTTTCTTTACCACAAAAGCAGGAGCTGATAAAGAGAAATCGATAAAGAGCGAGGTGAAACTCGACTGTCATTGGTTGTAAAACAAAATTCATTGAAGCGTGATTGGTTACTGACTAGCATTTGTGGCATGAGTTAAATAGTCTTTGTTATAGTCAACTGCTGGCTCATATATGACTTTCTTTTCAGAGTCAACTTCCTCAGGTTGGCTACTTTGAGTCAAAACGGATTGAGGAATCTAATATCATACTAATTAACTATGATAGCAAAGTAACATTATTATTTTTACTGTGAAACAGTTCATTTCTAAATTATGCTACAAAATAAGCGTCAGTTTCCAACCATGTCCTTTTAAAGCTCAGTCTTTTCTTGTCACCAGCGCGAGCATCCCTGCGCGCTTCCATATACCATTTCTGTTTTGGTTCCATCAATTTGGTCTGGCAGGCGAAGCTAGCCTGGCCAGTCAGTACCATCCCCTTATTACTCTACAAATGCTTGGCCAACGAATATATGGAGTTTTCTTTCGATGTTATGAAAGAGTATATTTAGTAGAATTTGTAATTTTGTTCTATTTTTTAAATATTTTTTTGTATGAAAAGCCTGTTCAGATTATTGTTGATTTTGTTCTATGTTGTATGAATGTTTTTCAAGCTAGTTAACCGTTGTATTTCAATTTCTACATTTCTGTAATCATTAATTATGTTTATCTCCATCTATGATTTATGTCAAATTAATGCTTCCGGATACTTTCATGTGTTAAAAGAGCAGATGAATTTAAGTATAGTCAGAATCCATAACATACCTAGATTTACGACCAACATTATGTTTGTCTCATTACTTACTTTTTTTTTACTTTTGAGGGCTTCTCCACTTTTCAGCGGTTACCCTGTATTCCCATTCACCATTCTTGCCGATCACGCCATTCATCCTCCTCCAGACCTCGGTCGTTCATCAATCTATGGATCTCTCCTCTCCAAGTTGTTCTTGGCCTGCCCCGTTTCCTTCTACCAGAAGGTGACCACTCCAAAAGAGTTCTGGGCCACCTATCATCCTCCATTCGTCTGACATGGCCATACCACTGAAGAGCTCGTCTTTCGATCCTTTCCACCACTGTCTCCTCCATATCCATCATCTGCCTCACTTCTTCATTTCTTCTTCTTCTTTCCAACCTGGACACACCTGGCACCTGCGTCTTATTCCATTCATCTCCACTGCCAAGATCTTAGTTTTTTGTCCCTCTACCAAAGTCCATCTCCTCAGCACCATATGTCATTATGCTTTCCACAACAGACTTCAAAATTCTCCTCTTCGTGTGGTTTGACATTGTCCTACTCCACAGTACTCCATTCAACATTTTTATGGATTTTCGTGCTTGTACTAACCTGCTATCTACTTCAGCTTTACAGCTCCCTGATTCATCAATAAGTGATCCCAAATATTTAAATTTTTTAACAGCTCTAATAATTCCTTGGGATAGGGATATATCTCGTCCGCTTCCTCCTATTACAAGATATTCAGTTTTTTCCATATTTACTCTTAATCCTCCTATTTCAAAAGCATTAAGAAGTTTTCTCATCATGTATTTCACATCCTCACGACTCAGAGCTATCAACACTTGATCGTCTGCAAATAATAAGGAATGTATGTTTGTCTCATGAGTACCAATAGTTCTACTTAATGCAATTTTTTATTGTGTTTTCAAATATGTATTCACCCACAGTTTTTTTATTTCAATTTCAATTAATGGATTTAAATAATTATTTTTTAAATAAACTTTTTTCGTCCATTTGTCCATTGTAAAATAAAACCAATTGACCTAACTCAGGAGATTTCAGTATGGAAAAGAGATATCAAGGCAAATGAAATGCTAATATGCTGGCCGATTATTGTTGGACCATCAAGAGGGATGCTCCACAGACAAAATATAGCAGAAAATCGTCATTTCTTACTTTCTAGGTGAGTTCGAATTTCGAATATTGTGTAGTTACGAATGTAGAAAATATTCAAGTGTTTGAAATTATAAAAACCTGTCTCTCGGATACCTTGCGTGATGGATAAAAACCGATATCATATTTGAATTCAGGAGAAAAAATACTATCAGAATCACATATTTTTCTTTCTGAGACAAAAAAAGTTTATTTTTTGTTGCTCAGTATTATTAAGGATGACTGAGATCTTAGGCACTGTTTTATATTTCTTAAAACTTTAACACAGTGACCTCAACGGAGTTTCGTAATGTATTTTAAAAAGCAAGATTTGGCAAAACAGTAGCTCAATACGGAGCAATTTTACTGTTGTTTGAAGAGAAAAGGCAAAACTAGGGCTGTGTGTGTGTGTCACTAAGGAAAACGGTTACCTGTAAGTGTACTTACTTATAAAGACCATGTAGTTCATTGTTATGTAGTCTTCTCCATTCACCTGTCTGTTCATCTCTTACCTGTAAGTGTATCTACTTTATTTCATCTAAAACTTATGAACAGACCAAGTGGATGTTGTTGCTTGACTTCTATTGGAAATATTAACTAATTAAGATAGTTTGGTTAAAGTTTGTATAGCTTAACATGATGTTAATCTCTGACTGTATTTCCTGGTTGAAGTCGATGGGTTTAAGTATCTGTGATATCACAAGTCTGGCAAGATAATGCGTTTCAATTACCTCACGTAATTGCTCTCAATTTCCCGCAAAGCTGAAGCGCAGGAAGATAATCACGTTGTTGACATCAGGGGTGGCAGAGACAGGATGTAACCAAAGATAAATAGGATTAGCAAAAGATCGCTTGGTATCTATATTATAAAAGCATTATAATATCGGTAAGTGCACCATCAAATCATCATAATCTTTTCTAAACAAATTCACACTTTCCTCTTTTCGTAAAAATATAAAAACGCTTGTTCATTTTTATATAGTATACCGAGTGTGTTGGTGATGCTTGATCATCCGAAAATCTATTATCTGTGTTTGATCCCTGGAATGTAGTGTTTTAAAGTCATCTGGGGATCTAAGTGCATGATCCTTGTATTGTGCTGTGTCCCGCAGGTTTCCTGATTGTTAATTAAATAAAAATAAAACGTAGTTTTATTTGATTTTTCATATTTATTATATAATTCAGTGACAGCTGTTTCGGTACACTGTACCTTCTTCTCTCGGATAAAGGAACACATGAGAGCATATAGCAGAAATTTAGAAAATTCAAAATATGCTAACCACCTATTCCAATTTAATCATTGTTTCGATCCAAATTTTGAAATTTTACATATTTGTGATAAGGGTAAGAAGTTAGATCTTTTGGATGCTGTAGAAATTAATAAATTTAAAAGTAGTAGAAAACTGTTAAATTCTCAACTTGATTTGAATGAATCCCCTTTGTTAAATAAAAAAAATATATAAATATTGTTGTATTGTTGCTTAGATCAGTTGGAACACAATTCATAATATGTTAACATGTCTGAAGAAGGTACAGTGTACCGAAACAGCTGTCACTGAATTATATAATAAATATGAAAATCAAATAAAACTACGTTTTATTTTTATTTAATTAATAAATATGGATTTTCATCAAGTAAACACCAACTCAATTGATTATTTCCTGATTATTGATGTAACAATATTTGAACTCGAGTTGCCAATGTAACACAATTTAAGTACTCTAACATGTGAAAGAATGCACGCTGATTTTATTTAGTTAATTAGTACAGACTATGTTGGCTGTACTAGAACACAGAACATTCGTTAAAATCAATATGGCTGTCATGTGTTCATGCTGTTCAATATCGTGAAAAAATATATTCAGATAATCTTTAGAAAACGTGTAAAACTCAATAGCCAGTATAGAATTGACATGTCGTTAGCATGTCGGATCCCCAGCCGATATAACTGGTTTTCTTAACCTGGCGCCGGGGTCGATAGATTTCTTTTTTCAGGATAGAAGAATCCAAGGACCAAGTCCTCAGGCAGGGACTTAAGCCGTGGGTCTAGAATTTTCCCATCCTAGTACTACCTTGGTTTCCTAGATGTCACTATTAAGCGGAACGCTGACTCCGGGCCACTCAATAACATCTATCCGAAAACAAGTGTAATTAAATTAGTATGCTTCAATTTCTACCTTGTAGGAGCTCATAAGAAAAAGAAAAACTATTTTCAATCAAAATATTTTGTATTCGTAATATAACATTAACCAGCAGCTTAAGGCATAATACCTTGGTGCAGAGGTACGGGAGTTGCGCTGGTTCGAGTCCACATGGGGGAGAAATTTTCTCTTGCAATTTAGACCAGAATTGGACTGGTGCCCATCCAGCGTCTAACTGGAAGCTATCACACCTATAATTCCCTAGTAAAGCTGCAAAGTATAGCTTGAAAATGCTACGATTAACTTATAGTGAAAGACCTGCCCTCGGCCAGATTTACTATGAGAGATGCCACTAAACCAACTTGTATCAACGAAACTTGTTTTGACATGTACAACGTTTGTTGACGCATGAGCATAGTGTATGATTGGGACAAAAAAAAAAGGTCTTTCACTGCAGTCATAGCATTTTCATGCTATTCTTTGCAGCTTTACTAGGCAATTAGAGGTGTGATAGCTTCCCACATCGGTGAAGGATGATGATGGCCGGATTATTTTCGGGGACCGTTGGGCCCTGACATTTGCCTTACAGGTGAGGAAAAACTCCGAAATAAACCTCACCCAGGAGTCTGTCCCGACCGGGAATCGAACTCGGGCCCGCTGCGTGATAAGGCAGCACGCTACCTCGAGACCACAGCAGTGGACTAGGGATGTATGGAGAATATATATCCGCGCGACCATCACCCTCCGGGTTCGATAGCCGCAGTGTCTTATTATTACATTTCTCACTATGGTTTAAAGCATTTATCTGGAAAGAAAGGCACGTCCTTTTTACACGCTTTATATTAGCTTGACCTGTATCTAACTATCTATGTAACGGAAACTTTCAACGCGATTTTCACCCACTTATAATCATTGGATCGACTTGAAACTTTGTATACTTGTAAAGGACTCGTGACAATACAATAATTTCATGTTTGTTTTCTAAAATCCTGGCCAGAATCAGAAAATCAAAAAAAGTATCTTTGTATCTATGTAACGGAATCTTTGAACACGATTTTCACCCACTTAGAAACATTGGATCGACTTGAAACTTTGTATACTTGTAAAGATCCCGTGGCAATACAATAATTTCATATTTTGTTTCTAAAATCCTGGCCAGAATCATAAGAAAATAAAAACAAATGAACTTGCGGACTTGTCGACTGTTTAGTCAATCGTTGTAAAAGCCGAGTTGGTAGAGCGGGTGAACTTTAGTGGTATATAATTTCAGTAATCCATAGGTCGCTGGTTCAAATCCGGCTGGGAGGTTTTTTTACAAGAGTATTACTTTGAGCTCATACTACAATAGTATCGAATTTAAAGATATTTACATTTTTATCTTATTCTGTAAAATATTAAAACTAAAAAATAAATAATAGTTTTAAAAAACTAAAACAACACGCTTTATTAGAAAACCGAATAAAAAAATGAAAAATAATTTTAATTTCCAACACGCTTGGGATAAAATTAAAGTGGTCAACGAAAAAATATTCTGCAACACATCTAGAATAAAACTAGAGTTATCAACAAAAAGAAAATAATTTTACCATCAAAAGCGTGGGGTACTCTGTATCAATTAATATATTTGATAATAAACAGATATTAGTAAAACTAAAGTCTCTAAGAAGAAAATATAAAAATCATAAAAAGCACCCCTCGCTTTTGATGGTAAAATTATTTTCTTTTTGTTTGATAACTGTAGTTTTATTCTAGATGTGTTGGGGATGATTTTTTTGTTGACCACTTTAATTTTATCCCAAGCGTGTTGTAAATTAAAATTATTTTTTATTTTGTTAGTTCGGTTTTCTAATAAAGCCTGTTGTTTTAGTTTTTTGAAACTATTATTTTTTTTCTTCCTCTTACAAACCATTTATTTAGTAAAACCGCGAGAAGTTTTATGTAAGATATAAATGTTGTAATTTCTGTATTTCACATCAGAATTTTTTTAATACTAGAAGGTTGTGTAAAAGTTACAAATTCTCTTGCTCTGGCTCCATATTTTAAAAATGCTTGGTTGATGCGAATAAACCCTTTAATTACTGCGAGTTCGGTTGCATATTCAGAGAGACTAAATTGGACGCGAACTGAAAACATGCTCTCAGGAGACTTGGCTTCAATGAAACCCTAAACGGAATTGGTTAATTGAAACTGTTAATTACGACGCGAGGTTTTCTCCGCATATGCGAGTGTAATTCATCGTCGTACTTCATTTCTGGAAATAGAATTAACGACAAGCGAGAAGGTTGGTACGACTGATGTAATATGATTCCTCTGGTTTCCTCCATCCTTTTACTGTGTGTGAGAGAGACTAAAAGTTTACACCTTTATATCGATTCCACTCTTTGTTTTGTACAATCAGTTGAGACTATTTTTAAAGCGTGTAATTCTGCTTTTGTGCTTGGAAATTATATGTGTTGAAATAGTATACGATACGAGGTTGGGAAGTGGTTTTTACAAAAGCGAGGAAATGTTTAAAATCCGAGGTTTTTAATTTCCGAGATTCTGTAAAACACTTCACAAACGAGCGTTGTACATTATTATTTGCGCGATGGTGTTTTCAAAACAATAAATAATAATAAAATAATAACATCTTTAATGGAAACATTTGAGTTCATTATAAACAACTGACTAACATTAAAAGTGTGGGCAATGGTGATCTTGAGGAAGATTTCTGTGCTGTAGGCCGTGGTCTCGAGGCTTGAAGTTCCCCGACGTTTCGCCAGAGACTCAAAACAACCCTTGAGGATGCCAGAAGCAGTCTCTGGCGAAACGTCGGAGAACTTCAAGTCTCGAACCACGGCCTACAGCCCGGATATCTTCCCCAAGATAATCATATCAACTCCGACCATGAAAACCTAAGTCAATACAGTGTGGGCAATGTTTATTAGTTGAGACTACAGCAGGCCGTGACACCAATCAATGATAAAATTGTGGCAAGTACGTATTTATTGTTTTATATTGTTTCAGATATAGTTCAGTTAATTTAAAATGCAGTAATTTGTTTCGTATAATGTACATTAACACTACCTTTTGAATATATTTTTGTATATACATTGTACATAGTTTACATAGAGAGCAGTGGATTTACTTCCCGCGCGAGGTTTATAGTATGTAATATTACAGTATGGTTATTTAGGTTGGCAACCCTGAATTGTAGGAAGTTGAACTTTCAATCATGGTCGCCATTGCCGTAAGTACGACAAAACGCATTATCGCGCAAAATAATTATTTTAATGTTATTGGTTGCTGTCTAGGATATTTTAAAATGCCATTTGCAGCATTTGAGATATGATATATTTGTGTGAAAAATGTGTTGCAGCCGATAAACCTGATTTGAATTTTTTTTTTCCCCCTTCAATCGTCGAGTTAAGTCCAATTGGAATTTTATTTAGTCTATTATTTCAGATGACAATACAAGTTAATATACTTTAGGTAAATCCGTGATACAATTGGTACAAGTTCCAAAGCCGAATTAATTTGTTGGTACGGTACTAGACTTACTTAGCGCTGGTTCGAGTCCCCATGGGGTAAGAAATTTTCCCATTGAATTACGACCAGTATGAGACTGGTGCCTACCCAGCATCTTGAGGCTTTGGATAGGTAAAATAAGTAGCCGATTCAAGATGAGATATCCAGCTAAAAATGCTGAAGGACTCGATACGCTGACCACATATCACACCTACATTAGCAGGACTGTCTAAGCCTATCGCGCCGTGGAGTTTCTGTATATATTTCCCGTACGTACATGGTGGAGATGTGGGTGCTCCCTTAGAGGAAATTTCTTGACCAAGCTAATTTAGTTACGTTTATTTTTCTACATATGTTGGTGAGTGACGTGTGGTCAGTACATCGCCTCGATGAGACATCTAGTGGACAACTAATGTTTTTTTAGGCTTGATGTTCTTTTGTGAGCCCGAAAATCTTCATACTCTGTACCCATGGCTTAAAATCCCTCCATGAGGATTTGTCCCCTTGGATTTTCCCCTTAAAATCCATCGACCGAGGTCGGGTTGGAACCCGCGATCCTCGCTACTAAAGCAGGGAACATTACCACTAGCCCACCGAGACCTGCACACACACACACAAATATATATATATATATATATATATATATATATATCCTCAACTCGTGTCCAACTGAGGGTCGGGTCGAGGAATAAGATGATATGAAGTCCTTATATTTATAGAGGTCAGTGAACTACAAGGGTGCCGGCCGACCACTCCTGAGAGCACAGGGGCGGATGAATGGAATGAAACGAAATAGATGAGTAGAGTATGGAGAAATGGTGGACTGAAATTCGTGGCATGGGAAAACGGGAGAAACTCCGAGAAAAACCTGCTGAAGCTCCGTTTCGTCCACCACGAAACCCACTTGGAGTGACCGAGGCTCCATCTCGGGACCTTAGCAGTGAGAGGCGAGCTTCTGAGCTTGCGCCATGGAGCCGCATATATATATATATATATATATATATATATAAAATGACAAGAAAAGAAAAAATAAATGCCTGAGTAGGGATTTGAATCTTTAACTCTATACGTTATCGGTCTAATCAACTGAGCCACTCAGGAATCCTAACACAAATATATACAGTGTGCGTGTATATATATATATATATATATATATGGTATGAGAAGAAAAATAAATGCCTGGACGGGATTCGAACCCGGAACTCTGAGTCTGTATCTCAGCGTGTTATCCATTACGCCACCAGGCGAATCCAATTCAAACACTTATTTTTCTTATATATGTATTATATTCTCCATTATTACTAGATGTCGCGAAAACTCGGTCTTCGAATATAATACATATATAAGAAAAATAAGTGTTTGAATTGGATTCGCCTGGTGGTGTAATGGATAACACGCTGAGGTACAGACTCAGAGTCCCGGGTTCGAATCCCAACCAGGCATTTATTTTTCTTATCATACCATATTAAGCTTGCATTGCTCAATGTTAAACATTTAATTATAACATATATATATATATATAATACACTTGCCTTGTCTGGGCATATACTCCAATCAGTGTAAATATAATATTCAAAATCTTTAATTTAATAGAAATTCATTCGTAATTTTATTTATTTTGTTTCCCATCTTCTCTAATAAGTATAGCAACTCCTGAAGACACGACAAAAATCTTCAAGCGTCTCAAAATAAGATTTTAATTAAAATAAAAAGTATAATTAGAAATTTTCAGAGAATAATTATCTGAAACCACGACTGGAAATCCAGTAGGTCTTTATAGCTATCGAATCAATTGGCTCAGTCAGTAGCATAATTAAATTAGTTTTGTATTTGAGCAGTCGATCAATCTGATTGGGGATTTCTGGTTTTAATCAATTGTGAAATTGAATACTGGGTTGGTATTCCATTATTAAAATTAATTTAATTATATTCACCAATTCATAACAATTTAAAAATTATATCTATAAACTTCTACCGAAAATACAAGAGATGTAAAAACAGAAACACACAATCAAATATTTTAGGTATGGCATTTGATGTTAAAACATCTATAAATGCTTAGTTAATATAGGTTTTCCACTTTACAGCAGTTCGCCCTTAATTCCTGCTTTCCAGAGATTCCTATCTTCCCATTGTCCTTCTTCCATACCCCTCTTCATCATGTCATCATATATTCCCTCATACCATGTTGTTCTACCCCCCCCTCTTTCTTCTGTCTGGTATCATCCAATCTAACACCCGTTTAGGCCACTGTTCATCCGACATCCGTTGTACATGTCCATACCACTGTAAAGCTCTCTTTGTTATCCTATCGATAACAGTTTCTTGTGCATCCATTTCTTGTTTAATAGAATTACATGTATTTCTAATATTTGTTGCCTGGATATTCTCATACTTCTCCGTAATCCATCCATTTCTGTCGCCAAGACTCTTTTTTGCATCCTTTCATTTATTGTCCAGCTTTTTTGGTCCATATGTAAGTAAGTATACTTTCTATTATTGTTTGCATTGGGGCGATGTACGGCGGGGACTAGTTTCCCCGTGATCGCTACGGTAGCCGAGAAGGTCCAATAGGAATCCCGAAAACCGAAAAAATGGGGCTCTGGTTAGGTCCCCCAAATGCGGGGGTTAGCGAAGGGCTGACAACCCGTTCCATAAAAAGAAATAATTGTTATGTTTCCTGCAAAGAGAGATAAAGGCGGACAGATAAATAGGCATAGACTTTGGCTAAGAAAAAGGACGATGAATTTAGCGTCTATAAATAAGAATGATATAAATATATAATAGTTTTAAAAAACTAAAACAACACGGTTTGTTAGAAAACCGAACTAAAAAAAAAGAAAAATAATTTTAATTTCCATCACGCTTGGGATAAATAATTTCACCATCAAAAGCGTGGGGTGCTCTTTATCAATTAATATATTTGATATAAACAGATATTGGTAAAAGTAAAGTCTGTAAGAAGAAAATGTAAAAATCATAAAAAGCACCCACGCTTTTGATGGTAAAATTATTTATCCCAAGCGTGTTGTTTTAGTTTTTTTAAAACTTATATATTTTTAATATTTTACAGAATAAGATAAAAATGTAAATATCTACGTTCGAAACTATTACAGTATGAGCTAAAAGTAAGACTCTTCTAAAAAAAAACCCTAGCCGGATTTGAACCAGCGACCTATGGATTACTGGAATTATATACCACTAGAATTCACCGGTTTACCAACTGAGCTCTTACAATGATTGACTAAAGAGTCGACAAGTCCGCAACCTATTATACCAGTTTTCATTTTTTTTTTGATTTTCTGATGATTCTAGCCAGGATTTTAGAAACAACATATGAAATTATTGTATTGTCACGGGTCCTTTACAAGTATACAAAGTTTCAAGTCGATCCAATGATTTTAATTGGGTGAAAATCGCGTTGAAAGATTCCGTTACATAGATAGATAGATAGATAGATAAAGTCAAGCTGATATAAAGCGTGTAAAAAGGACGATGGATTTAACATCTATAAATAAGAATGAAATAAAAAATAAAACTTTATACTCTTAGTAAACCCGATATTGGCGTATATAAAAACAAAACAGAAGATTCGAATCGATGTAGGCTACTTACTTTAAAATGTTTGCTTTCAGAAAAAAAAAATGAAAGAAAGTGTACTCAGCTTGATAAATAGAAAGATTTTAAAGAATAAAAAAATATATTGATTAAAACTTCAAGGTGTTTACTTTCATTAAATTAATGGATCGTAATATGAGAACTTCCTTTGAACAACATTTTAACGTTAATTTTAAAAATCTACTGCTTCGACAAAAAGTAATTTACTTGTTTAAGAAAAATACTTGGCAGATTGCGCATTGCTGATGACGTTTAAATAGAATGAAATTGGATACTTAATTACATTTTTGGCATGTGGTTATTTTAAGTGGATATATCTTGCTTCTCTCGGTCCTTTGCATTTTAGAGTGTTCTTCACTAGCATGGTGATATTTCTCATTGTTTTTTCTTAATAGAAAAGGCAATGTTTTCCTGTTTCTCAACAAACAAGTCATCAAATGCATATTCTTTGTACGCTTATACGATGTTTGCATTTAAGGTACTCTTCATTGGTACATGTAAAACATTATTTCATATGAGGTACAGTTCTAATCAGATGGGTGTGCATGCCACATAAGGTACTCACAGGTACACTTAACGACAAAAAGAATGGGCCGACTCTTGATCTGGAATATTTCAAGTTTTAACGCGCGATTCACACGAGTAAACTAATTGAACAGTAGAGCTACAATGCGTTTCCCTTCTTCCTTTGAATAGTATTCTTTCTAAATGCACCAACGTAGCGAGAGCTTAGCTCAGTGCTTAGTGGCTTGGCTCGTATACAAGAGGTCGCATGTTCGGTTCTCGATGAGGTTAATTTTTTTAATTGTTAAAGTGCTTTCTATTCTATTCTATTCTATTCTGCATATCCATTCTTAAAAAAATAAATAAATAATAGTTTTAAAAAACTAAAACAACACGCTTTATCAGAAAACCGAACTAAAAAAATGAAAAATAATTTTAATTTCCAACACGCTTGGGGTAAATAATTTTACCATCAAAAGCGTGGGATGCTCTTTATCAATTAATATATTTAATAATAAACATCTATTTGTAAAAGTAAAGTCTCTAAGAAGAAAATGTAAAAATCATAGAAAGCACCCCACGCTTTTGATGGTAAAATTATTTATCCCAAGCGTGTTGGAAATTAAAATTATTTTTCATTTTTTTAGTTCGGTTTTCTAATAAATCGTGTTGTTTTAGTTTTTAAAACTATTATTTATTTTTTAGTTTTAACATTTTACAGAATAGGAAAAAAATGTAAATATCTTTAAATTCGATACTAATGTAATATGAGCTAAAAGTAATAATCTTATAAAAAAAGGCTCCCAGCCGGATTTGAACCGGCGACCTACGGATTACTGAAATTATACAACACTAGAGTTCACCGCTCTACCAACTGAGCTCTTACAACTATTGACTAAAATGTCGACAAGTCCGCAACCTATTATACCAGTTTTAATTTTTTTTTAATTTTCTGGGGATTCTGGCCAGGATTTTAAAAACAAAATATGAAATTATTGTATTGTCATGGGTCCTTTACAAGTATACAAAGTTTCAAGTCGATCCAATGTTTCTAAGTGGGTGAAAATCGTGTTTAAAATTCCGTCACATAGATACAAAGACACTTTTTTATTTTCTGATGATTCTGGCCATGATTTTAGAAACAGAATATGAAATTATTGTATTGTCACGGGTCTTTTACAAGTATACAAAGTTTCTAGTCGATCCAATGATTTTAAGTGGGTGAAAATCGCGTTGAAAGATTCCGTTAGATAGATAGATAGATAGATAGATATAGGTCAAGTTAATATAAAGCGTGTAAAAACGTACTAACTATTTGGAAGTATTACTACTTTTATGATTAATATTATTTATTTATGTATTTATTTATAAACAGGTTTACAGTGTAATAAAACATCTTTCTACGCCCTAAACTTTTTAAATTTTTATCTTCTTTCTCCATTTTTCTCTATCTTCTCTTTCCAGTTCTTCCAGACCTACCTCCCTCATACCTCTTCTTACATCATCCACCCATTTAAATCTAGGTCAACCTCTCTTTCCTTTTCCAGGCGGAATCCATTCCGAAGCTTGTCTTGGTAATTTTTTCTTTGGCATCCTACGTATATGACCATACCACTTTAATTGTCTGTATCTCACAAAATCTAATACCGGTATTGAATTTTGGACTTTCGTTTGTTGTCTGATGATTGCATTTCTGATTTTTTTTTTTTTTCAATTTAGAATGTCTAGTTGAGCGTCTGAAACAATCCATTTCAATAGACATAAACTTTAAAACTAACATTTTTATTCAGATGCCAAATTTCTGCACCCTATGTTAGCGTGCTTCGAATTATGGATTTATAAATTTCTAATTTGGTATCTATTCTTACGTTCTTATCCCACAAAACGCCGTTTAACATTGTTATTCCTGATCTGCCTTTTTGAATTCTGTGCCATTTTCTTGGGGACATTTTGAGTTAATTTTTGATCCCCAGGTAATTACATTCTTCACATTAATTGATACATCCCATTATTATTATTATTATTATTATTATTATTATTATTATTATTATTATTATTATTATTATTATTATTATTATTATTATTATTTATTATTATCATTGTCCATCATCTATGAGCTATTATTATGATGTACTTGACATGTATAAACTAAATATTTTAATTGAAGGTTGAAACGTTTTCCTCACTAATACTTAATAAATAAATAAACACACAAATATCTTCTTCTTCACTTCCTGGTTTAGGCAAGAGTTGCCTGTTCCGTCTTCACTAATAGATCTAAGACCATCTCTTCCGAGGACGTCCGACATCTCTTCTTCCTCTTGGAAAATAATGGAAGATTTTATTTGGTAATCTTCTTTCTTCCATTCTTTCTACATGTTTTTTCCACTGTATCTTGTTGTTAAATATCTTTTCTTTTATGGAGTAGATCTGCAGTTCTTCACGGATATCCTCGTTTCTTATCTGGTCCATTCTAGTGCAGCCTTTTACTCTTCTTAAAAATTTCATCTCGGCTGCTTGGATTTTACTTTCTTGTTTGGTAGTGGTAATCCAAGATTCACTCCCATACAAAAGGACAGGGACAGCCATTGTTTTATAAAATTTTAATTTTGTTTGTTTATGGGCTTTATTATTCAATGTTCTATTTATTTTACCACAAATAGCTTGAAACTGATGTGTTTTGTATTCAATATCTTTATCATACCCATAGCTGATGTCACATCCTAAATATTTAAAGTGGGATACTTGTTCAATAATTTCGTCTCTAATTACTATTTTTGCACGCAGAGTATTTCTTCCACAAAATGCCATTACTTTTGTTTTACTTACTGAAATTTTAAAATTATAATCGCTACATATTGCATTTAGTTTGTAAGCAGCCAATTGTAACAGATCTTCATCATGGTGCAGTAAGACCAAATCATCGGCGAAAAGTAAGTTATTAATACTTGAGTTATTGTTCAATCTAAGGCCATTGTCCATTATAATTTTCCATTGTTTCATAATGTCGTCGATATATATATTAAAAAGAGTGGGTGATAGACTACACCCTTGTCTAACTCCTTGATTTATTAAAATTTCTTCTGACCTTTTTCCATCACTTTTTATCACAACTTTAGTTTCTTCATATAAGGCTTGGATACACAAATATATTAAGCTATATTATATTTTATTACATAAATTTATAGCATTATTATTAAAACGTGGTACTGCACGCACCGGTAGCTAAATAGTATTACCAGAGTTTACGAAGGCAGGAATATTACTTAAGATAGTGTAAAGTGGACGTAGATTATGTGGCAGGAATTGAATGTTATAGGATGTATTTTGCGAAAATACAAATGAATAAAAAAATTATTGGAGGATTCCAACACTGGCTTTCACATACATTTCATCTTGTAAGAAGTTTAACGATCTACGCCACTCGAACGTCTGATACTAGTTAACTTGTTTACTTATAGACTATGAACGAGAGTTGAACTTTATTAAAAATGTCGCAATTTGAGTAATATTGCATTTGTTTAACACTCGTAAATTTCTACAAAACATGTCTCCTTCACTGTTCTTTAACTATTTAAGACAATTAAAACCAAATAAATTGTATTTAAAACATTTAACAGTGCGCTACCTCGTGAACCGCAGCTATGGCTTTTCGAGTATGCGCAGAGTTCCTGTTATGGTCCACTGCGCATGCTCGAAAAGCCATAGCTGAGGTTCACGAGGTAACGCACTGTTAAATGTTTAAAATATGATGTATTTGGTTTTAATGGTCTTATATAGTTAAAGAACATTGAAGGAGACATGTTTCTAGATATTTAAGAGTGTTGGACAAATGCAATATTACTCAAATTGCGACATTTTAAATAAAGTTCAACTCTCGTTCATAGCGTAAAAATAAACACGGCAACTAGTATCAGACGTTCGAATAGCGTAGATGGTTAATCTACTTACAACAAGATGAAATGTATGTGAAAACCACGGTTCAAATCCTACGACAGTTTTTTTAATTGATTTATATTTTCGCAATATACATCCTATAATATTTAATTCCTGCCATATAATCTACGTTCACTTTACACTATCTTAAGTAATATTCCTGCCTCTGTTTTAGCTACCGGTATAAATTTAATTGTGCGTGCAGTAACACGTTTTAATAATAATGCTATAAATTTATGTAATAAAATATAATATAGCTTCCTATAATTGTGTGTTTATTTATTTATTACGTATTAGTGAGGAAAAAGTTTCAACCTTCAATTAAAATATTTAGTTTATATATGTTAAGTCCATCATAATAATAGCTCATAGATGATGGACAATAATAAAAAAATAAATAATAATAATAATAATAATAATAATAATAATAATAATAATAATAATAATAATAATAATGGGATGTATCAATTGATGTGAAGAATGTAATTACCTAGGGATCAAACTTAAGTCAAAATGTCCCCAAGAAAATGACACAGAATTCAAAAAGGCAGATCGGTAATCACATTGTTAAACGGAGTTTTGTGGGATAAGAAAATAAGAATAGATACCTAATTAGAAATTTATAAATCCATAATTCGAAGTACGCTAACATACGGTGCAGAAACTTGGCTTCTGAATAGAATTTTGTCTACCGAAATGGATTCTTACAGACGCTCAACTAGATATTCTAAATTAGAAAAAATCAGAAATACAATCATCACACAACAAATGAAAGTCCGAAATTCAATATTAGGTTTTGTGAGATACAGACAACTAGAATGGTATTGTCATATACGTAGGATGCCAGAGAAAACATTACCTACACAAGGTTCTGAATGGATTCCACCTGAAAAAGAAAAGGGAGGTGGACCAGATTTAAATGGATGGATGATGTATGAAGAGATATGAGTGAGCTAGGTCTGGAAGAATTGGAATGAGAAGATAGAGAAGAATGGAGAAAGAAGATAAACATTTAAAAAGCTTTGGGCATAGGAAGATGTTTTATTACACAGTAAATCTGTTTATAAATAAATAAATAATAATATTAATAAAAATATCAGTACTTCCAAATAGTTAGTACTTTTTTTTCCCTTTAAGAATGAAATACAGTATAAAATAGAAAGCACTTTAACAATTAAAAAAATTAACCCCACCGGGAATCGAACCTGCGACGTCTTGTTAATACTGGTTTTTCTATATCAATGTATTAGTTCTCCATCCATAGTAATTCTGCCCGAAGACAGGTCCTTCACTGCAGTCAGAGCATTTTCATGCTATGCTTGCAGCTTTACTAGGGAATTGTAGGTGTGGTAGCTTCCCGTTGCTTTCCACACCGGTGAAGAAGATGATGATGATAATAATGATAAGAATGATGATGGTGATGATGGCCATATGATTTCGGGGACCGTTTGGGGCTTAAAGTTTTCCTGACATTTGTCTAACAGGTGAGGAAAAACCCTGATAAAAACCTCACATCTTCTTATGGAATTTCGACCAGTATGGGATAGGTGCTCACCCAGCATCGTGAAGATTTTGGGTAGCTACAATAAGTAGCGATTTCAGGTTGAGTAAACCAGCAAAAACATCTGGGGGACCCGACATGATGACCACATCATCCTATATTGGCTGGATAATTGTCTACCTCTGTGATTAACACATTTGGATGTAGGGCCAGCAGCCGGATGTTAGGTCAAGGGCCTTCTAGGCCTGTCGTTTCATTGAGTTTTTTTTTTATTTCCGAAAGATCGCACGTTCAAAGAAGCATTTAGTGAATTGTATGGTCCTGTGAATCATTTTAAAAATCCAATTTTGCCAGACCTATTCGATTTGGCATCCTTTAAAATTAATTTTAAAACGTTGTAATCACATTAAAGTAGCCGCCAGACAATTTGCAACATAAAAAAGTGCCTGAAGCTCATTTAAATTCAGTTAATCGAGCTTGTATAAATCGTTTGACCATTCAGTGTTAGAGAGAGGATTTTATTTTATCCATATCTGATCGGATCAACGTGTTTGATTAAATCTTCCATTGATACGTCAACATCATTAGAATAAATACATATTTTTGAAATTATCTGACGTTTATCCAGCACGCAGCAAATCAATATTAGATATTTATTCTATAAGAGAGATATCGCAATCGACGTCCAGCTTTACTTGCATTTAAATGTGAATAAATTAAATGCTAAGACTCAATACTAAATATCATACAATAAAACAACTAACTATAAGACTTGACCTGTCCCGTGATTTTAACTCATGCAAATATTAAGAAAAGTCCTTCACTATTTTGTCGAAATGGAGTTTCAGATGCCATTATGTTCCCCGTGCATTGAGAAAGTCAAGGCATGGTTCCTAAAATGTGTCCCGTGATTTTAACTCATGCAAATATTAAGAAAAGTCCTTCACTATTTTGTCGAAATGGAGTTTCAGATGTCATTTTGTTCCCCGTGCATTGAGAAAGTCAAGGCACGGTTCCTAAAATGTGTCCCGTGATTTTAACTCATGCAAATATTAAGAAAAGTCCTTCACTATTTTGTCGAAATGGAGTTTCAGATGTCATTATGTTCCCCGTGCATTGAGAAAGTCAAGGCACGGTTCCTAAAATGTGTCCCGTGATTTTAACTCATGCAAATATTAAGAAAAGTCCTTCACTATTTTGTCGAAATGGAGTTTCAGATGTCATTATGTTCCCCGTGCATTGAGAAAGTCAAGGCACGGTTCCTAAAATGTGTCCCGTGATTTTAACTCATGCAAATATTAAGAAAAGTCCTTCACTATTTTGTCGAAATGGAGTTTCAGATGTCATTATGTTCCCCGTGCATTGAGAAAGTCAAGGCACGCTTTATATTAGCTTGACCTGTATCTGTCTATGTAACGAACCTGTATCTATGTAACGGAATCTTTGAACACGATTTTCATCCACTTAAAAACATTGGATCGACTTGAAACTTTGTATACTAGTAAAGGACCCATGACAATACAATAATTTCATAGTTTTTTTTCTAAAATCCTGGCCAGAATCATCGGAAAATCAACAAAATAAAACCCTGTGTAATAGCTTGCGGACTTATCGACTTTTTAGTCAATCGTTGTAAGAGCTCAGTTAGTAGAGCGGTGGACTGTAGTGGTACATAATTTCGGCAATCAATAGGTCGATGGTTCAAATCAGAGCCGGAGGCTTTTTTTTAGAAAAGTATTAAGCAGTTAAATGTTCATGGGATTCCGGTTTATGACAATCAATTAAACTAAAAATTAAAAAATAAATAATAGTTTAAAAACTGAAACAACACGCTGTATTAGATAACGAAAGTAAAAAATAAAAACATAAAATAGCTTAAAAAACTAAAACAACACGCTTTATTAGAAAACCGAACAAAAAAATAAAAAAATAATTTTAATTTCCAACACGCTTGGGGAGAAAAATTAAAGTGGCCAACAAAAAATAATCTCTAACACATCTAGACTAAAACTAGTTATCTACAAAAAAAAATACCATCAAAAGCTTATCTACAAAAAAAAATTACCATCAAAAGCTTATCTACAAAAAAAATTACCATCAAAAGCGTTGGGTGATTTTTATGGTTTTTACGTTTTATTCTTAGAGACTTTACTTTTACCAGTATCTGTTTATTATCAAATATAAGTATTAATTGATATAGAGCTCCCCACGCTTTTGATATTAAAATTATTTTATTTGTAGATAACTCTAGTTTTATTCTAGATGTGTTGGAGATTATTTTTTTTGTTGACCACTTTAATTTTATCCCAAGCGTTTTGTAAAATATTTTTTTTTCATTTTTTAGTTCGGTTTTCTAATAAAGCGTGTTGTTTTAGTTTGTTTAAACTATTATTTAATTTTACCTTGTATACTACCGTCTTCCTCAACTATCTAAAATTTTCGTTGATTTCACTGTAGGCCTTTCGATGCATGCTTCATCTTCTGGAGTTGTTGTAGTAGTATTGAATTAACTGTATGTCTAATAGATGGTTTTGCTTATTAGGCACATTTTCGTTGAGAATATTTGTATTCTTGGCCTTCTTGATAATTTCGATTTCTTGTAAAATGTTAATTTTGTGTCTGTTGTTTTCTCTGTATATAATTTACATTGTATTATCGATATTGTTGAAACTGGGCCGCTTTCTGAAATATGTTTAGCGAAATTTGATTTCATTGTTAAAGGAGAAGGCAAATCAAATTTCGCTGTTCACCAGGTTGAATCCAATCGAAAATGTATGGGCTAAGATGAAAATAGAGATGAACTCTAATTGGCCTGCAGATGCACGAAAAGCGAAAATTCAAGACGCCTGGGATGCTCTAGCCTATCGTCCACGTGCCTGTAGAAATTTGATTGCATCAATGTCCCGCAGATTGAGGGCGGCAAAAGATGCTGAGGATTCATACACCCGATATTGATTTTGTTTTTGTTAAAGTTTCATTTTAGAAGATATTATTTTCTTTCTTCATTTAATTATTAGTAGGTTTTCATTTATGTGTTTTGTGTGTGCATTAAAGCCATAAAACTCAAATATAAAATTAAATATGAAACTATATTACAGGCGAAATGCTATCCTAACATTCAGTAAAAAAAAAAGAAAAGTAGAACGGGAATCGAACCCGTGAGGTTACGAACGCAGATGTTGTGTGTTAAACCTCTCGACCACGGAAACACACAAAGGCAAGCTCTCTCTTTTTTGTTACTTGAGTGTGCACTACGTTAACTAGCAAACACCACAGTACAATTACTGAAAACGTGTTAATGTGAATAAGGCTTCTGCGAGTGCTCACGAAGTTCCCCGATCGGTTGATAGAATCAAGAGATGACTCATTTTTTTGTCTAAGGGTGTACAGAGAGTTTGACTTAATCTGTTCATTATCTGGTTAGGCAACCCGTTAACGGTCGAGATGTGCGGTCAGCGTTGTGTGATTTCCAGGCGGAAATAGAGGTTGGTAAACTGTTCTTGTGATTGTGACGAATTCTCGTCGTCGCGTCGTCTCATATGTTGAACGGGTGTTGACGATCTGGCAATTGTTACTTTTTTTACACGCTTTATATTAGCTTGACCTGTATCTATCTATCTATCTATGTAACGGAATCTTTCAACGCGATTTTCACCCACATAAAATCATCGGATCGACTTGAAACTTTGTATACTTGTAGAGGACCCGTGACAATACAATAATTTCATATTTATTTTCTAAAATCCTGGCCATAATCATCAGAAAATAAAAAAAAAGTGTTTTTGTATAAATGTAACGGAATCTTTCAACGCGATTTTCACCCACTTAGAAACATTGGATCGACTTGAAACTTTGTATACTTGTAGAGGACCCGTGACAATATAATAATTTCATTTTTATTTTCTAAAATCCTGGCCATAATCAACAGAAAATAAAAAAAAAAACGTGTTTTTGTGTCAATGTAACGGAATCTTTCAACGCGATTTTCACCCACTTAGAAACATTGGATCGACTTGAAACTTTGTATACGTGTAGAGATCCCGTGACAATACAATAATTTCATATCTTGTTTAAAAAATCCTGGCCAGAATCATCCGAAAAACAAAAAAATGAAAACTGGTATAATAGGTTGCGGACTTGTCGAGTTTTTAGTCAATTGTTGTAAGAGCACAGTTGGTAGAGCAGTGAACTCTTAGTGGTATATAATTTCAGTAATCCATACGTCGCTGGTTCAAATCCGGCTGGGAGGGTTTTTTTTTTTTTTTACAGAAGAGTATTACTTTTAGCTCATACTACAATAGTATCGAATTTAAAGATATTTACATTTTTATCTTATTCTGTAAAATATTAAAACTAAAAATAAAAAATAAATAATAGTTTTAAAAAACTAAAAGAACACGCTTTATTAGAAAACTAAAAAATGAAAAATAATTTTAATTTCCAATATGCTTGGGATAAAATAAAGTGGTCAACAAAAAAAATCATCTCCAACACATATAGAATAAAATTAGAGTTATCAACAAAAAGAAAATAATTTTACCATCAAAAGCGTGGGGTGATTTTTATGATTTTTACATTTTCTTCTTAGAGACTTTACTTTTACCTATATCTGTTTATTATCAAATATATTAATTGATATAGAGCACCCCACGCTTTTGATGGTAAAATTATTTTCTTTTTGTTGATAACTAATTTTATTCTATTTGTGTTGGAGATGATTTTTTTGTTGACCACTTCATTTTATCCCAAGCATATTGGAAATTAAAATTATTTTTCATTTTTTAGTTTTCTAATAAAGCGTGTTCTTTTAGTTTTTTAAAACTATTATTTATTAAGCTTATATTGATATTATTTCTACACCAGCTCATTGAGCATACGAATTTCAATAATGAAGTGTATTCTTTAATCCACTTCTAGTTGTTTTATGCGGGTTGTCTACAACATTGTATGAACAGCTTGAGTCAGTCGCCATAGGCCTACATATCTATCCTGAGCTTATTTCCCCCAAACATTCCCCGTACGGCGTTATGCATCAACCGGCTGCGCGCCATTATGTAAGTTTCGAGAAAAATAGTTTAAAGTTTGTCAATTTTCATTATTTTATTGTAGCGCCAAACTAACAATACTGGATATTGCAAATTATTTTCCTTGTTTGACAGTTATGCATCAAGAAGTCTTAGGAGCGGGGAAATTTGGCGCTTAACTGCATGATCATCATCACTCCAGGGATTAGGCAATTGCCCGTTCCGACTTCATAATGCATCAGCCCAACGTCTTCTAGGTCTTCCAACATCACGCCTTCCTCTTGCTTGATAATTTCTTGCTAACAATGGACATCTCTCCTTACTCATTCCATCCATGTGATCAATCCATTTCTGTCTGTAATTCGTGACTTTATCCAATAAAGGCTGTACTTTCAATTCTTCTCTTATATCCTCATTTCTTATCTTGTACATCCTTTAACTTGTCTTAGGAACCGCATCTCTGCCGTCTGTATTCTATCCTTCTGTCTTTTCACTGGAGCCCAAGTTTCACACCCATACAATATTGTGGGAACCGCCATAACATTATACAATTTTATCTTTTAACTGCATGATGCAAAATTTATATTCCATTTATGAAGATCTGGTTTCATACCCGCTTGTTGCAAAACACAGAATCTCTAATAGGACTGATGGCGTTTACATTTTCTTTAATTATAAGGCTATATTTAAAGATTTGGCGCTGAAAGTGTGCGTACACTTTTCTACATGAGCCGGCGCAATAGATGATATCAAAATAGCATTTTTGAAATGACGCTTAGCCGGTTGATGCATAAAATCGTTAAATTAATCTCCTTCAAATAACTTACTTACTTACTCACTGGCACTATCGAACCCATAGGTTCATGGCCGCGCGGACATAAGCTCTCCATACATCCCTATCCTGAGCCAATGCTTTCCAATGATTCCCTGTATAATCTACTTCCCTCAAATCATAGTTAATGTTGTTCTCCCACCCTTCAAATAACAGTTTATTTTATTCGCTCACCTCATTCTTGGCCTACGTATATTGGGCGCTTTGCCTTCTTTTTTTTTTTTTCCTACAGGTAGTTTCGATGCCGCTCTTTCATTATTCGAACCACATATCCTGCCCATCGCATTTTATGAGGTTTAACTTGCCTTATTAAATCTGGTTTCTCATAAAGATAATGTACCTCTATGTTATTCATTGTCTTTTCTTCTCTCATTGATCCTAAATTGTTCCTAGGCACTTTTTAAATTCTACATTTCTTAGCACTCTAAACCTTCAGTATTTTTTTTAGGGAATCAACTTAGAACTCTCTTTATTTTATGTTGTTTTTAGGGATTCAACTTAGAATATCTTTATTCTATATCGTGCGCAGCATTTGGCAACTTTGTGAAATGAAATATAATCTGATTGCAAATAATAATAATTGAATGTGATATTCAGATACATGTGTGCAGTGAGCCCCGGTGTCTCTGTAGGAGATTTTACAGATAATCTTGAAATCATACATGAAGCCTCTTCATTTCCTTGTGGCTGGAGGTTGATTAATTTATAATCTCTAGTTGCGTGTAACTCAAACACGTGATGAACACAGGCACAAAATAAACAGCGCTACATAACCAGGATGTCTACTTATCTGAAATAGAGGTTTCGTGTGACAATGTCAGGAAGCTAAAGTACAGCTTGATCTATATTTAAATTGTAGGACGTAAGCCTACTGTATTTGCCTGTTTATTTTTCTCTCTCAACTCCCTCGACAGTAGTGACGTAAATAGATTGGTCTATTTCTGATTCATCGATTCTTGATTTACTGAGTGGATTGCACAACCGAATTCTAAACCATGATCCCGACCGCGGTTTTCCAAATTTTTATTATTTCCATAACAACTTTAAAGATAAGTGAAAATCCACAGAAATTGTTATAAAACTATGGTCATGATTGAGAAATTTGTTTTTGCAATTAACAGGCGTAAATTTTCAGTTTTTATGGTCGTTATGGAAACTTTAAGGGCGGAATTCATGAAACCATCTTTACGCAAAGAGCGACTCTTTCCCCCCTCTATGACATAGAGAGTATTCATAAAACCGGTTTTATGAATACACTCTACGTCATAGAGAGGGAGAGGGGAAAGAGTCGTTCTTTGCGTGAAGGTGGTTTCATGAATTCCGCCCTTAAACATTGGAAAATCATAGTCGTGGATTAGACTTAGGTTGTTCAATTTACTCACTGTTGTTTTGATGAAAATTTTCGCTCAAATAAACAATTAAGTTGCTGCTGGCTGTGCCATCTTTAAGACCCTTGTTAATTTTTTTCTCCTGTGTAAAAATATGATGTTTTAGGGTGCTAATATTTTCTAACGAAAAACCTCGTGGTTCTGAAGCAAAGCGTGCCTAAATGTGTTAACATTTAGAGTGTTTCAAAACTGATGGTCCAAAATGGAGGGATGACAAGTAAATTAAGGAAATACATAAGTTCCAATTAACTGCATGAGGTGACAGACTTAGATGTCCTTGACCTACCAGCCGGCTGCTGGTCTCACATTGAAATGTGTTAATCACAGAGATAGGCGATCATGCAATCAGTGTAGGGGTTATATGTGGACAACATGTCGGGTGCCCCTTTTGTTATTGCTGTTTTCTCGGTCTGTAACAGGTAGTTGTAGCTACCCATTGCCACAGCGAGTCCCAGACATCATCTTCATCTTAAAGGTATGGGCCTATTGGTTCGTTACGCTCTCCGCTCTACAATATATTATAGGTCATTCTTCCAACGTCGTTTCGGTGTTCTTAGATATCTTCGGCCTTCACGTCTATAGTAAAATATCCCCATATCGCACGTTTTCAACACCTGTGGGTGCCAACCAAACTTTTTCCTAACTTGAGATGAGAAGGGTGATATGAAATGAATGAATAGTAAATGAAATGACACGCAGAAGAGGAAATAGTGAATGGAAAGTGTTGGTGGGATGAAATTCGTGAAACGGGAGAATCCCGAGAAAAATACTAAAAAGCCCGGTAGAGCCCACCACAAATGTTCTAAGACTGGTTCATAACCAGGAATCGTTTTTCTGCAGCTTTAACAATTATCATACACGTTGTATAGAGAGGAGTAAATTGCGGTAGGCCTATATGCTGTAACATATAGACCAGGTGTGTTCAACCCGCGGGCCGCTTGCAGCCCTCGATCCCATCGCATGCGGCCTGCAATGATATTTGCTCTATCACATCGCATTCGGCCCGCAGTGATATTTGTAAGTTATAGTCTAATATCATTTACGAAATAAGTAATTCTATTTGGTATAAGATAAACTTAAAATAACAAAACTTTTTTTTGTTTCCAACACATGTGTTTGCAAAAGTTCATCCTACTCATCCTCTTACTCAAAACATGGAGAAATCACACGCGTTTTAAGAAACGCCCAAACCCACATTTTTATTTTTGATCCTATCTACTGCTCATCGCTTTGAAGTCTCTGTGCATTGTTGATCGCGCGGTTACTACTTTCAAAGGCGAGTGTGTGCCAGATGTTTTATTATCGTTACATTTTATACATTTCATGTTAGTTTCTAGTTGAAGTTGTTCGATCATATTGTAGTGTTAGTGTGAGGGTTGAAGAATATAATTAATTCTGCGAGTTTCATAAGTGTTATTCCCTTCCGACCTATGTCAGAGACTGTCAAACTATAACATCCTTCAAAAACAAATTAAAGAATTATTTAATAACAAACTATCTTATACACCTCACTGATAGTATTCTTTTAACAATTAATAAATTTAATCATCTATGAAAATAATATTAAGATTAACAAATATTTTCTTTTGTTTTGTTTTAAATATTGTACAAACGTAAAATTAGTTTTCTATATCTCATTATTTTTCTTTGTTTTTTATAAACATTAGACAGGGACAATTTAATATGTCTTGCTTGTATACATTTTATTATTAGTTTTAGTCTTAGTTTTAACTAACATTAACTGCTTGCATTATAGATCGTAATATAATAGATGTTATCTTTTTGATCAAATTTTTATTTAGTATTTAATATTAGAGTTCATTGTGATTGTTATATTCTGATGTAATATGTGTTTGTCCTGGTGAGTGGAAGAGAATGCCACATGGCCTTAACTCCACCAGGCTAAATAAATAAATCTTAAAATAAATCTTAAATTATGATTTCTAAGTGTAACGGCAAGAAAATTTAGATTTTAGAATTAGATTATATAAGGAAAAAATATACTTACTTACTTACTTACTTACTCACTGGCACTATCGAACCCGTAGGTTCATGGCCGCACGGACATAAGCTCTCCATACATCCCTATCCTGAGCTAATGCTTTCCAATCATTCCCTGTATAATCTACTTCCCTCAAATCATAGTTAATGTTGTTCTCCCACCTCATTCTTGGTCTACCAACTGGGCGTTTTCCTTCTGGCTTTCCTACAAAAAGTTTCCATGCACGTCTTTCATTCCCCATACGCGCAACATGTCCTGCCCATCGCAGTCTACGGGACTTAACTGTTCTTATTATATCTGGCTTCCTATAAAGACCATGTAGTTCATTGTTATGTAGTCTTCTCCATTCACCTGTCTGTTCATCTCTCTTTGGTCCAAAAATTTTTCCTAAGAACTTTATTCTCAAATACTCGTAATCTCCTTTCCTCCCTTAAAGTAAGAGTCCATGTTTCGCACCCATATAATATTACTGGTAGAATAATAGTTTTATATATTTTCAGCTTAACGTTTTTGAAAGGAGTTGGGACATCAAAAGTCTCTGCAATGCATAATAGCATGCATTTCCAGAATTGAGTCTATGTTTAATTTCTTTGTGCATCTCATTCCTATTTGTGATTATTGTTCCTAGGTATTTGAATTCAGCCAATTCCTCAAAATTTCCCTCATTTGTCTTTAGCTGTCCATTTCCATTATATAATGTATTTCTACGTGTGACCATATATTTAGTTTTACTGATATTTACTTCCAGTCCTAATTTCTTAGTGTTACTCAATAGTGTGTGCGTGTTGGCCTTTAGTATCTCCTCGTTATCGGCCACTAGTACTACATCATCAGCATAAACTAACAGCTTATTAATACCATTCAGTTGTAAGCCCTCCTCATTCTCTAAAGATTTAATGGCATGCTCTAGTACAAAATTAAATAGTAGAGGAGATAGTGCATCTCCTTGCTTCAACCCATTCTGGATTTCAAAAGTGTCTGAAAACTGTTTGCCTACACGCACCCTACTCGTTGAGCCATTTAAACACATTCGTATAAGTCTAACTAACTTTTTAGGAATTCCGAACTCCAGCAGGATACTATATAACTTCTCCCTCTTAATTGAATCATATGCTTTTTTGAAGTCTACATATAGTTGATGTACAGTACCATTATATTCCCATTTCTTTTCTAAAATCTGTCTTATACTAAACATCTGATCTGTTGTAGACCTGTTTCTTCTAAATGCACATTGATGATCTCCTAGAATGTCATCAATATAGGGAGTAAGTCTGCTTACTAATATATTTGTTAGAATTTTGTACGAAGTTGAAAGTAATGAGATGCCCCTATAGTTGTTGCAATCAGTTTTATCTCCTTTCTTATAAATTGGTACGATAATTGATTCCTTCCATTCATCTGGAAGAGCTTCTTTTCCCAAATCATAGTAAGCAACCAGCGTATCTTGTCCATCAATTTTTCTCCCCCTGATTTTATCAGTTCTGCTGGGATCTCATCTGAACCTGATGCTTTATACATCTTCAATTTTTCAATTGCCATTTCAACCTCTAATGCACTTGGCTCTGCGACTAGCATTTCTGCTGTCTGTAACTTATCCTCCTCAATGTCCTGTTCTGTATGTACATTTAATAGCTGATTAAAATAACTTTTCCATCTATTTAATATACTCCTGGAATCTGCAATCATATCCCCATTTTCATTCCGAATTATGTTTGTTCTAGCCTGAAACCCTTTCTTCTCTATACTAATTCCCTGATATAATTCTCTAATGTTCCTATTTTTTGCATTCATTTCAAGATCATTAATCTTCTCTCTCAAATATTCCCTCTTCTTACTCTTTAGTAACTTGGTGGTTTCCCGTCTAACACTACCCAATTGCTCTAAATTTACCAAAAATATATTTAATTTAAATTTTAAAATAATTTAACTAATATATGATTGATATTTCAATAAAAATAACATCACAATATATTAGCTATTTTATATTTAAATAAATTGGTTTATCTTAGTTCCTATTTAATATGGTAAAAAGTCGGATCATGTGGCCCGCAAACCAATTCACCTTAACGATTGTGGCCCTTTTGCAAAAAAAAAAAAAGGTTGGACACGCCTGAAATAGACGAATACGATAATTTAAATTGGCAGGCCTACCTCATGCGTTTAGTCCTGGTAAATTACTTTGGAAATGTTGAGCTCAGGAATTGTGCAATATTGATCTAGTGAAGTTTAAGGCATCTCGCCCGCATACCTGTGGGTTGGCAAGAAGATATTCAGGAAGATTGGAATCGTCATTTTTTGACTAAAACAATCCCGTACCTTCAATATTACTGAAATTCAACACGTGGAGAAAATTTGAATAGCCGCCCAAAACAAGGTTGTAATCCTCTCTTTTTAAGTCGAGTTTTAGATTGCAAATGGTTGTTAATGGTTCGTGCAAAAATCAACTTAAAAAAATAGGGTTAGAACCATGTTCTGGTTGGCTATTCAGTTATTGAATTGTTAACAATATTTTTTAATACAGTAAAACCTGTCATAGCAGGAACCTTTATAAGAAGGAAACCTTTAGAGATGGAACAAATCTCCAGAACGCTACGTTTTTTATATGTAAAATCGTCCTGTGTAAGCCGGAAACCTTCATAACGTGGAAACGGAATGGTTTTTAAAGTACCAATAGTTAAATTGTACCTCAGTAAGACGGAAAATTATTCTTAAGCACATTCTAATTACAGTATTAATGAACACACGTGAAAATTCTACCTATATCGTTTTACCTTCTTGTGTTGCCATTGTATTGCGGGGATACCCTGGCTTATGAGTGACAGCGGGGAATCCCTCGCTTTTCCTTGCCTGCTTACGTTACCTGCGAGGGAGTTGGGAAACTCTTCAGTCTTCCTGTAGTTGAGTTCCTTCTCGCTTTTGTGTAATAAAGTTGTTTTGTATTGCCGAGCAAACTGAACTGTATTACATACACTATTTACATACACTATGTCTTATAACATGCATGTAAAACCCTTACACTAACTAACTAACTCACTGGCACTATCGAACCTGTAGATTCATGGCCGCACGGACATAAGATCTCCATACATCCCTATCTTGAGCCAATGTTTTCCAATCATCCCCTGTATAATATACTTCCCTCAAATCATAGTTAATGTTATTCTCCCACCTCATTCTTGGTCTACCAACTGGGCGTTTTCCCTCTGGTTTTCCTACAAGAAGCTTCCATGCAATTCTTTCATTCCCCATTCGTGCCACACGTCCTGCCCATCGCAGTCTACGAGACTTAACTGTTCTCATTATATCTGGCTTCCTAAAAAGACCATGTAATTCACTGGTATGCAGTCTTCTCCATTCACCTGTCTCTGCATCTCTCTTTTATTAAAAGATTTTCCTAAGAACTTTATTCTCAAATACTCTTAATCTCCTTTCCTCCCTTAAAGTAAAAGTCCATGTTTCGCATCCGTATAATATAACTGGTAGAATAATAGTTTTATATATTTTCAGTTTAACATTTTTTGAAAGGATTTGGGACATCAAGAGTCTCTGTAATGCATAATAGCACGCATTTCCAGAATTGAGCCTATGTTTAATTACCATGTGCATCCCATTCCTATTTGTGATTATTGTTCCTAGGTATTTGAATTCAGCCACTTCCTCAGAATTTCCCTCATTGGTCATTAGCTGTCCATTTCCATTATATAATGTATTTCTATATGTTACCATATATTTAGTTTTATTGATATTTACTTCCAGTTACTCAGTAATGTGTGCGTATTGGTCTTTAGTACCTCCTCGCTATCGCCCAATAGTACTACACTGCGTGAGAAAATTGAAGATTATAATTTGGGAACCCTTTATAAGAAGGAAAACTGCCAAGACGGAAATATATTTAAGGAACCGTCATGTTCCGTCATAGACAGGTTTTACTGTATCATGTTCTGATCTTATGTTTGCTTCATTCAGTTTGCGCAACCTTGTTTCATAATGCCACTTTTAACACGTACACTCACAAAACTGTTTTCATTGCATGCCGACACCTACCTTGAAATTTCTTCCAGAGAGGCGTTGTGATTTACCTACGCCATGTCAATTTTTTTTTTTTAGCATTTCTGGTTATTTTTATATATTTGAAAGACATGGTGTAGGCCCTACATAGTCCACATCAATGACGTAAATATAATGCGAAAACGCATATTCATTTAGCTTTAGTGCTTTCTAGTTTATTAGGCTATTGTAGATATAGAAAAACTTTTTAGCACTTATGTAAAATAATGCAATTATTTATTTCATGTTTCAGGTAAGCATTGGTTTACCCTTTATGCTGTACAAACTTACATAAAACATGATGGTAAGTGATTTTTTCACAGATCTCATATTCAGTAATTTACTGTCTACTAGAATGTCGTATTCCCTTTTTTACTCCTTGAGAAATTTAGTTCTTAGTCGACCTGTAATGAGGTCGGAACAGGACATTGGGCTTAATTCTTGTTGTTGATGATGATGAGAAATTTAGTAGTATTTTATTCACCGCTATTCGCACCTTTCCCCCCGGGGTTATCTGCATAATCATTAAGTTTGTTATATTTATATTTAATACTAGCTAATATCCGGCGTGCGTTGCTACGGTTAAATACATTAAATGTGTTTTTATGTTTAATTGATTGAGTAAAAAGAAAAATAATTATAAATTTATATCGTAATTATTTTTAGATACCCCGTGCTAATTACCCGGCGTTGCCGAGAAATCTACTTATCCCCATCTTTTTGGCATAAATGAACTGAAAGACAAAAATATTATTAGTCATTCGAAATATCTCTGCAGGCGGACGCATCGCGAAGCACTGTTTGTTGCTCTACGTGATGTAATATAAGGCAGTGTACAGTGAGCAAAGAATAACAGTGCCTTTTAATGACACTTGTAACCACATCGTTTGCTCTTGAACAGTGATTTCGTGTGCATACAACAATTTGTATTATAGAGCTACGTTTGTATTGTGTAAGTATGGAGATGCCTAAAAGTCTCCAAGAAAAGTGATTAATTCACATCGAAGTAAGATAATTTACATATTGCAATGTTCACCGCTAACAAACTTTCTTCTAGACCTGCACTGTTAGCGTCCCACGTCCCATTCCCCTCTGCACTTAATCGTTATGAGTGTCACTGCTCTATTCGTGCATAAACACGACTGCAGCGCCCTCCGATAACAACTGCGCTTACTCCTTAAACGGGTAATATTGAGAGTTATCCGTAAAAGAATATCCGCTGTGCGCTGCTACGCATGCCCGGGAATCTAGTATCCCGAACTTATTGGCATCAATGAGCTAAAAGATAAAAATGGTTATTGTGAGTTATCCGTAAAAGATAGACATATGCTGTAGCGGACTTTTTTTGTAGATTTTTTTAGATATTCAATTCTGTGTACATTAATTTGGTGTATATGTTATGGTTTAGGCAGCGTAAGCTATTTAAACGTTCAAAAAATTCCGAAAAACACGTTTTTCTCTGCTAAGGATGAATGGGTTGAATATTACAACTATCTTGTAGCCTAAAACCTTCCCGGGAAATTCTGAACATTTTGCAAAAAAAAAACCTATCACAATCGGATGAACGGTTTAGTAGTCTATAAAGGACAGTCACACTGACAGACTATATAAAACATTTTATCATCATCATAAACATTTTAGTAGGATGTCGTCTGTCGTTTACTCAAGGCGATCTTGGTGAATCCATCTACGTCTTGGCCTTAATTGTTTAAACAATGAGACGTTATTGTTGAAAATGAGACAGTAAGAAAATATAGAGCATCCCTTTGAGCTGTGTGCCAGCTGCGAATAAACTTATGAATTCGCCAATTAAAGTAGAAATCTTGTCCAAACGGGCGAGGTGATTGTTCTCGTCCACGGATAAATAAGCAGCCATTTTTTTGAGTGCTTGTCAGGCTTAAGGCTTTTAATTTGAGTTGATTTAATAAAAATTGCAAAATTAAAAATGAAGTAAAATAAACTTATAGCTTATATACTTCGTCCATTGTACCCGGAGGAACTAAACTGAAACTTAACGAAACAGCACACCGCACTGGTGAGTCCAGTAGTAACATATACAGCTGAAATTGCATTAAGGTATTTGGAAGAAAAAAAAATCAGTGGACCAGTTTTAAAAGTGTAATATAGAGAATACGAAATAATCATAAGTAATGCACGCCGTAGCGTAGTGGTTAAGGCACTGAGCTACAAGCCGGAGGGTCGAGGGTTCAAGTCCCGTTGGGGTCAGGGTTTTTAAACTGACCCAAACCCTCTGGCGGCACTATGGCCCTGGGGTCGACTCAGCATCTAACGGAAATGAGTACCAGACGTTTGTTCTGGGGGTAAAGGCGGCCGTCACGCAGGGCTGACAACCCGGCTAACATAAAGTGCCGATTGTCTAGAAAAAGTGGGAGCCTTAACCTCCTACTACAGGCCTCCGGGCCTGTTGTGGGATCACTTTACTTTTGGGGGCACGCCGTAGCGTAGTGGTTAAGACACTGAGCTGCAAGCCGGCGGGTCGAGGGTTCAAGTCCCGTTGGGGTTAGGATTTTTAAACTGACCCAAACCTCTGGCGGCACTATGACCCTGGGGTCGACTCAGCCTCTAACGGAAATGAGTACCAGACGCTTGTTCTGGGGGTAAAGGCGGCCGTCACGCAGGGCTGACAACCCGGCTGACGTAAAGTGCCGATTGTCTAGAAAAAGTGGGAGCCTTAACTTTCTACTACCCCAAGGGCCTCCGGGCCTGTTGTGGGATCACTTTACTTTACATAAGTAATGCGACGAGTGAATTTATCTAGAGAATTCGGAAATCAAGAGTGGCATTTGTTAGGACTATTTAACGAATAAAATTAAACTGTTTACTCACAAATCATTATTTAAATATAGTTATTTTAAAATATTTACTTATTTAATGTAAACGGCGATGTTTAAAAACAAATGAGAAACGATTGGTACGCTTCAGCTGCTTCTTTTATTTATCACTATAACCAGATCATATTATTTATTGCCAAAGGAACGCAATATTGTAAGAATGCTCTCTAGTGGAGAAACAATGAAACACATCAATCTGTATATTAATTCATTTCTGATGTCCTATGACAATTATATTTTTCTGAAATGTTATTACCTGGGGAAAAAATACATTTAAGAAAGTGCAAACAGTGGTTTCTTTTTTTGGTGGTATAATCAATTGCTACAAATGTTTTTACATTAACTCCCGCATGCGCTACGTGTTGACATTCATGCATTATATATTCAATCTGGTAGCCGTATTTCTTGGAGTTAGTCACTGCAGAATAATACTATGACCTATTCAGAATGTTAAAAAGGAGGTGCTTTCTTTATTATGATAAACTTTAGTTGGTAAATTCTAGGCGAAACACGACTGTGATTGGTTGTAAATAAAAAATCATTGAATTGTGATTGGTCATTGACACGCATTTGAGGCATGAGTTAAATAGTCAATAAAAAACATGTGAAAATAACATAATATTGTAAAATTTGTTATTCTGAGTTAGCTAGGACATTTAAAATTCATCGGAGATTTTTTTTTAAACTCACCACATAAATTTCGTGTTTTTCAACGTTCGGTTGAAGTCTTATCCATCTTCAGTCAAAATTCCGACTAATGAAGTACTTCCGCCGTCAAACCTTCTATTGTCTGTGCTGCCATCTATGGTTGAATTAAAAACTTCGAAATCAAATTTTGTTCCTCAGGAATATCAAAATCCATCGAACATAATTTGATTTCGAAATTTATAAATTAAACCATAGACTGCAGCACAGACAATAGAAAGTTTGAAGGCGGAAGTATTTATTTATTTAGTCTGGTGGAGTAGAGGCCATTTGGCCTTCTCTTCCACTCACCAGGACAAACATATGTTACATCAAGATATTTCATCAGTCGGTGTTTTCACTGAAGATGGATGAGTCTTTATCCGAAACAATGGTTTCGTGAAAAGCACGAAATTTATGAGGTGAGTTAAAAAAAAAATCTCGGATGAATTTTAAATGATTATTACCTCATAATGTTTACTTCCCAACATTAATTTCAATATAGATACATGTTTATGCAATGAATTAAACTAGAATGCCCAGAATTATTCAAAATTATATTATGCTTGGGAGTAAAAGAAAACGAGGGTATAAGACCTTGTTTAGGGAAAGAAAAAAAAAGTCAGGAGACAAAAAGGAAGATTGTGAAGAAAGCAAAGCCCACCCCGAGAGCTGAGGATGAAGAAGAAGAAGTAACTCTTAATTTTCAAGTTTATTGATATGAGTGTGTGTATTAACGGACCCATGAACTATAATAAATTAATTTATTTCAGTTACCAATTTATATAAATGCCACTGAAACAATTAAATAATATTTTCGGCGCAATAGGCCTAGAAGCCCTTTGACTTATCAGCCGACTGCTGATCTCACTTCCATGTGTGCATCTAGGTTTCAGGGGCGAATGATCATCCAGTCAGTATAAAGGTGACATGTGGTCAGCCGTTATAGCTTATTTTCTCAAACAAGAGAAGCTATTTATGCAGCTACTCAAATTCTTTACGATGCTGGGTGGACACCGATCCTATATTGGCTGAGAAAATGTTTTTCCTCATGGGAATCATCATCATATTCAAGGTTTGGGCCGATTGGCCCGTTCCGCTCCCCGATGCACACACTTTCCTCATGGGAAAATAACGAAATTTACGCAGAATTTAAATTTAATGAATAATCAACTTTTTTTTTGTTAGGCAAACACTGGGAATAGCAGATATTATGATAATTATTACGGTCTATAAATAATACTTTGTAAACTTTGATGTTGTAATTTATAAAGCGTGAAAGGACTTTGTTTTGTATAGAGTTACTTAATGGGTTCCTGTTTAATTTGGTTCTATTTACATTGGCTACAGTAAACATCAACCAAATTCCCTGTTAATCATAATTTACATTTATTTTGTATCTATGTTGCCATGTTGATATACTACTAACAGTTTCATTCATTGAATGTAATAATTTGCTTTTAGATGTTTGATTTGGTAATCATTTATAGTTCATTAAACGGTAAAAAAGCAGAATTTGAGAGTAAAAAAAAAAAAAAAGGAAATTAACTCTACCATTAACTTTTAGAATTTCAGGATAGTTGGCTGAGTTTTGGTAAAACAATCCGTGATTGTCGGTGATTTAATACTGATTTTTTTGGCATTTCACAATACTCGTAATCCTTTCTCCTCCAGTTCAATTACTTATTTTTCATCCAACCAATTCTTAGGCCTATAGGCCTGTTACGATCTCACTGATGAAATTTGTATCCTGCATTTCCTTGGATGCCCAGAGATCTCTTCTCTGTTGGACAATAATGAAACATGGCCTTGGGAACTCCCTCTGAACTCATTCGTCGCAAAAGATTCATTCAGTTGTTCTTGTATCTATGTATGCAACAATTAATATATTTTTAATTATTTATAATTAGTTTAGTGTGTATATAATCTATATTGTCAAATATGTACTTGTAATTTGTGCTGGTCGAGTGGAAGAGAAGCCCTCATGGCCTTAAATAATAATAATCTATCTATCTTCGGGTTTTTACAGCTGCTGCCGTCTTCCCGTGCCAAACCTCCAAAGCCTACGGTCCTGGGCATCTTCGATGCTTAGCCCTCTAGCTTGCATTACTGTCTTCATGTTTTCCTTCCATGTTAACTTTGGTCTCCCTCTTTTCGTCTTTCTGTTCGGATGCCATTCATATGGTTGCTTCGGCCATCGCTCATCTTCCATTCTTAAAACATGTCCTAACCACTTTAATTCCTTCTGCTCAATTCTTTCAATTATGCTTTCTTCTGCTTCCATTGTGTTTCTAATTTCCTTATTTGTGACATGTTCTAATTTAGACTTTCTGGCACTTCTGCATAAATAATCCATTTCTAGAGCTATTAGTCTGTTCTTGTATTATTATTATCTTCTTCTTCTTTTTCTTTCCAAGTATTAGGCCAAGGCCTGTTACGATCCTATAGAAAATTTTCCCTCCAGCGTTTCATAGGACGGCCCAGTGATCTTCGTCCTCTTGGTATATAATTATAAACAGCTTTGGGGATCCGATTTGAACTCATTCTTTCAAGATGGTGTTTCCAATTTAGTTGGTACTGTTTAATATATTCCAAAATTGGCGTAGTCTTCAATTCTTTTAAGATATCGGTGTTCCTTTTCCGATTCCATCTGGGGTCCCTCAGGGGTCCTCATCTAGGGATATGTGGATGGCGACCACAAGGTGCCCAAGCTGAGCAAAACATTTCTTCCACTTACTTGTGTTTTGCACTCTTTTAACTTTAGTATCTAACCTCTCTTGGTTAACTCTTGTTTTTTTCGACCCCGACGCTATTAGGGCATCCGAGGGCTAGGGAGTCCTTCCTTTCTTCCATTTCTTCTTTCCTTTATTTTCTTTTCTTCTCCAGAAAAGCCTGACCAGAGGCTATAAGATGGCAGCCCCATCACTGGTCTTGCCTTCCTTTGGCCGGCAACCAATCGAAGGGACTATTATTATGCTTTCAAGTCTTATACGAGAATTTCCCGGAAGGATCAAACTATTATTATTATTATTATTATTATTATTATTATTATTATTATTATTATTATTATTATTATTATTATTATTATTATTATTATTATGTATTCAATGACCGGTTCTAAACATAGTTCCTTCAATACATCATCATTGCGTTTGTGATCCCATTTGATATATCCTGCTTGCATTCGATTCATTTTCAATATCCGCCGTTATGACCATATTTCCGAACACTTTAATAACCTCTCTTGGCTCCGTCTTACTGACAGACGTAAATTGCACTCTCTTTCGCTACTTTTCAAGCTTCTGAATTCCTACATTCCTACTTACCTGGCGTCCAGATTTGAGAAGTTATCCTCCTACCACAATATTGACACTAGGTCACAAGATAGCAGTCTGCTAACAATTCCTCTTCATAGCACTTCCTCCTATTCTACTTCCTTCACAGTAGCCTCCGCCCGCTCCTGGAATCTCCTTCCTCAAGATATCAGGGGTTGCCGCACACTTGGCACCTTTAAGTCACGCTTATACAGTTACCTGTTGTCTAATAATTAATTTTTCTCTATTTATTTAATTTTATACTATGTCATTAATCTTTTCCTAGTTTTTTTATATATCTTGTACATATTATATATTTAATTCGTTAAATTTAGAGTAAATCAAAATACATTATAAATATTAATTGTATTGTATTCATAACTTGTAATCGTTTATATATATATATTGTAATTTAGATTTAAGACTTTTCTTTTGTATTTTTTTTAAACCTGGTTGAGTGGTAGACAAGGCCTTAAGGCCTTAACTCTGCCAGGTAAAATAAAGCTATTCTTCTATATCTCATGAATCTCATTTCAATAGAAGTTATCCTGCTCTCTTCTCCTTTCCTCAAAGTCCATGCCTCACTGCCGTAGCAAAGTGCAAGAATTGCTAAGGTTTTGACTAAAGTTCAAATACAACGAACGGAATTAAGTTATTTGAAGTTGTAGTACGAATGAAAAATATAGCATTCATTGTGAAGTCCTAAGACTTTTTTTCGACGATGTAATTATAATAATTCTAATACAGGTCGAATTGCAGATGTCTTTCTATTCCGGACCACTGTTGTTATATCATTAGGTATTGATATTTCTTCGTGGTATAACATAGCAGCTTACCTGTTTTCTCAAAATTTTGTTGATAGAATGTAGTTTTATTGAAAACTTGTGGACCTGAATGTACTAGAAGCCACAATCCATCATCGCGAGATATTTTTAGAGCATCCTATCAAGCGTTCAAATCAAGATTGTTGCTTCTAGAGTGTCTGTAAAAAAGTTTTAAGGCGCTTTGTACTCTTGGTTATTGGAAATCCAGCGTAGTGTCGGGTGCTGAGTAGGGGTAAAAAGAAAAGTAACTGAAAGACTGCTAAACTTCATACAACTCTAGGAAGACAGACTACTCCGCCATTTTAGATTGCCTTGCCTCTAGCTATTTGAACACTTGTTCATTTTTTTTAGCATCGCTACTTGAGCATACGCTATCCATAAGCTTTATGAAGCATAACTTGATTCACACATTGACTGAGTAAATGGATCGAAACTTCATTCATTTCAAAGTCATCGAATATTACATTCTATTATAATATATGTTTCAATTAGCCTATTATTGTTTTCCCTTTTTTTTTCGGGTGAAATGAAATTAAGGTACTCCATATTATCGAAAATTTACAAATACATGTTCTTTTCCAATGACTGCGTTGGTCGGACATGTGGCATGAATGGGGAATGAAAGAGGAATATGAAAGATTCTTGTAGGATAACCAGAGGGAAAACGCCCAGTTGATAGACCAATAATGAGGTGGGAGAATAACATTAACCGTGATTTGAAGTAATTAGGATATTCAGGGGATGATAGGAAAACGTTAGCTCAGGATAGGGATGTATGGATAGTTTATGTCCGCGCGACCATGAACGTATGATTTCGATAGTACAGTGAATTAGTTATGTTCTTTCCCAACCAATACGTTTTGGAAAATGTGTTTTTTTTAAGTGTGGACTTTTTAATGTAGGCCTATTTTTTAAATTCTTCTTTCTTCTTCTTCCTTCCAAGTATTAGGCCAAGGCCTGTTACGATCCTATAGAAATTTTTTCCTTATGGGAAATTCTCGTATAAGACTTGAAAGCATAATAATAGTCACATATTTATAATAATAATAATAATAATAATAATAATAATCTTGTAAGCCCAAATTTTCCCTTAACAGAATTTTAGGCGCTCTCCCCCTAAAGGGAAGAATTTGAACTATACTAATTTAATTACACTTGTTTTCATATAAATGCCATTTGAGTGGTCCGTGGTCAGCATTCCACCTCATACTGACATCTAGGAAACGAAGGTAGTACTAGGACGGGAAAATTCGGTAAATTTTGCTTAGAGGCGTTTTCATTCAGGCTTAAGGATCTTTTACGAGCCTGAAAATCTTCAGACTCGGGACCAACGGCTTAAAGTCCCTCCCGGAGGACTTGCTCCTTGAATTTTTCCATCCTAAAAAAACCCATCGACCCCGGCCGGGTTTGAACCCGCGATCCTCGGGACCAGAGGTAAGGAGCATAACCACTAATTTTATCTTAGAGTAATTTATAATAGCCCTATATAAAACGTGACTATTATGTAGAATTTCTGTTCTTCGCAGTATCTGATAATAATTCTACGTAAAATGAGCAAGGCAAAGTTTGCTACTCGGAATATGCTGGTTGTTTGTCGTATGTATATACAGATTAAGTGAGGATTCGGAATAATGGTATTGTCATAAATACCAAACAGAATGCGGGCTGGGATTGCATTACTGTGAAGCCTTCAGAATTAAATATACCGCATCTGAATATGCCGGATTTCTCTCATAACTGTGATATCCATATTTAATTTATTCTCTAAATGCTCTAGCTATGTTTTTAAATGGTTAAAAAGTTGATATATCATAAAAGTTTAAGAATTCTTAATCTGAGATCCGGAACGAAGCCCTTACGACTATTCATATATTTAAATTGAAAAGAGAGATATAAGAAACGATAATGAAATTGTATAAAGTAATGACTGTTCCTATATGGCCACACATAGAAATACATTGTATAATGGAAGAACAGATGCAATCAATACAAATACTGGATTACGACAAGGATGTAGTTTATCACCCACTTTAATATATATATATATATATATATATATAGACGATATTTTAAATAAATGGAAAGTTTTAGTGAATCCAGGAATAAGAATGGATAATAAAGTGTGCATAAATAATCTTCTATTTGCTGACGATGTAATCATATTACAGAAAAATGAAGACGACTTACAGAAATCAATGCATGCATTAAATGAAATATGTAAATTATACGATCTAAAGAGTTCTGTAAGGAAAACGAAGACCATGGCTTTTAGAGGAAGAGATCCAGTGAGATCCAAAATTATTTTAGAAAATCAAAGTATAGAACAGGTGTCTAGTTTCAAATATTTGGGCTGTGATGTTGACTACAATGTGGAAAGATATATTGACTCCAAAGTAAATACATTTCAGACGGTGTGTGGAACAATACAGAGAACATTCAAAAATAAAATTAGAAAAGAAACCAAGATAAAAATGTATAATGTTATGGCGGCTCCCACAATATTGTACGGATGTGAAACTTGGGCTCTAGTGAAAAAACAGAAGGATAGAATACAGACGGCGGAGATGAGGTTCCTAAGACAAGTAAAAGGATGTACAAGACTTGATAGAATAAGAAATGAGGATATAAGAGAAGAATTGAAAGCACACCCTTTATTGCATAAAGTCACGAATTACAGACAGAAATGGATTGTTCACATGGATGGAATGAGTAAGGAGAGATATCCATTGTTAGCAAGAAATTATCAAGCAAGAGGAAGACGTGATGTTGGAAGACCTAGAAGACGTTGGGCTGATGCATTATGAAGTCGGAACGGGCAATTGCCTAATCCCTGGAGTGATGATGATGATGATAATGGAAATGGACAGCTAATGACAAATGAGGGAAATTTTGAGGAAGTGGCTGAATTCAAATACCTAGGAACAATAATCACAAATAGGAATGAGATGCACAAAGAAATTAAACATAGGCTCAATTCTGGAAATGCGTGCTATTGTGCATTACAGAGAGAGACTCTTGAGGTCAAAACTTCTTTCAAAAAACGTTAAACTGACAAAATATAAAACTATTATTCTACCAGTTACATTATATGGATGCGAAACATGGACTCTTACTTTAAGGGTGAAAAGGAGATTACGAGTATTTGAGAATAAAATACTTAGGAAAAATTTTGGACCAAAGAGAGAGATGAACAGACAGATGAATGGAGAAGACTACATAACAGTGAACTAGGCCTACATGGTCTTTATAGGAAGCCAGATATAATAAGAACAGTTAGTAGACCGCGATGTGGCACGAATGGGGAATGAAAGACGTTCAAGGAAGCTTCTTGTAGGAAAACCGGAGGGAAAACGCCCAGTTGGTAGACCATGAATCAAGTGGGAGAATAACATTAACTATGATTTGAGGGAAGTAGATTATACAGGAAATTATTGGAAAATATCTCAGGATAGGAATGCATGGAGAGGTTATGTCCGCGTGGCCATAAACCTACGGGTTTCCATATTGCCATTGAGTTAGTTAATGAGTGTTCCTGTATTGATTTACGGATCAGAATGTTGGACGATCACTAAAAGACAAGAAACAAGATTGGAAGCAATTGAAATGAGATATTTAACAAATATAGCAGGATATAATATGCGGGATAAAAAAAGAAATGAAGATATAAGAAACTCCTGGCGCGACAGGCCTAGAAGGCCCTTAGCCTACCAGCCGGCTGCTGGCCCCTCACATCCACATGTGTCAATCACAGAGGTAGATGATCATCAGCCAGTGTAGGGGGTGACATGTGGTCAGCATGTCGAGTCCCCCAGCCGTTATAGCTGGTTTCCTCAACCTGGAACCACTACTTATTGTAGCTACCCAAATGCCTCACGATGCTGGGTAGGCACCGGTCCCATACTGGCCGAAATATCATGAGAAAATGTCTTCCCCCATGGAGACTCGAACCAGCGCAAGTCCCGTAGCTCTGCGCCAAGGCTTCCTGCCTTAACCACTCTTCTACGGCGCGGGACGAAGATATAAGAAAGGGACTAAATATTTTCAAACTTACAGATCGAATAGTTAAATATAGGAACGCCTGGAAACAACATGTTGATAGAATGGTAGAAGAAAGATTTTCAAAATTATTGCTAAATTATAAAACCACACGGAAGGAGAAATGTTAGACGCCCACACAGAAGATAGTCTGATCAATTCTAACAATTACAGCTTTCTGAAACCGGAACGAGCCAACGGCTTAATCCTCGGATAATGATGAAGAAAAAATATATAACAAAGATAATTACAAATATATTTTATATATTTTTATCTAACACTTTGGCCTTGGCGCAGAGCTATGGAACGTCCATTGGTTCGAGTCCCCCATGAGGGATGAAATTTCGACGTGTTTCCATTCAGCATCGTGAATCCATGAGTAATGCGGGTAGGTACAATAAGAAGCGGCTCGGGTCTAATCAATCGATCCACGTCATTCCTCAACTGGCTGGACGATCCTCTTTATTCGTGCATTCGATTTATATTCAATCTCCGTCGTTATGACCACGTGTCTCCTTCATTTCAGGCCTTATCATGGCTACGCCTAAATGACAGAAGAACTTTACATTCACATACTTTACTATTCCAAATTCTGCACACATATTTACCAAGTTATTTAACAACACGTTTTCGAAATTTATCGGCTCATCACAATTTAAGAACAAGATCACAATACTCTTCTTTACTTTTGATACCACAACACAGGACCTGTCTATATTCTGAATTTTACACAATATCTATGACTAGAGCATGGAACTCACTTCCCAGTCATGTCAGGGACTGTCAATCGCTATCATTATTTTAATCTAAATTAACTGATATCTTAAGTTCGACACAATGAAAACATTAACTGCATAACAACTACATATAGCATGCCATTAATAATCATCTAGGAAGCTACTTACTTTATTTTATATCATTTAATTCTATTATATTCTATGCTTTTGTTAGTATTAGCTAGTATTAGATCACATCATTGTATTTTGTTTAGTCTCTATTTTAATAATATCTTACAATTGTAATATGTATGTAATTTTTGTATAATTCTACTATTCGCTGGTTGAGTGGAAGAGAAGGCCTTATGGCCTTAACTCTGCCAGCTAAAATAAAGCATTATTATTATTATTATTATTATTATTATTATTATTATTATTAAAGAAATAAGGGAAATTATGGGTGTACAAGAGGAGCCGGACATCATAGATATCATAGAAAAGAAAAGATTGCAGTGGTATGGTCATGTCAAACGAATGCCAGAGCAAAGATTGCCAAAAATTGTTATGGAATGGATCCCAATGGAAAGGAGGAAGAGAGGAAGACCGAAGAAAACTTGGATAGAAGGGGTACAAGCACCTATGAATATCAGAGGAATGGAGGAAGATCAATGGATAGATAGAGAGGAATGGCGTTTGGTTTCCGGAAGATGGCGGCAGCTGCCATGATACCGGATGATGATGATTATTATATTATTATTATTATTATTATTATTATTATTATTATTATTATTATTATTATTATTATCATCTTCGTGTCTATGATTGACGAAAGGGGCCTGCTGTCAAGCCTAGAACTATCCCGGCCCACAGCGGGGGCCTGTGCCGCTGTTGGCGTGGCGGTGGGAGAGTGGGGGATCTGGCGCTCCTTCTCTCTTGGTTCATTGAACCTGAGACCATCTGTGGGGGCACCATGGGAGATGAGCACCCTGGATGCCTACATTGCTCAGAGGGCTGCCTCACAGCAGCTACACGACTAGGCTTAGTCTTGCGAACGGGCTGGATGGGACAATACCGGGCGTAATGCTGGGAATTACCACCAGGTCGACAAGCTCGAGAAAGGAGGGAGCGCGGTCTTTTTTTGGCTTTTTGGGACTTAGCGCCGACTCTGGGAACCGAGTGACCCAAGGACAATCTGTGAGGTCGTCAGGAGTTGAGCGACCTGACGTACTAATGCTCAGGTTGGACCCACTTCAGCAACCAAACACGTCCCCAGCTGGTGCACTGGGGGAAAGATCGGTGGATCTGCTAGACAGTCCTCCCGGTTAAGTCCAAGGGACTCGTGAACCATTAGTGGGGTAGGCAAGAGTTGAGCGCCTTGTCGTACTAGTTGCTCATCTGTTGGAGCTTGCGAGCTCCGTGCTGGCCCACAACAGCTGCCGAAGGCGTTCCTGGGGGCACACCAGGGCTCGGCTCGGACCAGTCCAGAAGGGAGCTACTGTACTGGTTCCTGGCTCGGCCTACGGGCCCGTAGACAAACTGTGGGGTCGCCAGGAGATGAGCACCTGGATGTACTAAAAGTCTCACACTGTTGGGCGTGTAGCCCTAGCCGGTCTCACAACGGCTGCAGGACACGTCCCTGGAGGCAGAACAGGGGAATGGTCGGTGGATCTGCGACAGCAGTCCTCCCAGCTAGGCTCATGGAGCCCGTGGACCAACTGTGGGGTCGTCAGGATTGAGCGACCTGATGTACTATGTAGCTCAGCAATTCCCAGAGCTGCTAACTCCAACACTCTCTCCCTGGGGTGTTGGTTTAAGGACCGTGAACTTGAACGTGGACGTGAACATATGATAGGGAGGACTAGAACTAGGACTTGGGAGTATGGTCAGGACGACCGAGGTATCCCAAGGGGTGGACGAATGGGCCTAGATGTCTATGATTGACGCAAGTGGATGTGGGATCAGTGGTATGGTTTTAAACAGTAAACGCTATCCGCTCTTAAAGTGATCCTCATCAAAACAAAACCATGTGACCTGCTCGCTTTTCATTGGTTTGGAACAGCGACGTACGATGTAGAAGTAATAAGTACGCGAAAAAGTAGTTCCCTTCAATAAATTAAAAATGTCCTCTGAATTTAAGTTACTTATTCTTCGTGAATGAAAATAATAATACTCAAAACATAGATAATATTATAAAATGTACCTAATCAATTATTTCAACTTAAAATAGTTTATTGCATATGGGTGACGCATTTGATTCATGCTTCCGTCGATTCGATGCAACAAAATGACTGAAAGTGTCGAGTTTTCTGTTGCTGTATCGACATGTAAATTTTTAAAACACAAGTCTGGCAAACCTTTGGTAGTCAAAAATGTATATTACAATGCGAGGTTAGCAAGTGGTTTTTACAGAAGCGAGGAGATTATTAAAAACCGAGCTATAGTGAGATGTTTAATATCCGAGATTCTGTAAAACACTTCACAAACGTGTATTGTACATTACTTTTTGCACGACGGTGTTTTCAAAATAATAGATAATAGTAAAATAATATATTTCTTGGAAAAAATTCGTTCATTATAAACAACTGACTAACGGCAACAGTCTGGCAAATGTTTATACAGTAAATGCCGAAAATAATTTAGTTGAGATTACAGCAGACGGTGACAGCAATCGGGCATAAAATGGCGGCAAGTACGAATTTATTGTTTTATATTGTTTCAAAAAAAGTTCAGTTCATTTTGTTTCGTATAATGTAGGCCTATATTAACACTACCTTTTGGATAGATTTTTGTATATACATTGTATGTAGTAGCCTCTATATAAAGGACAGTGGTTTTACTTCCCGCCCTAGGTAAGTAATTTGTAATATTACAGTATAGTTATTTAGTTATTTATAGGTTGGCAACCCCGGAATTTGAGAAATTGAACTTTCATTCATGGTCGCCATTGCTGTAAGTACGACAGAACGCACTATCGTGCAAAAAAAAAAGTTATTTTAAATGTATTTCACAAGTTTAGTCAAAAATCTCACCAGCTTTTTTGTAAGCTACCCATTCAAACGATCACATGTCTTTATATACTTCACACGTGCTCCATGCCAATGTGACAGTAATTGTCGCACGAATGGCGGAAGAGTACAATTCGCGATTGTTTGCGTTAAGATCATTCTAAGAGCGGATAAGATATAGGTCTTGTTCATCAATCTCACAAACTTTTATTTAATTAGGTGATATACAGTGCGTGTCCTCTCCTTGTTACTTGGTTGAGCAAACAGAAATCAAGCCGGTAGTGAAGACGAATTTTGGGTTTGATCGATTATCGTTCATGAAATATTATTCAGTTATAACGAGATTAAAACTCTTATAAGAGACTCATAACATAATGACCCTTCACAGTAACACAGCTATCGAAGAGATTTCTTCTTGCAGCTAATCCTAAAAAAAAATGAATAAAGTTTGACATTAGTTGAGAGATATCGCAAGAAATATCCTTTTCTTACAAAAAGACGTACTTATAAAAGTCACAACTGTAACAAAAGAAGAAATAAAAGATCTGCCTTCTTACAGTTTTCTGCCTCTTTCACTTTTCTACAGATCACAGAACTCATAATTAACGTCATTACATTTTCAACGCGTTCTCTTTTCTTTCTTTCCTTTTTATTGTAACTTTTTTATTCTTTGTCGTAGAATCTGTAACTTCAAGTTTCTTCCTACAGTTTAATAGCTCATAAGATTAAAAGTTTTTCTCTTGTTTTGAATACAACTGTACGATAAAGTACTCTGGAACTTAATAGGGGACATCCGTGTTATTTGTACCAGTGTGTAATTTGGACCATCAATATATTCTTGATTTGCAGGATAGTTTTCAAAACATTATGTACTGTTTTTTGCATCCCTACATGTAGTAGAAAACTTACCATGAATTCCACAAAGAAGGGGTGGTGTAAAGATGTAATAGAGATCGTAATCGTGTAGATAGATCATCGGTTGATTAATGTCTTTGACATCGTCCGATTCCTAATAGCCAGTTTTGTCGGTCCATCCAATCTCCTGGTTGTAGATGTTTCTCCTTCATATATAAACATATTCCCTGACTCCAGGAGGGTTTTAGGTCTTCCTCTGCTTCGTCTTCCCTCAGGTTTCCATTCCAAAACAGATTTTGGTAGTCGATCCTCTTCCATTCGCTGCACATGTCCGTACCATCTTAATTGCTGAGTTTTAATATAATCTAAAATAGTGTCTTCAATCTTCATTTTCTCCCTTATAACTGAGTTCCTAATTTTTTCTCTTCTTGAAATTCTTGCGGCCCTTCGTAAAAAAATCCATTTCCGTTGCCAAAAGGTACTTATTTGTTTTTGTTGTTATGGCCAAAGTTCTGCTCCATAAGTAATGATACTTTTAACAATTGTATGATATATATTCATTTTATTTTTATTACTTATATTTTTATCCCACAATATTCCATTGAGGCAAGCAATTACAAATTTTCCTTTATTATTTCTATTTCTTATTTCCTCTTCATAACTCCCATTTTTATTTATTTTAATTCCTAAATATGTGATCTCACTACAATATTTTATTGATTCTCCAGTCTCCAAAATTAAATTTTGTTCTGGTTCACCAGTTGATAAATATTTTTTTTTTCATGTTCAAATTTAATCCCCAGTTTTCATATTCTATTAATTTTCTAGTCATATATTCTAAATCTTCATAATCTTGTGCAATTAACAATTGATCATCTGCAAAATGTAAGTTGTATAAAGTTTTGTTTGAAATAGGAATTGCCATGCTTGATCGTAATCGTATTATCCTAAAATTTCTTACATATTTTTACTTCAGCTTGAGAGAAGTTTGTGTGAAGACGTGAAAACCTGTGTTTTGTATACAATACGAATAACAAGCTTTTCTGTTAAATTTACATCTAGGCATTTCACATAGTTCACATGCAAATAATTTTTTAAAACATATCGGACACTTCGTGTAATTTGGACCACCTCAAAAGCGTGTAAAATGGTCCAAGCTAAAATACAGTCTCTTTCCTCGTTAACTTGTACAAATTATGAGGTTCAAAATGCAATAACATATATTTATTAAAACACATTTTCAACAATGCTTTCCTGAGGCAACAAAATGAGCAGTAAATACAATTGCATTCAATTTGGATTTACTTATTATTATCTCACCGATATTATTTAATATTTATATGGACGATATCCTAAAAGAATGGAAGAAGGTTTTAACTAATGAAGGAACATTAATTGATAATAAAGATAAAATAAATGCTTTATTATTCGCTGACGATGTTGTACTTTTAGCAGAATCTGAAAATGAGCTCCAAATGTTAGCATATACATTTAAATTAATAGCCAATAGATATAATTGTAAAATATCAATAAATAAGTCAAAAGTAATGGCATTTATTGGTAAATATGGAATTACATCAAAAATTGTACTGGATAACAAAATAATAGAACAAGTATCACATTTCCAATATTTAGGATGTGATATAACTTATAGAGAATATAAAGATATAGAAAATAAAGTAAATAAATTTCAGGCTATTTGTGGAACCATAAAAAGAACCTTAGGTCGGAAAACAAGGAAAGATACGAAACTTAAATTATATAAAACAATGGCTGTTCCTTTGTTGTTGTATGGAAGTGAAAATTGGATAATGAAATCAAGGGATAAAAGCAGGATACAGACTGCGGAAATGCTGTTTTTACGTAATGTGAAAGGATGCACAAGAGCGGATAGAATAAGGAATGAAACTATACGAGAAGAATTAAATATATATAAAATTGAAGATAAAATCAGCGAAAGTAATAAGAAATGGACAGAACACTTAATGAGAATGAACAACGAAAGAATACCAAAAAGAACCTTCCTGTATAATCCCAGAGGAACAAGAGATGTTGGCCGACCACGCAGAAGATGGACTCCACTTTTAACTTCGCCGGAACAGGCTGCATAGCCTAAACCTTGTACTAGAAGAAGAAGATTATCATTTTGAATATTAATGTACATTTTTTATATTATGTAATATATGGTTTCGTTTCCCGGTGGGGTTAGAATTCTTAAAATGGTCCAAAACTTCTAGCGGTACCGTGGCCCTGGAGACTACTCAACCTTTAACGGAAACGCGTGCGAGGCGTTTTTCTGGGGTAAAGTCGACCGTCACGCAGGGTTGTGTAGAAAAAATGGGAGCATTGACCTTCTACTACCCCAAGGGTCTCTTATTGCCTGTAGTGTGGTTATATATTTTTTTTATATATGGTGTCAGGTCCTAGCCAAGCGGTTTAAAGAATCATGCCGCAGAGCAGAGCTACGAGACTTGCGTCATTTTGAGTCCCAATTGTGAAATTATTATTCATTGTGTAATTAAATGGATTATCATTTAAATAAACAACATTTCAGTAGTTAATTATGAATTATTTACCTGTTCCAAGTTACACGATCCTCTGGTCCATATTACACGACCCCGGTCCAAATTACACGGCTACGAAATTTTGTTTAAATTTTATTTCTAGGTCACTACTCTTCAATTTAGTGATTTTTCTTTTACCTGGGGTTTTCTTATCACATGCTGCTACCGTATATTAAATACAGTTATTTTTTTTGACAAAGGACAGTGAGTTATCACAATTTAATTTAAGGTGGTCCAAAATACACGATCTTCCCCTACATATGGTCCTCTGAATAAACTACTCAAAGTGACGCCGAAGGTAAATCAAACACCTCATCTTGCGATTTATGAAGACGTTTACCTTTTCTTCCCCCCAGGTTCTATAGTGATGTTTTAATTTTAAGATACTTTTCTGTGCATTTATATATTGCAAGTCTATTGCAACAACGACATATTAAATCCCTGTTTCGTTCGTCTTCCAGGCTAAATGGCCATAGTCCGCATTTCTCGAAACTCGATATTTCGTCTACTGCTGCGGTAGACCTCATCAGCAGATTGTGCGTGCTCTCTATGAACTCCTCAACAGTAGGCTGCATACTGTAGTAACTAATCATTAACTCAGTCAAAAAATTAATTTATTCAAGTCGACGTTTCAGTCTCCATGGTGAGATCATTTTCAAGACATTTGACATGTACAGCCTTTGAAAAAAATGATGGCGCAACTCTTGATGAAGAGTTAAAGAGTTTTGAAGAGCGATTCACACCAGTACGTTGTTACATGTTTTGACTCGTTTGAGTATAAAGCGAACGGCGTAAGTCTCTCTTCATGCAGCATTCGTATTGTTCGCTTCAGTGGAGCAGTCGGTAAAATGTTCTTTTTCCGACGACGCGGCCCACGTTCGAATCTGGTCAGATATATATTTTGTATTTATTATTATTTAATAACGCCGTTAATTTTTCATAATGCCTACATGTTACCAGGCATCGTTAAATAAATAAATAAATATATATATGGTATGATAAGAAAAATAAATGCCTGGACGGGATTCGAACCCGGATCTCTGAGTCTGTACCTCAGCGTGATATCCATTACACTACCAGGCGAATCCAATTCAAACACTTATTTTTCTTATATATGTATTATACTCTATTATTACTATATATATATATGGAAATATTCCCTGTCGGGACAGGCTCCTGGTGAGATTTTTTTCGGGGTTTTTCCTCACCTGTATGATAAATGTCCCTGAAATTCATCCGGCCATCATCATTATCCCTATCGGTATCATCATCATTCTTCTCCGGTGTGTAAAGAAACGGGAAGCTACCATACCTACAGTTCCCTAATAAAGCTGCAAAGCATAGCATGAAAATGCTATGATTGCAGTGAAAGACCTGCGTTCGGCAGAATTACTATGGAATGGAATATATAGAAATTAATAAATTAAAGGAAACGGCTCATATCAATAGAAAATGAATAACGATTGTAACGTCCCATTACTTTGTTTACAAAAACACATGGCATGATATAATTATTTATTTCCATTACTAATACAACATACGTCTCATTTATTTAAATTAAGTTAATATCTAATTTCATTATTAACAAGTAAGTCCTGAAGTACTGCATCGCTTCATACAAACAGTTTCTAGAAGATATGGTTGTGATCTAGTGGAGAGGCTTCTGTTTCCCGTGTATGAGGTCACGTATTCAATCCTGCTCTCCTGGTTTTTTTTCCCCCTTCTCTCTCGTCCTTATTTCAATTAATTTTCTTTCTTTTGTTTCATTTATTTTTCTTTGTTTTATTTTCATTATTAACCGCACTACTTATTTACATGAAATTGTTCTCCATTGCACGACACACAACGAAATAGAACGGATTCAGTTTCTCAAATAGTTGTATACTTGTGAACCAAATAGCTGATTTCTGATCATGCGCAGTGGCTTCGTTCTGAGCCTTGGAAAATTATCCGTGCGCCATCAATTATTTCAAAGTCTGTACGTTTACGGTACAATACAGTTGCCATCACCGAGACAATTTTTTAAATAAATTGTAACGAACAAATTTAAAATTCCAATTTATGATTAACATATTTTAACAAGGAATCGTAAATTGGAATTTTAAATTTGTAAAAAAAAAATCATGGCGATGTTAACTATGTATTAACAACCATGTCAAACGGATTGAAAATGATCTCACACAAGGAGATTGAAACCTCGACTTGAATAAATTAATGTTTTGACTGCGAAAATTAATTATTGTTATTATTAACTACTCAGAGGGAATAATATTTATAAAATAACGTATTAAATATTAAATTGTAGCACTGAAAGTTAAATAATGAGCTTTCAAACGAAAATACAATGAATTAATATATATTTATTACACGCTTTATATTAGCTTGACCTGTATCTGTCTATGTAACGGACCTGTATCTATGTAACGGAATCTTTGAACACGATTTTCACCCACTTAAAAACATTGGATCGACTTGAACCTTTGTATACTTGTAAAGGACCCATGACAATACAACAATTTCATATTTTTTTTTCTAAAATCCTGCCCAGAATCATCAGATAATCAAAATAATAAAAACCGGTATGTTAGGTTGCGGACTTATCGACTTTTTAGTCGATCGTTGTAAGAGCTCAGTTGGTTGAGCGGTGGACTGTAGTGGTATATAATTTCAGTAATCCATAGGTCGCTGGTTTAAATCCGGCCCGGAGGATTTTTTTAGAGGAGTATTAAGCAATAAATTTTCATGGGATTCCGGTTTATGACAATCAATTAAACTAAAAATTAAAAAAATAAATAATAGTTTAAAAAAAACTAAACACGCTTTATTAGAAAACCGAACTAAAAAATAAAAAAATAAATAATAGTTTAAAAAACTAAAACGACACGCTTTATTAGAAAACCGAACACAAAAATAAAAAAATAAATTTAATTTCCAACACGCTTGGAATAAAATTAAAGTGGTCAACAAAAATATGACATCTCCAACACATCTAGAATAAAACTAGAGTTATCTACAAAAAAAAATACCATAAAAGCGTGGGGTGCTTTTTATGGTTTTTACGTTTTCTTCTCAGAGACTTTACTTTTACCACTATCTGTTTATCAAATATATTAATTTGATATAGAGCACCCCACGCTTTTGATGGTAAAATTATTTTGTTTTGTAGATAACTCTAGTTTTATTGTAGATGTGTTGGAGATGATTTTTTTTGTAGACCACTTTAATTTTATCCCAAGCGTTGTTGGAAATTAAAATTATTTTTAATTTTTTAGTTCGGTTTTCTAATAAAGCGTATTTTTTTTAGTTTTTTAAACTATTATGTATACTATAATAATAAAACTGTAAGCTGTTAAAATGTTTAATTATAATTATTTAATTACTTTCAAGAATGCAATTAAAAAGTTATCGGTTATTGGTTAATCATTAATATAATTCAATATAACAATACAAATTCAATCTGTAACTCGCTGTAACAATACCTAGTTCACTGGCAAAATCGAAGAATAGTTGAAGATCGACGCCAGGAAATACCCACCCTCCATTTCTTTTATTAACCTTTTTTCCGATTTTACTCTCCTCATACTCTTTTTAAAAGTTTTGTTTTCTGTTCGTAAGTCCCGCGCCGTAGCCGAGAGGTTAAGGCAAGAAACCTTAGCGCAAAGCTACGGGACTTGCGCTGGTTCGAGTCTCCATGGGGGAAGACATTTTGTTATGGGATTTCTGCCAGTATGGGACCGGGCCCATCTAGCATCGTGAGGAATTTGGATAGCTACAGTAAGTAGCGACTCCAGGTTGATAAAACTAACTATAAAGGCTGGGGTTTCCAACATGCTGACCACATGTCATCCATATACTGGCAGGATGATCGTTTACCTCTGTTATTAACACATGTAGATGTGAGGCCAGCAGCCGGTTGGTAAGCCAAGAACTTTCTAGGCCTATCGCGCTTGGAGAGTTCTATTCATAAACTTGTTAGTAATACTTATAAAGTCCAGAAAAATAAATACAGTAAAATCTCCTTATTTGCTGTTTCTTTATTCGCGGGTAAAAAAATTGTGACACATTTCCTGTATTCTTGGCTAAAATGTTCTCTATTCGCAGATTTAGTCAGTATATTAGAAGTTTTTTTTTCTTTTTAACTGCAGGCAGGTGCCAAGGCGGCTTTTACAAATAGTGATTCAAACCAAATGGACAAATAAATATCAAAACAAACCTTATTGTCATTAACCCTAAAGTTCATTGTTAAAAGCTGTTGTATTTCACGTACCGATATGTACTTTGATAAATGCCTCCATCGGCACCTTCGGTATATTATTGTTTCAACTTGTCATTCGTTGCACTAATTTCGATTGACTAACAAGTGTCTCTTGTGCTTTGTTCCCAATTTATAATGTCGAGTAAAAGGAAAGAAAAATTAGTACCGAAGAGAAAAAAATAGTGTTGCCGCTTAAAGTAAAAATATAAATGCTTGACCATTTATACGCTTTGGCGAATCGTTACGACTATAACATGCGGTTTCAATGTTAATGAATCAAGAAATTAGAAGACACAATAAGAAATTCTATCGCAGAATGCACAGCTGACCTTTTAAAAAAGCAGCAAAACAGGAAAAAATTGCTTAATTCTTTGAGTCCTTGTCTAAACCTGACAGTAATAATTAATATAAATTGTTCAAAATCTCTCATTAATTGACTTTATTTTGACTATTTAACTCATGCCTCAAATGCTAGTCAATGACCAATCACGTTACAATGGTTTTTTACTTACAACCAATGACAGTCGTGTTTCACCTCGCTCTTTATCGATTTCTCTTTATCAGCTCCTCCTTTTGTGATAAAGAAAGCTCCTCCTTTTTAATGTTCTGAACAGGTCAAAGCATTATTTTTCTCCAACAAATACATTGAATATAGCAAATAATGAAAAGATTCCTTGATTTTACTGAGCTGTTTACTAAAAAATAAATGAATAACCCGTAATGTTGATTATGATATATAGTTTGATGTGTTTCATTATTTCTCCACTTGGGTGCACTCTTACAATATTGCGATCTTATTTGGCAGTAAATAATATGATCAAGCAGCAGTGAATGAACATAGCCTCACATTTCTGATTTGTTTTCAAACATCGCCGTTTGAATTAAATACGCATATAAATATTTTAAAATAACTGTAGTTAAAAAATGATTTGTGAGTAAACAGCTTAATTTTATTCGTTAAATAGTCCTAACAAATGCCACTCTTGATTTCCAAATTCTCTAGATAAATTCACTCCTCACTTCGTGAGTCGTGAATTTATCGATAATTTGGAAATCACTCGTGGCACTACTTATGATTATTTTTATTTTATTCTGCAATCTTGGAACGTATCTCCTACATATCCATGCAAATTACGATTCCATATTCGCGGTTTCTGTATTCGCGGCATATTTGCGGAACATATCCCCCACGAATAAGGAGCTTTTACTGTATTTTAAAATTATTTTTATACAGGTGGGTTATATATTTATAGGTCAACAAATTTCAAAATAGTTTAACTATCGTTACCACAATTTTTAAGTAGGCTAACTTGGGATAAAATTTTCTAGAAATTCAGTTAATAAATTTATTTGTGAGATTCATTCAATTGGTATACATCTTTATGTTCTCTTTTTTTTTTAAGTATTTGAAAAGTAAATTTGCTAAGATTATCCTTAATTTATTTTCAGAACTAAAATATTAATTTCACCGGATATCATAGCTTAATATGAAGATATGCGTCAATATATTGAAAGGTCTTTCCAAAGGAAAGCGTACAAATTAGAAAACGAGGTTCCTGTAAGTTAGAAGATTAAACTCCCTTTCCAACTAGGAATTTAACTAGGTAGGAGTAAGGAATGTTGCCAATTACCACAAGGTGAATTCTCCGACATCTAATTCAATTAAGAGGCACTTCAAGAGAAAACGGTGCTGACAATTAGATCTTGAATTTTAGTTTATAGGATTGTGCATGTTCCATTCAGTTTAATCAAATAAAATACATAGTGATATTTTTTCTTTTTATTTTTCATTATTTTTATTCCTCCTCTTCCATAGGACTGAAGTCTCATATGGGACTTCGATCTGGGCGGGTCTCTTGTAAGTAGGGAGCAGGAACTCTTTGATTAGCGCTACCGCCGAAGCTTGCACAAGTCCAAGGTCACATTCAGACCCATGTGATGGACTCAGTATGTTATTGATAATGAAAACTATTTATAAAAAAAAATTTTTAGAATTGTGAAATTAGACAATTTCGCGTCAAATGAGGATTGCATCCATTCAAATTAAAATGAAAGAAATAACAAAAGTTAGATAATATAAAGGTGGGATTCAAACAAGTTTGATATAGATTTTTAAATGCACAGATTTCAACTTAATAATAATAATAATAATAATAATAATAATTTATTTATTTATTTATTCTGGCAGGGTTAAGGCCATAAGGCCTTCTCTTCCATTCTACCTGCACAAATACAAATAAATATTTGACAAATATATATATATATATATATATATATATACATACACTATACTAACTATCCATCCATACATAGTAATTCTGCCCGAGAGCAGGTCTTTCACTGCAATCATAGCATTTTCATGCTATGCTTTGCAGCATTACTAGGGAATTGTAGGCGTGGTGGCTTCCCGTTACTTTCCACACTTGTGAAGGATGATGATGATAATGATAAGGATGATGATGAATGGCTATATACTAACTGTAAAGAGTTAAAATACCTTAAATGTTGCAATGTAAATCAAATAAATAAATAAATAAATCGAATTGAACGCACTAGGTACATAGAAGACGATAATTTATATAATTGAATGGATTCTAAATTAAGATGGCCCTACTCTTAAATTTCCAACTGTGCGAATGCTCGTGGTTCGATACAGTTCACTTCTGACATGGACAAACATTTTAAAATGGGGAGACATACAGGAAGGGCTGGTGTGAAAAATGGTTTGGGCGTTGGAAAAATAAATCTTTGCTAATTGATTTTACTACAAAAATAATCAGTACGTGTAACCCCCTCTTCCAGATCTTCAGTGAAACACCAGTTTTGAATCCTGCTGATGATGGGACTAGTCCCGATAGCGCTACAGATAAATAACTAATAAAGTTGAGGAGACGGACCATTAATGTAAATATTTAATAATTTTATACCTTAATTTTGAATAATATCTAAACGGAACATATCATGCATCTTATAAAAGATGACAAGAATATCACGTCAAATTTTAAATTACCAGCCACCAGGCAAGAGATCCTTGGGCAGACCCTTCAAACGTTGGATTGAATCCGTAACAGACTCCTAGGTCTATCGCATGAAAGGAAAGAGAAGAAGATGAACTATTATTTTGTACTCTTATAATGCGATTTTGCTTTAAAATTTTCTTCTCAACAGGGATTATAGCATTTCAGCAATATTTTTAAAACTTTATCTTTTAAACTCCTTTGTTACATTTAAACCAATTCCATTTTAGTAATGCGATATCTCTCTTCAGTAGAATTATCATGAAATAGATTCTACGTTACTCTAAATCTATTGGGAAGAGAAAATTTAAATCGAAATGTGCTGTTTCTACTTCTGTGCTTCGTATACAATTAATAGAAAAGACGTTTAAAGGTATGAGGGAAAGTCTAAGCTCCAGTTACATGTGTCTATTGTCTTCGCTTAGCTACCAATAGCCATTATAGCCAGCATGGAATGAAGAGAACACAGACGTAAAATTGCAATTAAAAGAATAGGCATTGTCGCATGGGACGCTGTAACTGGACTGTGGAAAGTTTCAGACTCTGGCAGTTAACTTTACTTCTCTTTTATCTCTTTTCTCTGATTGGGAACTGCATTCAATGGCAAGAAAGGAGGAAAAATATAGCAAAGAGAGAAAACAAGTCTTTAGTTTCTTCCAACTTAAATGTCATTGTAAAAAATTAGATAGATTCCATTAGTGAATTCTTTATAGATTCCCTTTATCAGTGTATTAAGCAGTGAGGAGGAATGGAAATACATTAATAAGTCGAAGAAATGATAACTAATTTAAATGGATTTTGAAGAGTTTCTCTAGTCGAAAACCCTAAGAACAGAACTCAATTTATATAATTACAGGCTTTTCTGTCGTTATTGAAGATGAAGTTTTGTGTCTTCAGTCCCAGTTGTAAGCTTTATAAAAAGAATAATTTTACTTTTCTTTTTAATGATCTTAAATTTGTACTGACTACAAAGGGAGACACTTTATGTAGTTTTGATTAATTTTTTGTTGTACGTGCTTGATTCTCATACAGTCAAGAGTTTTAAAAATTGTGCCAATTTATTTTTCATCTAAGTTACCTCGGTTGGGTGACACTCCACCGAGTTAAAAGTCTATATCTATCTATATATATCTATCTATCTGTCTGTCTGTCTGTCTGTCTGTCTATCTATCTATAATGGCATATCTTAATGTTGAGCCATAGTCTCTCCTTTGTTAGGAATTACTGTATCTTGTCCGCAGTTAGAGCGATCCTAACATAAACAAACGCTAATTGTATCCTTCCGCCATTCGCGCCACAATTACTGTAACATTGACAGGGAGCAAGTGTGAAATATGTAAGCCATGTGATTGTTGGATGGGGCAGATTACAAGAAATCTGGTGAGATTTTTCACTGAACTTGTGAAATACATTTAAAATAACTGTTTATTGACCACTAGTCAAAGGTTTGCCAGACTTATGTTTTAAAAATTTAGATGGCGACACAGCAACAAAAGCCATTTTGTTTCATCAGAATCGACTGAATCATGACTGAAATGCATCATCCATATATAATCCATCCATCCATAGTAATTCTGTCCGAGGACAGGTCTTTCACTGCAATCATAGCATTTTCATGCTATGCTTTACAGCTTTACTAGGGAGTTGTACGTGTGGTAGCTTTCCGTTGCTTTCCACACCGGTGGACGATGATGATGATAATGATAAGCATTATGGTCATATGATTTCAGGGACCGTTTGGGCCTTAAAGTTTTCCTGACATTTGTCTTACAGGTGAGGAAAAACCCCGATAAAAACCTCACCCAGAAAAACTGCCCCGACCGGGGATCGAACTCGGGCCCGCTGAGTGACAAGGTAGCACGCTACCTCGAGACCACGGCGGTGGACCCCATATATAATAAACTATTTAAAGTTGTAATTATTGATTAGATGCATTTTAGAATATTTCCTATGTTTTGAATATTATTATTTTCATTCACGAAGAATAACAAGTATATCCAGAGAACATGTTTTTAATTCAATGAAGGGAGGTACTTTTTCGCATACTTATTGCTTCTATCGTATGTCGTTGTCCACAATCAATGAAAAGCGAGCAGGTCACATGGTTTTGAGTTGATGCGGATCACTTTAACGGCGCAGCGGATAGCCTTTAGACCAACTTAATTTAGTTGCCTTATTTGCCCATGTGTCATGAATGTCATGCGGTCAACATAACCGACTCATTGAGAATCTAGCAGGCACTAAGGTATTGCTAGGACATTGAGGTTGGTAAATTCTGCTTAGAGGCCTTTTTATTCAGGCTTAAGTATCTTTTACGAGCCTGAAAATTTTCAGACTTTAAAGTGCCTCCCGGAGGACTTGCTCCTTGGATTTTTCCGTCCCATACTAACATCTACGATAAAGCAGCAAATGGTTGCGTCCTTCAAGAATCTCACTGTATATAGAAAGTAGTGCAGAAAAATCTTCCTTTCTACCTAGAAAAAAAAATAATTTTGAGGATGTTTATTTTTACACATCCATCTAAGTTGAGCGTGAGTAAAATAGTATTGTAAGAGAAAGAAAATAGATTCTGGACAAATGTATTGTGTATTTTTTAGCTTCCTGTTTATTTTTGTAGTCTATGTGTCATGCCATGTGATCCTACGTATATGCTGATTTAACCGATTCACGGAAAAAAAAAAGAAGAGTTCTATCGATTTCAAATAAACATATGCAACTTAAACTATTGTACCCATAATGCTGCAAGAAATAAGATTCTGTCTAAGCTTAGGAACTAATAGGCGATGAAGTCCTGTGACTAATAGGCCTACATATTTTTTTGAAGAATATCAAATGCAGTTTTAGTTTTTGTGTGTCTATTCCTTTTTTTTTTTTTTTAATTTTTTTCGTGCGATTTGTCTTTTTTTTATTAATCGCATATTCTTGAAATTTATGTTAAGTCTATTCGGAAGTCTCCACTGTCAATTCCGGTGTTTCAGAAAACCTGTGCCTGCACGAAACTTTGGCGACGAGTTTTTTTTTGTTCGGAAATTAATATACAATATAAATCATTATTCTATTTTGTTCCAAATAACTTGGAATTAATCAATTACAAAACTCCACTCATGTTGACCCAGCTTCAAGATACATGACTTGAGTAATACAGTAAACGTTGTTCAATCCGGAACGTGAATAATGCGGAAATCTGTCCGATGTGAACAAATTTATTGGTCCCGGCGAAATAATAGTAATTTCACGTGTATTTATTTTGCATAAAACGGAATCTGTCCAACGCGGAAACGGAAGGATATTTCTGCACAATTCATGAAAAATGTATAAAGCGGAAATACAGAGATAAATTAGTTTCCACTTCATTGAATTCCCGTTAGGCCAAGGAAACAATAAGGAATCACCAATTGAGTTGGCGTTTACTTGATGAAAATCCATTACTTATTTAATTAAATAAAAATAAAACTTACAGTTTTATTTGATTTTCATATTTATTAAAATATAAATTAGTACAGAGTACCGAAACAGTTGTAACTAAATTATATCTGAATAAATATGAAAATCAAACAAAATTGTAAGTTTTATTTTTATTTAATTAAATAAGTAAGGAATGATTCCTGCTATTGGGTGAAGTAGAGATTCTACCAGTACCTGAAATTTTCTTTCGGCCTCACTGCACACCCGTTATGCGAAATGCAGATATCTGTCGTACAAATAACCATCGCACTGTAAAATCTTAAACTAGTTTAAATTCTGAGACATCTTTCAGAGGTAGCGTTCTGAATTTACGGAATGAAGATGGCTAAAACGTATGTATCATTGTCATTAAACGAAAAAGTGAAAGTGATTGAAGACGAATCTCCTAATTTCCGGACCGATGCTCCAAAGTCGAGCTCTAGCTGTTACTACATTCCTAGAGAATAAAGATTTCAAGGCATCTTCAGGTTGGCTGTACAGTTTTAAAAGACAACACAATGTAGTGTTGAATGAAATTTGCGGGAAATCAAAGGATGTGGACGAAAGTGTAATTAGTGAGCGGAAACCGGAACTGCATAGTTTAATTTCAGGATACGCGTTAAGAGACATTTTTAACGTTGACGAAACGGGTTTTTTTTCGCGCGTTACCGTCGAAGTGCTCGTATGTACTATATTTCACTTTTCAACGGCAGAGGAACTACAATTAATCCAAGGTACGTAAAAAGACATGTACGGTATCCTATAATCTAAGATTATTAATGAATTTTAGTTTTTTTATAATGCGGAATTTTGTCTAATGTGGAAAAAAAATTGGTCCCATGTGATTCCGCTTTGAGCAAGTTTTACTGTATATGATAATAGTAAAAATAATACTAGGAGTACTTAATGTTAATTTAATGCTACATTTTGCTGATAGTGAGTAGGCTATAAAAACAATAATTCAGGCAATCTAATAATGGGATAAAGTGATCTCACTACAGGCCTTAGAGGTTAGAAGTAGTAGTAAATTAAGATTTCCTTATTTCTAGATAATCGCATTATACATAAGCGGGATTGTCAGCCCTTCGTGACGACCGCCTTTACCCTCAGAACAAATGTTTGGTACTCGTTTCCGTTAGAGACTGGGTGAATCCCAGGAAACTTGTGCCGCCATAACGTTTAGCCCAGTTTAAAAATCCTGACCGCACTGGGATTCGAACTCCAGATTTTCCAGCTTATAGTGTGCTACCTTAACGAAATACGCTACGGCGTGCTCCAGACACTCAAAATAATAATAATAATAATAATAATAATAATAATAATAATAATAATAATTTATATACAGAATTTTAATGTTTACACATCTTTCTGTGCCTAAACTTTTATTTTTCTTCTCCACTCGTCTCTCTCCATTCAATCCATGTCCTCCAGTCCTCTTGCTCTCATTCCAGTTCTTATTTCCTTCATCCACGAGTTTCGAGATCTTCCTCTCCTCCTTCTTCCAGGTGGACACCATTCGAATGTTTTCCTGGGTAATCTTTCTTCTTGCATTCATCGTACGTGCCCATACCAATTTAATTGCTTATACCGTATATAATCTACTATTGAATAACCAATATTCATTTTTTCTCTTATGACAGTATTTTAATTTTGTCTAATTTTGAACATCTTGCTGCTCTCCTCAAGAAATCCATTTCCATCGACGTAAGTTTTTGTTCTGTTTTTGTTGAATTTCCAAACTTCAGCTCCATATGTGACAGTACTTCTCACTAATAATAATAATAATAATAATAATAATAATAATAATAATATAAATAATAATGATAATGATAATAATACTTTTATTTATTTATATACATATTTTCAATTTTGACATCTTTCTGTGTCCCGCGCCGTAGCCGAGCGGTAAAGGTAGGAAGCCTTGGCGCAGAGCTACGGGACGTGCGCTGGTTCGAGTCTCCATGGGGGAAGAAATTTTCTCATGGTATTTCGGCCAGTATGGGACCGGTGCCCACCCAGCATCGTGAGGCAATTGGGTAGCTACAATAAGTAGCGGCTCCAGGTTGAGGAACCAGCTATAACGGCTGGGGGACTCGACATGCTAACCACATGTCACCCCTACATTGGCTGTTGATCATCTACCTCTGTGATTGACACATGTGGATGTGAAGGGCCAGCAGCCGGCTGGTAAAAGGGCAACCGCTGAAAAGTGGAAAGACCCTCAATCGGATCGGACATCTTTCTGTGCCTAAAGTTTTATTTTTCTTATCCACTCGTCTCTATCTATACACTCCGTGTCCTCCAGTTTTCTTGTTCTCATTCCAGTTCTTATTTCTTGCATCCATAAGTTTCGAGGGTTTCCTTTCCTTCTTCTTCCACTCCGACACCATTCTAATGTTTTTCTCGGTAACTTTTCCTCTTGAATTCGTCGTACATGCCTGTACCAATTTAATTGCTTATATCTTATAATAATAATAATAATAATAATAATAATAATAATAATAATAATAATAATAATAATACCTTTATTTTTAGCAATGTTAAGGCCTTGTCCATCACTCAACGAGGTTAGAAAATATACAAAAATTATTCTTACATCTAAATTACAATATACAAAATATTAAATAGTATATCTACAATATGGAGGCACGCCGGAGCGTGGTTAAGGCACTGCGCTACAAGCCGGAAGGTCAAGGGTTCGAGTCCCGGTGGCGGCAGGATTTTTAAACTGACCCAAACCCTCTGGCGGCACTATGGCCCTAGAGTAGACTCAGCCTCTAACGGAAATGAGTACCAGACGATTGTTCTGGGGTAAAGGTGGCCGTCACGCAGAGCTGACAACCCGGCTGACATGAAGTGGCGATTGTCTAGAAAAAGTGGGAGCCTTAACCTCCTACTACCCCAAGGGCCTCCTGAGGCCTGTAGTGGGGTCACTTTACTTTATATCTACAATATAGTTATTATTTACAATATATTTGATTTAATCTGGATGCAACTCATCCATAGTAATTCTGCCCGAAGGCAGGTCCTTTACTGCAATCATAGCATTTTCATGCTATGCTTGCAGCTTTACTAGGGAATTGTGTAGGCGTGGTAGCTTCCCGTTGCTTTCCACCCCGGTGAAGGATGATGATAAGGATGATCATGATGATGATGGCCGTATGATTTCGGGGACCGTTTGGGCCTTAAAGTTTTCCTGACATTTGCCTTACAGGTGAGGAAAAACCCCGATAAAAACCTCACCCAGAAAACCTGCCCCGACCGGGGATCGAACCCGGGCCCGCTGCGTGACAAGGCATAATGAAATATAAAATGTATAAGATAGAAAAATGAGAAAAATACTATTAATGTCATGGAATAAATTTATTTCTCGAGAAAGTTAATTATTTAACAAGTATTATGTTCATAAATTACTATTTAATCAAATTATACCACATTAATATGTAACCGTTTGTAAGATTTATTAAATACAATTTAGTTAGTGAAGAAATAATATAAATTGTTCCAGCATTGAATATGTTTTCATTTAACCAAAGTATTTCTGTAAAACAATGATTACATAACCATTTGGAGATACTTTACATGCGCCTGCGTATTGTTATAAAACCCGCGAGGGCTGAGAATGGATATTTGCTTCCCCGTGTTTTAGATAAAATGGAAACTTTCTTTCTTTTAATGTGTCATACAGCACCTAAGAGGGATTACATTAATGGGCCTGAAAATAGCAACTATAAAACATGCACCTCTTGTTTTTATCTACGTTTACTGTATATTTCTTTCCATGCTATGGGTTTTTAATGTACTTTTATGTGTATATTCATTTCTACCTATATATTTTTATTTTTAATTTATATGCTGAATAAAGTAAAATGTCCGTGTATTGCTCGTGGGAAAATTTTACTGCACTTGTGAAGTAATTAATATTTCTAATATATTGTATAACTACTGTTCCCCCAATTCTATTATATGGAAGCAAAACATGGACTTGTTTCTTTAATGGAAGAGAAAAGATTACGAGTATTTGAGTATAAAGTTCTCAGGAAACTTCTTGGACCAAAGAGAGATAAACAGACAGGCGAATGGAGAAGACTACATAACAGTGAGTATTATTAATGTTAATACCTTTATATATATGTATTACTTTTTTTGTGGAATCTGAGTTTTTTCTTCAAATCGAAAACATTTGTTGTCTACATTATTAAGATTAGAATTTATTGTACTACATGATCTTTATAGGAAACCAGATATAATAAGAACATATCTATTCGCAGACTGCGATGGGCAGGACATGTGGCATTAATGGGGAATGAAAGACGTGCATGGAAGATTCTTGTAGGAAAACCAGAGAGAAAATGCCCAGTTGGTAGACCAAGAATGAAGTGGGAGAATAAAATTGGCTATGATTTTAGGGAAGTCGTTATATATCTTGGTTAAAAATAATAATTTCGGATATCAAACTATGTGATCATGCTTTCATATATCGGTGAACAGGTAAGCGTAGTTTTATGTTATTATTTGAAAATACAGTTTTCCTGGGTGAGGTTTTTATCGGGGTTTTTCCTCACCTGTAAGACAAATGTCAGGAGAACGTTAAGGCCCAAACGGTCCCCGAAATCATATGGCCATCATCATCATGATCATCCTTATCATTATCATCATCCTTCACCGGTGTGGAAAGCAACGGGAAGCTACCACACCTACACAATTCCCTAGTAAAGCTGCAAGCATAGCATGAAAATGCTATGATTGCAGTGAAGGACCTGCCTTCGGGCAGAATTACTATGGATGGATGGTTTTGAAAATAGACATTTATTCATTTTTAATGAGGTGTTTACTTTTTTCTTGCTAAGCTAATTTGGCCTACAAACGTAATACAAGGGAAAATGAAGTAGAGAAAACAATATTGAATAGAAATGACCTCTGTTGTTGCAGTACAGTAAAAGCTGCTTATTCGCGGATCCCGTCGGTATATTAGAAGTAATAGTATCCTTTATTAACGCATCGGTAACTTTTTTTTACTGCAGGCAAGTGTCAAGGCGGTTTTTACAAGGAGCGATTCAAACGAAATGGATACATTAATATCAAAAGTAAAACAAGTCTTATTGTATCTAAGCCTAAAGTTCATTGTTAAAAGCCACCGCAGCAGTAATTCACGTGCCGCTATGTCCGTTGATAAATGCCGCTCTTGCCACGATCGGTGTTTTATTGTTTCAACTTGTCATTCATTGCAATCATTCTAATTGAATAACACGTGTCTCTTCTGCTTTGTTGCCAAGTTATAATGTCGAGAAAAAGGAAAGGAAATTTCTTCCTAAACGGAAAAAATGTATTGTTGCCGCTTAAAGTAAAAATAGAAATGCTTGACCGTTTATGCTTTGGTAAGTCATTTGCATCCATACCACCCTATTTCAATGTTAATGAATCAACTGTATAATTCATCAAAAAATCCGAAGACAAAAATGGAATTCTGTCGCTGAATTTACAGCTAAACATCAATCTGAATTGAAAGGCCTTATAAAAGCGGTAAAACAGGACAAAATTACTAAGTTCTTTAAGCCCTTGCCTAAGCCTGACAGTAATAAAAATAGGAATTGTTCAAAATCTCTCATTAATTAATTTTATTTTGATAATTTTTATTTTATTTCGAAACCTTGGACCGTATCCCCTGGGTAAAATTGAATACCTCGAAAGTTTGAGTCAAATAATGGTAAAATAAATAAAATAGCAATTGATATTACTAGGGCAATTACCCCTCCCAGTTTATTAGGAATTGATCGTAAGATGGCATAGGCAAATAGAAAGTATCATTCTGGCTGAATATACCCATACAAATTACAATTCCATATTCGCGGCATATTTTCGAAACATATCCCCCGCGAATAAGGAGCTTTTACTGGTACTTCATTTCAAATAAAATAAGCAAGTTTCAGATATCATACTATGTGATCAACCTTTGACATATCGGCTGAAGAAGTAAATTGCTGTCCCACGTTGTGGTGACATTTTGAAGCAGTAATTCTCTTCATGTCCGATGTTGTAGTAACATTATGAAGAAGGATTTGTGTCCCAAAAAGAATTACTGGTTCAGGTTGGGTTTGATTTTCGGTAGAACCTGATTCTCTTCTTAGGGTCGGAAGTTGGTACACTGGATAGGAAAACACTTTAAAAATCACTAAATACTGTTTCTTGTATAAATAATTGCAAATTTATTCCCTTCTTAAAGTTCCCAGCAGATTAAGTAAATGTAGGTGGTATTATTCTTCACCATCTATTAAAATTAAATTATTTTCTTTTACATTTTATCAGGAGATCCTTCTTGCTTCTATCTTTGTTGCAAGTTGTATGCAGAATGAAGTAGTGTAAATCTTTTATTATTTATTACATCTCATGATGTTATATTTAAATTCTATTGGTTAATAGTTCTTTAAAGATAAGGTTTAAATTGATTTGTTAAGTAAGAAAATTAATTGTTTTAACATCCAATCAGAGTTTAGTTTACTTTCATTTAAAAATATTAAGTTAAGCAGGTGTTCTTATTACAGTTATAACAAAAGGATTTATAATTTTGACAACAATGACTTAAAACAATTTTCAAAACATTATTTACGAAACTATTAGGTAGTACAATTTGTTTGTTACTGAGACTTTTTATTCAAACAATAACCAACAATGCATTATTTAGATGTTTTTTTATTTATTTAAGTTATATCTAAATATTAAAAGAATTTCAAAATACAAAATTATTAACTTAAACTTTCATATTCATTATAATATTAAAATTCTGCTTTACGGTGAACCAGTATACGTTAGTATTTGAAGACTGAAATGTTTTAAATAATAATATAGTACTTTTTTATCCGTCTTCCTCAATTAAAAAAGGTACTATATTATTATTTAAAACATTTTAATACATAACCTAAACTGTGATAACACTGAATATAAAACATGTTTAATTGAAAATTAGCTTTCATGACAACATTTAGTAAAGTAAATTGTCCCCTGAAGGCGTTACTGGCACCTCGCAGGGTAAGACGATTGAAGGGGCTGCCTTCTTAAGGTTCATCGTCATAACCTCCCATTATATAAATGGTCTGAACAATTTTAACAATTCTAGCTTTCATGAAACCGGAACGAACCAACAGGCATAATCCCAGGATGATGATGATGAAAATTAGCATTTATTTATTATTAATTTTTAATGAGGTCTGCGCTTTCTACTTGCTAAGCCGATTTGGCCCACTAACAAAAAATTAAAATTCTTAATTTAAATTATGTAAAAGATTGCCAGATATGATAGTGTATATCTATAGCTTTTATAATTGAAATTTTGTGATATAATCGTATTAGGAAAAGTTGATCCGATAGTTTATTATTTTACTTAACGTTCATGATTTTAATCTTCTCTAACGAGCTCGTTTGTTCTGCAGCCTTCATGTGGTTGCTATTGTACTCTACTCTGAATATAAACAGATACAGCGCAACTCAAAATAATGGCTTAAATAATATTAAACAAAATATAATCAGCTTGCATCTATCATAACTTATTGTTATTAATAACGTAACAAAATCAACAATTAGGCAACCTTATTGGACAAAAAGTGAGCCGCGGTGGACTAGTTGTCATGTTCCTTGCCTCTAGTCCCCAGGATCGCGGATTTTTTTGGGATGGAAAAATCCGAGGAGAAAGTCCTCCGGGAGGCACTTTAAGCCGTGGGTCCCGTGTCTGAAGATTTCCAGCCTCGTAAAATATCCTTAAGTCTGAATAAAAGACCTATAAACAAAATTTATCGATCTCAACATCCTAGTAATACATTAGTTGCCTGCTAGGTGTCTCCTAACAAAGGAGAGGCTATGGCTCAACATTGGGCTGCGCTATTATAGATACATTGTAGATCGATTGGGCGAATCGGAAGGTCTCAAAGCCTTAATTCCACCAGTAAAATAATAATAATAATAATAATAATAATAATAATAATAATAATATATAATATGAAAACTAATAAAAAATGAAGACATCTTAGAAGAATTACACATGGAACCTTTAGAAAACAAAATTTCTGATTATAAGTCAAATTGGATGCAACATGTTCATCGAATGGAAGATCACAGGATACCCAAACAAGTGTTAAGATATCAATCTGCAGGAAGAAGAAGATCAGGACGTCCATTCAAAAGACTTCTGGATGGTGTTTCTCTTGAGGCCGAAACAGGTCAACTTACTTACTTACTTACTCACTTGACTATACTGACTTCTGTATAATTACCAGATCGTCTGCATACATTAAAATACCGTATTTATATACATTTTCTTATTAATTTGTATTCCATTTGGACTTGATTTTTTTCCATTTTCGTATAACCTCGTCAAAATATATATTAAACAATGTAGGTGATAATGTACACCCTTGTCGAACTCCTTGATTTATTAAAATTTCTTCTCTGGAATCATTGTTATAATTTTAGTATTTTGTATAAATAAATTAAAAGTAAAAAATCTAAAATTTGCATGCAAATAAAATAAAATTCTTTTTCTGGAATATATTTAAAAGCTTAAATAACAAGCAAGGGACGCATAAAACGTATGCAAATATACTCATACCAACTTTCATAAGACCACGTCTCTTACTTTTCTAGTAATGTGCACATAAATATAGCGAAAATAACATTGCAGAGATATGATGTACCACCTGTCATTAACTTTTTTTTTATGTAACGTTATATGAATGTACCCTTTAACTTAAAGGTCTTTTTCATCTTGTTTGAATGGCTTCAGTTCTTTTGTACCTATAATATATAATGTCTTTAACCCACTCTACGTTTTACGTTGCGTCCTTTTATAGCGAATTCACATTCTATGGGTTTGTGAGCATTTTCAATAAGAATTTCAACTTCAAACAAACTGAAATGTAAAGCATGAGGAAACCTGAATTACAGTATAGTTACAATTAAGGCTAATTATGTACTAATTATATTATATTTGAAGTATTTGTCTCATTCAGATATACTTAATGAATGAAGGTCTTTTTGAATGAATACAATAATAGACTCTTTTTAATCGGCTCAAGACACACTTGGGCTACAATTCAAAAGCGGTTCATTAAGGGTTCAGATGATGGCATTGTAATTCGATTTCTTTAGCTTCATTGGCTTCTGAGGAGATAAAAAAAGGGAAACCCTTTTTAAAAAGAAATTAAGTTTGAAGATTTGATGGCAATATGTCTTTCTCTGTCTTTCTGCGTCGCCTTATTTTGCAGAGAGAGAAAGAAATAAAAAAAGAAAAAGGCTAAAGTGAAATCTGAAGAGGCATAGGAAGTTCATCTCCTCTACTTTGATTCGATAATTCACTTTTGTCGTAGCACTCGAGGCAGTTACTTTTTGGGGAACATAAAAACTTGGATGGAAGGGAGGATATCGGAAAAATCGAAATATATTGCCACAGCAGCGTTTGGCGGGTGTGGAAAAAGAGGAAGATAAAAGGAAGATGTGTAGGCAACAGATGAAAATCTCATATCTTGTAATGGAGTTTGATCATTTGCTACAGCAACTAAAAGTTTCTTACAGATTTCAAATTTGGTTTTCATGTTCAATTTACTCGTAAGCTTCTTGGCTTGTCTGCACCGCTTCTCATGGGAATTACTGACCACAATTCAGCTTGCAACTCATGACCAGTCAACCTCAAAGCAATCTAATAATCAACAAATCCCAGATGAGAAACACGAATATCCTAACCAACCTTTATAACTTTCCATGTCTGTTCCTATATCATATTGTATAAAGCTAATTTTAATTTTAGAAGTTGGAGTTGGAAAACTGTGAAACAAATACAGAGTATTAAAATATATATACAGTCAATATGCCCATTTCACCAATTAATGTTTAAAAAGGTCAACAAGTTTCCACAGCCAAGCTATCATTCTCAAGACCAGATATTGACTGAAGGCAAAATTGATAATACGTAACTTTCCATGTCTGTTCCTATATCATATTGTATAAAGCTAATTTTAATTTTAGAAGTTGGAGTTGGAAAACTGTGAAACAAATACAGAGTATTAAAATATATATACAGTCAATATGCCCATTTCACCAATTAATGTTTAAAAAGGTCAACAAGTTTCCACAGCCAAGCTGTCATTCTCAAGACCAGATATTGACTGAAGGCAAAATTGATAATAAATAATAAACAAATTCAGTTAAAAACAAACTACGTCACATGACGCAATCATTCATAAGTAAACAATAAAACATATGAATGATTGCGTCATGTGACGTAGTTTGTTTTTAACTGAATTTGTTTATTATTTATTATCAATTTTGTCTTCAGTCAATATCTGGTCTTGAGAATGACAGCTTGGCTGTGGAAACTTGTTGACCTTTTTTAAACATTAATTGGTGAAATGGGCATATTGACTGTATATATATTTTAATATTTGATCACCAACAAGATCACTTGTGTATTAAATACAGAGTAGATCTATTTACTAATTTACACTAAGAAAAAAGTTTAATTGTATAAGGAAAATCTCAAAACGTTTAATTTAAGACCACATAATTCATTGGAACCTGTAACTAACTAACTGGCACTGTCGAACCCGTAGGTTCATGGCTGCGCGGGCATAAGCTCTCCATACATCCCTATCCTGAGTCAATGTTTTCCAATCATTCGCTGTATAATATACTTCCCTCAAATCATAGTTCATGTTATTCTCCCACCTCATTCTTGGTCTACGAACTGGGACTTTTCCCTCTGGTTTTCCTACAAGAAGCTTCCATGCACGTCTTTCATTCCCCACTGAAACCTGTAAGTAGGATATAATCAAATTTCCATTCGAAAAAATGTGACCTACTCCTTTATTAATCATTCAGGATGAATAATTATATTATGCGATTATAATGATTATAGATGAAATGTACGAATGCTTTATTTCACTATTTATTCACTTTTAACATTATGAATTATTTTACTCATACGTTCTCTTCAAGTGTCTTCCATTAATCAGACCTTTTTAATGAATAATGAAAATAAAATAGTGAAAATTTCATCACTTTTCTTTGCGTTCACATGCAACCAATTTATAATATTTTTTCGCCACCCCTCCTCCATGGCGCGACAGGCCTAGCATGCTTTCAGCATACTAGCCGGCTGCTGGTCTCACATAAAAAATAACTCCATGGCGCGAAAGGTCTACCAACCGGCTGCTGGCCTCACATCCACATGTGGTAATCACAGAGTAGACGATCATATAGCCAATGTAGGGGTGACATGTGGTCTTCATGTCGGGTCTCCCAGCCATTATAGCGGGTTTTCTCAACCTGGAGCCACTACTTGTTGTAGCTACCCAATGCCTCACGATGATGGGTGGGCACCGATCCCATACTGGCCGAAATTCCATGAGAAAATTTCTTCCCCCATGGAGACCCGAACCAGCTCAAGTCCCGTAGCTCTGCGCCAAGGCTTCTTGCTTTCACCACTCGGCTACGGCGCGGGACGGTCTCACACTCGTCATTTTACAGGTGACATGTGGTCAGCATATCGAGCCCTCAAAATTTATTGTGGCTGTCCAAATTCTTGACAATGCTGGGTGGGGACCAGTCCCCTACTAACTGCAATTCCGTGAGAACATTTCTTTACCGAAATTAATGTTAATCATTATTGAAAAATTCCTAGCAGGATTCGAACCTGGAATGCCTATATAACAGTCCAACATCTATCCACATGAGCTACGCCGTATACAATATGTAATTCCTTTAATCGGCTTATAAAGGAAATACGTTACAAAGAATTGCTAATATTTCTAAAACGAGAAAAAAATTGGTCACAGATAATTTGTCATATAATTGAGCATGGTCAGAAATAATTCAACATAATATTAAAATTGTTCAGAGTTAATTTGTTATATACTTAAAATTGGTCACAAAGATAATTTGTTATAATTAAAATTCTTAAAGAAATAATATCAGTCGTATAATTTAAATTTGTCAGAGATAACTTGTCACATAATTGAAATTGGTCAGAGATAATTCGTCATATAATTAAGATTGGTCAAAGATAATTCGACATAATATTAAAACTGGCCAGGGATAAATTGTTACATACTTAAAAATTGGTCATAAAGACAATTCCTTGTATTCAAAATTGACAGAGAAATAATATCAGTTATATATAATTTAAATTTATCAGAGATAACTTGTCATATAATTAAAATTAGTCAGATATAATTCATCTTACATATAAAATTGGTAACACAGACAATTAGTTTACAGAGAGAATTAGACATAGCCTAATTAAAATTGGTCAAGTATCAAAATAAAAATGAAAACTTGACCAAAGCCCGAATTCACGAACTTCAAATTATGAAGCAAGCGCTCTACCATTGCTCCATGAGAGGTAGACAGTGAATGTTTATTTTCTTAAACACTACAGTTTCAAAAACTACTCCAACTGTGCATCTACAAGCGCTTGCGTTGTGTAACAGTTCCGTGATCCGAAGTAGAACTTAGAATATATTCACTGTTGCAGAGTGCGGCCACCAATTCAGCTCACTATGGGTGTGCAACCTCTACCAGTAGAAACTTCACTCAGATATTTATACCTAATATTGGAAAAAAAAAAAAAAAAAAACTTACGCTAAGAGCACATATCACAAATAAAGCTCATCGAGATATAACTATATTATATCCGTTTTTCAAGTCGCCGTCATTGTCCCGAAGGATCAAGGTCACACTATATGTGGCTGTGATCCATAGTATGCTATTGTACGGCTGCGAATCTCTGAGTATCCTTGCGAAATGCCACAAAAAGAAACTGCAGATACTGCAGAATAAATGTCTCAAAATTATACTTTTGGCCCCGCGTTACACAAGGATAACAGGTATACATGAGGCCACGAAGGCACCATATATTGATACGATCATAACTGAAAGAGTCACCACCATGCTCCGAAACATAAATGATCATGAAAACCCAATAGTACGCAATACATGACACCTTCCGCAATGGCGTACTACAGTTAGAAACATATTCGAAGCAATAAAACAACCATAGTACTCAGTATGAAGTAACCAAGGTCAGAAAGGTCAGCGCAGAGTGTCGTGGCTCATTCCGGTCCTGAATCGAGCCGAGCTCTTCAGCGACACGGTTTCCGATGTCCCAATCAAGCGAGATCTATTCGCCTTGGCAGTAAACTTCCACATTAAATCAATAGCACATGCTACCATAAAATAAATCTCCATAAAATCGCCGTGTAGGCTAGGGCCAACCAGCTAAGTCCAATACTGAATACACACACGCGAATTCGCTATCAAGGGACAAATGACAGTCCCAGTAAATGACACACTGGACAGCACAAATAGCTGTTAACAAGAGAGAGAGCGGCCACTTTCATTTTGACGAAGTGTACTACTGGTGGTACAACTGTATTGATGCAAACATGTTGGCCACAAGCACGAACGGGATGTTACAATGTTGTAAATACACAACATTCTAATCATGACATCACATGTTACACGTGCATTAAATTCTCTCCTGACTTTTATTAATGGCTTAACTATTTTGCAATTTGGGTTTTGAACTCCGAAAATTCCAGTGTTATACTGTAATTTGAGGTTTTTGCGACTTGGTTTTGATACATGTGTTGAAAACTATTAATAAAAATCGATATTTCCGTTTATTAATGTCATAGCTCATCATCATCATAGTACATTCACGAATTTAGGCCATTTGTTGACCTGTTTCGGTCTCAAGAGAAACACCATCCAAAAGTCTTTTGATTGGACGTCCTGGTCTTCTTCTTCCTGCAGGCCGACATCTTAACATTTGTTTGGGTATTCTGTGATCTTCCATTCGATGAACATGTTGCATCCATCTTGACTTATAATCAGACATTTTGTTTTCTAAAGGTTCCATGTGTGATTCTTCTAAGATGTCTTCATTTTTTTTTTGTGATCTAGTAGTGTGTATCCTGCAGTCCTCCGAAGGTATCTCATTTCAGCAGATCTAAGTCTCTGTATATACTTCTGTTTCAACGTCCATACTTCGCTACCATACAAAAGAGTTGGAAGAGCCAGTGTTTTATACACTTTTAATCTTGAATGCTTTGGACTAACTGTGGCTTGAAGATAGAATTTATTAACCCTAAAATTCTTAAAAATTTAGATATTTTTTGCATTTACATCCTTTTCTTCTTCATATGAGATATTGCATCCTAGATATGTAAAATTATTCACCTGCTCCAAAATGTTATTGTCCAGTACAATTTTACTTCTGACAGGATCTACACCTTGAAATGCCATAATTTTTGTTTTTAGTACAGTAAAACTTGCTCAAAGCGGAATCGCATGGGACCAATTTTTTTCCACATTAGACAAAATTCCCATTATAAAAAAAACTAAAATTAATTAATAATCTTAGATTATAGGGTACCGTATATGTCTTTTTACTTACCTTGGATTAATTGTAGATCCGCTACCGTTCAAAAGTGAAGTATAGTATGTACTAGCGACTTCGACGGTAACGCGCAAAAAAAAAAAGTCCCGTTTCGTCAGCTTTAAAAATGTCTCTTATGCGCGTATCCTGTAATTAAAGTATGCAATTTCGGTTTTCGCTCGCTAACTACACTAATGGCCCGCGCAGATCATCGAAATGTCTGGGTTCTCATTCCAAAGATCTCTACGAACATCTCCTTCCCCTTTCGGGAAAGATCGGTGGCGAGAGGTTTCCATGTGGAAGTGTCTCGACATTGGGCCTAGAAGTTTCCCTGCCCTGTCCTATATATCTGTGGCGAAGACAAGAGGTCAATCAGTTGTGAATTAGCAGCGACATACTGAACAAAGAGAGGACAAATTGTAGTGAGTCTACTCATCAGACACTGTGAAATAATTGTGTGTGAGATAAACATTGTATTAAGAATAATTGTTAGTCCAAATTGTGAACAAATTGCTAGTGAAAGTTTGTGGAATTAAATAAAGTGAAAGTAAAATCTGTCTCCAGATAACATTTTATAGAGATCTAATAAATTTAAATATCTTGGATATTATCTCTCTATCTGGGATGAAAAGGATATTCCTGAAAAAAATACTAGTTATAATAAAAGTTTGGGAATTATTAATCAAGTTATGAAACTTTTCCTTGTAGAAAAACACCAAATTACGTTTATATAACACTTTGGCTAGACCAGTGTTGACCTATGGTAGTGAAGCATGGGCAACATGAAAGCAGAATAACGGCTTGTGAAATGAGATTCATGCGCAGAACAGCAGGTTACACCAGATGGGGATCGGAAAAGGAATACCGATATCTTAAAAGAATTGAAGACTACGCCAATTTTGGAATATATTACTCAATTGGAAACACCATCTTGAAAGAATGAGTTCAAATCGGATCCCCAAAGCTGTTTATAATTGTATACTAAGGGGACAAAGATATCTGGGCCGTCCTATGAAACGCTGGAGGGAAAATTTTCTATAGGATCGTAACAGGCCTTGGCCTAATACTTGGAAGGAGGAAGAAGAAAGTAAAATATACATCTGTGTTATTTGTGAAGTAAGCTATGTAAAGACGAACCCAATGCAACCGCTACAATATTTTGATGTCTGCAAATGTATTAGAAGAGGAATGTGTTGTATCCTTTAAAATACAAAACTTTAATAAAGCTTTAAGAATTATCAACCAAGTTTTTAAACCATCAAAAAGTGCAGAGACACACAAGAATGAAAATCTATAAAGTTCTCGCTAGACCCATAATCTGTTATGGCAGTGAAGCTTGGACCTTCAGGACTCAGGATGGCCGTCATATTACAGCCACGGAGATGACATTTCTGCGACGAACTGCAGGTTATAGCATTCTAGACCACCAAAGAAATTCAACAGTAGCCAGAGAGTTAAACATCGTACCTATATCTGAATACCTCCAAGAATATAGAAACAATTGGCTAGCCCATATTCAGCGCATGGATCGTCACTGAATACCAAAACAAATTCTTCACTACATTCCTCGAGGCAGAAGATCTGTGGGCCGATCTTTTCGGAGATGGCGGGAGACCGTAACGGGCCACTGGGCCTAATACTTGAAAGGCAGATGATGATGATGATGAAATGTATTAGAACTTGAGTTACTCATACTGATATGTGACATAGAATGAAATAAAGTTTTAAGATACCAAAAAGAGACATTTTATGAAATACAGTTTGATTGCAGTTTTCTTGGAACACCAGTTTAATATGAGAGGATGTGATGGTAGGAGGGGGGTAACAGGTTAGATTCGTGGTAAATGTGGGAGTACTGTAGTTTCAATTTGCAATTTGCTACATTATCATCCCATCACCACTACATCCCTTAACTAGCAACAACATGTAATTTATCTCTAGTGTTATCCTGCCCACCATGTGTAGGCTACTTGCTAACAGGATATTCCAACTTTAAATGGCATTTCCAACAACATATATCAACCATGTTTAATTCTAGAACATCTCGATGAGGGCGCAAGAATTGGCCAAAGTGTTGTTTTCATCAGTGTATTTTATCAGTTGTTTAAAGCGATTCTCGAGATTACACAGGTGAATCGGAAAGCAATCGCACAATAATTAAAGAAAGTTTAAAATTATAAGGTAAGTGCGCCAAATAAGGCCATGCTAAGGATTGATTGGCTGTCACGTGATAGTCGCTGGATCGATTTGTTTGGAACTTCACTTATTTACATATTGATTCTTGAGGATAAGGAAAACATAAAGTTTTGTAGGAAAATCTAATATTTTGCTACTAATATTTTTTTTTACAAATATTGCAAATTGGCCTTGTTATGGCCAGGGGTTCCAAACAAGGCCAACTATAATTTATTTAAATCATTTACAGGTTAGGAGTATTAATGTAATAATGAAACTAGAAACAGAATGAAAATGTATTTTATTAAAGAAAACCAAGTAAACTCTAAAACTAATTGATTGTGGATCAAATAAGTTTATAAATCTAACCCTAATCCTCATCCCAATCTGGACACTGAAAACCAACAATCTTGTATTTTTTTGTTATTCCAACGCAAAGTTCATGAACATATCTTCCACAGCTTTGACATAAAATCATATCTCTGATTTCGTCCTCCTCACAAATAAAGCAGTACCAGCTCTCATTACGTACTTGTGTGCCACTAGGTCCTGGTTTGCTGTGATCATCCTTCTGTTGACTCTTCAACGAATGCTTCTTTTGGCTATTTTTTTCTGACTTTTCTTTTCCAAACAGTGACCTAACGATTTTTTTACCTCTGTAATTTAATGACTTCTTCCTGTTTGCAATTGTAGGTTTTTTAATCTCAGGCCAACCCTTGGCCATATATGGCTACACATGCATCCTCGTAATCTTTTACCAATAGAAATCATATTTGAGGCTCTGCCATAAAACTCTTTTTAGAACATGAAAATATATTAAATACGATATAAGAATATATATAATTCTTCCTATGTTTATGATGTATATAAGACAGTATAAACAAAAATGTACTTACCGACTGTTAGATTAAGCTAAATCAGGTCCGAACACATAACTTGCTTCCTCTCTGCACTGACGCACACTGGCAAGAAAATGACGGTTGATACATTTTAACGGTCAAAAGAACATGCCTAACAATGACAAATAGTCATCTATTGAAATTATTTGAAAGTTTATCAGAAACCATCTGTTGGCCTTATTGGTCTACATGGCCTTATTTGGCGAACATACCTTATATATATATATATATATATATATTTAATCTAGAGTAATTCTGCCCGAGGCAAGTCTTTGACTGCAATATAGCATTCCTAATTTTTTATTTTATATATAGGCCTATATATACCTTGGTTGGAGACGAATTCAATTAACAGGGAACCGACAGATTTGATCGTTAGTCGCGAATTTCGGAACACGCTGTATATGAAAGATAACTATAAGCTTTGAGATAATTGGCTGATAACATTAATGAGACAGCTGCCTGGAATAGAAATATCTGCTTTAACGTCATAATGCGTTAATTAAATAGTTTAGGAAGGGAAAAGAGGGATCTCTTTAAAATTGTTGTTTAGTTCAATGGAATGAATAGAGATTTCCAATCAGGATTATGTTTGTGGCTAATGAAACGCCAAACGCTCTCTTCACATCGCTGTTTTCAGTGAAATGACAAAAGGTTTTCCTGTTGCTCTTAGCCCGTAGTATAACTTACTATCTTTGCCAACATGCAGTTTGTTTCACACTTGCCTATAATACAAGTGTAATCCTATTCGTTAATGAAACTTAGATAAACGATACACCGTACTGTTCTGGATTAGCTAGCTCAGGGATGGATTGTATTGGTTCTAACAAGGAGAGGTTACGGTCTGTATTTCACCTACTCAAATAAAACTTTATGGGATAAACGTTCAAGACCAATTGTTCAAAATCATCTGGTTCGGGGGTGAAGGTTACAACCCTTCACGTTGAAAATAATATTATATTCATTCACTTTTATATGTTGTTTTTATGTAACAAATGAGGGAAGTTTTGAGGAGGTGGCTGAATTCAATCCTAATAATATTAAAGCCCAATATTGACCCCTAGTATCCCTAAGTAAGGCGAGGGGAAGAGAAGGGGTGAATTATAAAATGTCAAATGTTATTGATACCAAACTTTGAGGAAGTGGGTGAATTCAAATACGTAGGAACAATAATCACAAATAGGAATGAGATGCAAAAGGAAATAAACACAGGTTCAATTCTGGAAATTCATGCTATTATGCATTACAAGGACTCTTGACGTCCAAACTCCTTTAAAAAAAACGTTAAACTGAATATATATATATATATATATATATATATATCCACCGCTGTGGTCTTGAGGTAGCGTGCTGCCTTGTCACGAAGCGGGCCCGGGTTCGATCCCCGGTCGGGGCAGTTTTTCTGGGTGAGGTTTTTATCAGGTTTTTCCATCACCTGTAAGACAAATGTCAGGAAAACTTTAAGGCCCAAACGGACCCCGAAATCATATGGCCATCATCATCATCCTTATCATTATCATCATCATCGCATCCTTCACCGGTGTGGAAAGCAACGGGAAGCAACCACACGTATAATTCCCTAGTAAAGCTGCAAAGCATAGAATGAAAATGCTATGATTGCAGTGAAAGACCTACCCTCAGACAGAATTACCATGGATATATATATATAACTATTATTCTACCAGTTATATTATATGGATGCGAAACATGGACTCTTACTTTAAGGGAGGAAAGGAGATTACGAGTATTTGAGAATAAAGGTCTTAGGAAAAATTTTGGACCAAAGAGAGATGAACAGACAGGTGAATGGAGAAGACTACTTAACAGTGAACTACGTGGTCTGTACAGGAAGCCAGATATAATAAAAAACAGTTAAGTCTCGTAGACTGCGATGGGCAGGACATTTGGCACGAATGGTGAATGAAAGAGGTGCATTAAAGCTTCTTGTATGAAAACCGGAGGGAAAGCGCCCAGTTGATAAACCAAGAATGAGGTGGGATAATAATATGAACTATGGTTTGAGGGAAGTAGATTATACAGGAAACGATCGTAAAACATTAGCTCAGGATAGGGATGTATGGAGAGCTATGTCCGCCCGGCCATGTACCTACGGGTTCGATAATGCCAGTGAATTAGTGAGTTAGTTTATAATTGTATTGTTGAGAAAAGGGGGTATATATTTGAATGTGTTCAGACAATATACAAGGTGTTCGGAAACTATTCGTTAAAATTAATACAGGATGTAGAGAACATCAAAACAAATATATTTCTATAAGGAACATGTGGTCTCACAGGTCAACTTGTAATGTTGTAGAACATTTTCTTAATGGTACAGATGTGAGTTGTTGTGTCGGTCGAGGTGGCCCTGTGGCCTGGTCACCCAGGTCAGCTGACCTTAAGTGTCTGGATTTCTTCCTTTGGGAGCATATGAAGCAGCTGGTAAATGAAACCGGTGTGGAAACCGAAGAAAAACTTGTCGCTAGAATTGCCTTCGCTGCTGGGACCATGGCGTACATGCCAGGAATCTTCTTACGAACACGACAGTCAATGGTCAGACGATGTACTGCATTCGAGCAATTCCTGTGATGCCACTGCTGTAATTAGCGTGTTAAACTACCTTCTGTGTAATTCGTCTCTGATACTACAGGTTGACTTCTGAGACCATATATATATATATATATATATATAGACTGTGAAATAACATGATCTATAACATCAACACTAAAGAAGGCGTGACTGGCAACGTGCGTTTAAATTCAGTTCCTGGCTTTTTTAAAATTATGATTACCATTATAATCATCATCATCATCATCATCTGCATTCATGGATTAGGTCTGTTGATCCGTTCCGACTTCAGCCCATCTCTTTCTAGGTCTGCCCACATCTCGGGTGCCTTTAGGTTTGTATTTTGTTATTTGTTTTGGATATCTATCTTCATTCATTCTGTCTATGTGTTGCTTCCATTTTTGTCTATATGTATCTATTTTATCAGTTATTGCAAATATTTCAAGTTCCTGTCTTATTTCTGTGTTCTTGATTCTGTCTTCCTTAGTGCACTCTTTAACAGATCTCAAAAATTTCATTTCTGCCGCCGTTATCCTACTTAGATCTTGTTTTTTATGTATCCAGGCTTCTGATCCATAGAGCAGTACCGGTACTGCCAACATTTTATAAAATTTCAATTGGGTCTCTCTTTTTCTTGCTGTGGTCGTCATAAGGTTTATCAATCCGGCTTTTCTTCTGCTGAAGTTTATGAGTAATTTATATTTTTACTAGTAGAGGTTACCAGCCTCTAGCCAAGACACCTCTTCTTTGGAGGGCAGGGAACTGGAATTTAGGAGTGTTCGTCCCCTAGAGAAGTTGTCTTCACTACGGCTTTGGGGACTTCTCTTCTCCCCACGTAACCCTGTGGACGTGGCCCTACCCAGTAACTTAACCCCACAGGGCGAGTGGGACCCTGGAGCTCACCAAAGGGCTGGGCGCCTACTACTCTCCCTTGAGTTTGGACCTCTATCAAGGGTTCCACTCTGTTACCCGACCCTATTAATATCTTATAATTAAACAGTTTCTTTATACATTTTTCACTACATTGAATAGTTCGTTCAACAATATTATAGGCCCAGATTCGATTTAAGGTCGGGCCACAAGGGGTGTTTTTTTTTCTCTCTGTAGATTTATTCGACTTTATTCCTCATCCATATGACAAATGCCATGCATATTTAAGGCCTAAATAGTCCTGTGAACATCATAAAGTTCATTATAATCAAACCCATATTATATTCACCTTGTTTTAAAAATGGGCATTCCATGTTGGGACTCTTGCACAATAGAAACACACAGTCTTGGTGAAGGAGTAAATTGCTTTGTCCCACGTTGTGGCGACTTTTGGAGCAGTATTTCTCTTCATGCCCGATGTTGTAGTAAAATTGTGGAGAAGGATTTGTGTCCCAAAAAGAGTAATTCAGGTTAGGTTTAATTTTTCGGTAGAGCCGGATTCTCATCTTAGGTTCGGTAGTTGGTACACTGGATAGGAAAGCACTTCAAAATCATAAAAAAAAATGTTTCTTGTAGAAGTAATTTCGCATTTATTTACTTCATAAAGTTCCAGCAGATTAAGTAAATGTAGGTGGTATTATTCTTCACCGTCAATTAAAAATATTTTTTTTCTTGAATCAATTATTATTCTTGTATTAAATATTACATTTTATCAGGAGATCTCTTCTTGCTTCTATCTTTGTTGAAAGTTGTATGCAGAATGACTAGTATAATTCTTTTATAATTTTAAAGAACATTATTACATCACATGATGTTAATTTTAAATTCTATTGGTTAATAGTCCTTTAAATATAAGGTTTAAATTTGATTTGTTACACAACAAAGTTAATTGTTTTAACATCCAATCAGAGTTTAGTTTACTTTCATTTAAGAATATGAAGTTAAGCAGGTGTTTGTATTACAGTTATAACAGAAGGATTTATAATTTTGACAACAATGACTTAAAAAAATTTAAAAGCATTCTTTACAAAGACTGTTATGTAATACAATTTCTTTAATTGTTACTGAGACATTTTTATTCAACAATAACCAACAATGAATTATTTAGATTTTTTATTTATTTAAGTTATATTTAAATATTAAAATAATTTTAAAATACAAAATTATTAACTTAAACTTTCATATTCATTACTTACTTACTTACTTACTCACTGGCACTATCGAACCCGTAAGTTCATGGCCGAGCGGACATAAGCTCTCCATTCATCCCTATCCTGAGCTAATGCTTTCCAATCATTCCCTGTATAATCTACTTCCCTCAAATCATAGTTAATATTGTTCTCCCACCTCGTTCTTGGTCTACCAACTGGGCGTTTTCCTTCTGGCTTTCCTACAAGAAGTTTCCATGCACATCTTTCATTCCCCATACGCGCAACATGTCCTGCCCATCGCAGTCTACGAGACTTAACTGTTCTTATTATATCTGGATTCCTATAGGTCTTTATAATAAGAACAGTTAAGTCTCGTAGACTGCGATGGGCAGGACATGTTGTGCGTATGGGGAATGAAAGACCTGCATGGAAACTTCTTGTAGGAAAGCCAGAAGGAAAAGGCCCAGTTGGTAGACCAAGAATGAGGTGGGAGAACAATATTAACTATGATTTGAGGAAGTAGATTATACAGTAAAGCAGTAGCTCAGGATAGGGATGTATGGAGAGCTTATGTCCGCTCGGCCATGAACCTACGGGTTCGATAGTGCCAGTGAGTAAGTAAGGTAAGTAATGAATATGAAAGTTTAAGTTAATAATTTTGTATTTTAAAATTATTTTAATATTTAAATATAATTTAAATAAATAAAATCATCTAAATAATTCATTGTTGGTTATTGTTGAATAAAAATGTATCAGTAACAATTAAAGAAATTGTACTATATAACAGTTTTTGTAAATAATGCTTTTAAAAATTGTTTTAAGTCATTGTTGTCAAAATTATAAAATCCTTCTGTTATAACTGTAATACGAACACCTGCTTAACTTCATATTCTTAAATGAAAGTAAACTAAACTCTGATTGGATGTTAAAACAATTAACTTTGTTGTGTAGCTTTCATATTCATTATAATATTAAAATCCTTCTATAGTTGTTACAACTTAAAATCTCAGACTCGATATTATCTTGATCTTAAAGCGTCTAAAATAAGATGAAATAAAAAAATTGCGTTGCAGAGGATAAACTCACCAGGATGATAGCCCAGCATTCAGCTATTCGAGACAAGATGTAACGTGAAAGACGTTTTCAATAACAACTCAATGCTGTAGCTTGGTAGCTAATAAAATGCAGTGCTAATACTTCTTATCCTGTGGGTATCTATCACCCTGCTGACTGATGTTCTCCTCCGTCCCTCTTTTTCTACCTATCAGCGTCAATATCTGTATCAGTTGAACTGGAGATGTAATGGAAATGAAATGAGGGGCGCGAAACTGGAAGGAGAAAGAATAACACTGGTCGAAAAAATTAAACTTTTTTCTTTCACAAGAATAAAAATATGAGATGTTAGAAGTATTTACATCCTGAATTTAAATATAATTTCAGTTTTTTTCTATCAGGCAAGAGTTTTCTGTGATATTCATTTACATTTTTTATAATTTTTAATAAATCCATCTAACTCTAACTCATTCTGACTTACCTAGAAAGTGGTAGATGTGATTTTCGGACATATTTTGTATCTGGAACATCTCTCTTCTTGGTCCGACAGTAGTCAGCCAGCATATTAGAACACCATTTGCCTTGGTGCCTCTTTTCCATTGTGGAAATTTGCTGATGAAAACGCTCACCGTGCTCATCAGAGACAGCCCCAATATTTTCTGGAAAAAAGTCTAAGTAAGAGTCCAAAAAGTGCATTTTAAGGACATGTTGCATCCCATTACAGGTCAAAGAGAATGCTAAAATCAATTTTAAAAAGTAGCTGTCACAGAAAACTGTGCCTGATGGAAAAATTCTGACTACATATCTGAATTCAGTATGAAAAAATGCACTAGATTCACTAATCAGATTTCTTGTGAAGAAAGCCTTGTTCGACCAGTGTAATTTGAAAACAAGGAAAACGCCACAGTAGGCTACTGAGCATTTTAAAATATAATATGTTTATTCTGTAATAAATGCTGAAATGGAGTAAGTGGGTTTATAAGTAGAAGATAACTTCTGATTCAACCTTTAATATACCGGTATTGCAACATCTAAAATAAAATTCGGAAATGCTTTACAACATGTGACAAAAACATTTTTTCTAATTTCCTTTCATACACCATGCGCATGCGCCTACAGACGCGAAGCGGTTTACACTATGGAATCACGAGATGTTGACAACATATACACGATATTTGAACTCACGTTGCCATCGAACCCAAAAACTAACCTAACGCAATTTAAGTGCTCCACCGCTGTGGTCTCGAGGTAGCGTGCTACCGTGTCACACAGCGGGCCCGGGTTCGATCCGCGGTCGGGACAAGCTTCCTGGGTGAGTTTTTTCGGGGTTTTTCCTCACCTGTAAGACAAATGTCCCCGAAAATCATCCGGCCATCATCATCATGCTTATCATTATCATCAGCATCCTTCACCGTGTGGAAAACAACGGGAAGCTACCACCTAAAAAAAACACTAGTAAAGTTACAAAGCATAGCATCAAAATGCTATGATTGCAGTAAAAGACCTGCCCTCGGGCAGAATTACTATGAAATGGAACCTGTGAAATAATTCAAGCTCATTTATTTAGTGTAAGTTAATTAGTACAGACTCTATGTTGGCTGCTTTTGAACACACAATATTCGTTAAAATCAATATGGTTGCGTATTCATGTATTTCAATATCGAGAAAAAATAGATTCAACTAATCGTTAGGAAACATGTAAAAATTATTTTAAATGGTGAGAAATCATTGGAAAAATGAAACCCTAAGACTAAAATTTGATAGGAGTTTATGAAGTAATTTAAGAAGTCATGTCACTTGTTGTAAAGTTTAGCCTAAGATTCAATATTTTTTTGTAAATAAATATTTATTTTGACAGCGAATGCCATAAAATCAAAGAGAACGTGGTAGAATTTTTAGTGATGGTAGGGTTTTTAAATTATCCATCAGACAAAATGGCGAGAGACCTTACAGCGTTATAACCCCATGCTAATGTAGTAAAACGAAAACATCGCCAAAGTGCGTCCTGAATTATTAATGTTTGTGGGTGGAAAAGACGAACTTTACTCTGCTATTTTCGAGTCCTTTTAACTGTAACAAAAGATAAAAGAGAGAAAGAATTATGTTCATGGACAGAACTGTGGTAACAGTCGCACAATTACATAGACTACTATTAACGAAACTCTTCTCTATATTTTACTTTTTCCTTATAATTATATGATAAAAACACAGAGCCTTGCAACATGACAATGATACAGTAAAACTTGTTCAAAGCAAAATCGCATAGGACCAATATTTTTTTCCACATTAGACAACATTCCGCATTATAAAAAACAAAATATTAACGAATCTTAGATTATAGAGCACCGTATGTGTTATTTTATATACCTTGGATTAATTGTAGTTCCCCAGCCGTTGGAAAGTTAAGTGTAGTACGTAGGAGCAACTGCGAAGGTAACGCGCGAAAAAAAGTCTCGTTTCATCAGCGTTAAAAGTGTCTATTAGGCGCGTATTCTGAAATTAAAGTTTCGGTTTCCACTCACTAACTACACTTTCGTCCACTTCCTTTGATTCCCCGCAAATTTCATTCCACACTATATTGTGTCGTATTTTAAAATTGTCCACACCAAACCTGAAGACACTTTCATCCACTTCCTTTGATTCCCCGCAAATTTCATTCCTAACTACATCGTGTGTCATCTTTTAAAATTGTCCACAACAAACCTGAAGACACTTTCGTCCACTTCCTTTGATTCCCCGCAAATTTCATTCCACACAATATTGTGTCATCTTTTAAATTGTCCACAACAAACCTGAAGACACTTTCGTCCACTTCCTTTGATTCCCCGCAAATTTCATTCCACACTATATTGTGTCATCTTTTAAAATTGTCCACAACAAACCTGAAGACACTTTCGTCCACTTCCTTTGATTCCCCGCAAATTTCATTCCACACTATATTGTGTCGTCTTTTAAAATTGTCCACAACAAACCTGAAGACACTTTCGTCCACTTTCTTAGATTCCCCGCAAATTTCATTCCACACTATATTGTGTCGTCTTTTAAAATTGTCCACAACAAACCTGAAGACCCTCGTCCACTTCCTTTGATTCCCCGCAAATTTCATTCCACACTATATTGTGTCATCTTTTAAAATTGTCCACAACAAACCTGAAGACACTTTCGTCCACTTCCTTTGATTCCCCGCAAATATCATTCCACACTATATTGTGTCGTCTTTTAAAATTGTCCACAACAAACCTGAAGACACTTTCGTCCACTTCCTTTGATTCCCCCCGCAAATTTCATTCCACACTATATTGTGTCATCTTTTAAAATTGTCCACAACAAACCTGAAGACACTTTCGTCCACTTCCTTTGATTCCCCGCAAATTTCATTCCACACTATATTGTGTCGTCTTTTAAAATTGTCCACAACAAACCTGAAGACACTTTCGTCCACTTTCTTTGATTCCCCGCAAATTTCATTCCACACTATATTGTGTCGTCTTTTAAAATTGTCCACAACAAACCTGAAGACACTTTCGTCCACTTCCTTTGATTCCCCGCAAATTTCATTCCACACTATATTGTGTCATCTTTTAAAATTGTCCACAACAAACCTGAAGACACTTTCGTCCACTTCCTTTGATTCCCCGCAAATATCATTCCACACTATATTGTGTCGTCTTTTAAAATTGTCCACAACAAACCTGAAGACATTTTCGTCCACTTCCTTTGATTCCCCGCAAATTTCATTCCACACTATATTGTGTCGTCTTTTAAAACTGTCCACAACAAACCTGAAGACACTTTCGTCCACTTCCTTTGATTCCCCGCAAATTTCATTCCACACTATATTGTGTCATCTTTTAAAATTGTCCACAACAAACCTGAAGACACTTTCGTCCACTTCCTTTGATTCCCCGCAAATTTCATTCCAAACTATATTGTGTCGTCTTTTAAAATTGTCCACAACAAACCTGAAGAGCCTTGAAATCGTTATTCCCTAGGGATATAGCAAAAACTAGAGCTTGACTTTCGACCATTTCAGTTTAAACCATTTCCTTGCATCCATCCATTCATTATTTTTTCTTTGTGTTTTAAAATCTATTAAGTGAAGAAGAGTCTACAAGAGAGAGGCCTACGACTGGCAAGAACTAAAACGAAGCAAAGCATGGGTATATAGAGATCATTGTAGGCATATAAGGAATGGACCTTCCGAATAATGGACACGATAAAAGGATGGTTATGACTAGGTTACATTAAATAATACTTTTTTCATAAATTTTATGAATATATACAGGAACTTAGGATAATTGGACCCCTGTTTTGAATTTGTTGTTTTTTCTTCTTTTAATTAAGGGGTTTGAATATTGTTTAATTACAGTGATTATCATTATTGTTATAACTATGAAATAACATTGTTCTTTTTCTCATTCTTCTTCTTCTTCTTTTTCACTTCACGGGCTAGGCAAATTGCCTGTTCCGCCTCACAGTTGTTCTGTCCATCTTTTCACTGGCCTTCTTACATTCCTTGAACCTCTTGGCTTGTAGTAATTAAATGCTGCTTTTTGGTAATCTTGTTACATTATTCTTTCTACATGTCTAAACCATTTTACTCTATATTCTTTGGTGTTATCATTCAATGAATATATATTTAACTCTGTTCTTATATCTTCATTCTTTATCCGATCCATTCTTGTCCAGCCTTTTGTTCTTCTAAGGAAGTTAATTTCTTACGCTTTGTATTCTACTTTGTAATTTTTTGGTCATTATCAAAGTTACACTCCCATAAAGTAAAGCAGGAACGCCAATGTTTTATAAAATTTCAATCTAGTATCTCTTCTTGTTTTGTAATAGCATTGTTATTTTTATTGAAATATGGAAACATCTTCATAATTTATAAACTTTTTTACATTACAAGAAAGGTCCACTTTAACTTCCATATTCGGATAAAGTGGACCTCGGAGTCCACCTTAGCTTTTAATCTATTTTTAAGATTATCTACTCCATTAATTTATATCTGAAAATATTTACGACTGATCATAATTAAAAAGCGTTGATTTTTATTTAATGTTTTGAATTTTTTTTTGTTGATTATAACATTCACATGTCATTCAACTGCAGAAAGCGATGGTCGTTGGGTTTAGTAAAATTACAAGGATATTAAATACATTTAATTAACTGAATGGTTTTTACAGATAGCATCCTCATTGATAAAATATATCTATTCGTGTAAAGTGGACTCAGAGCGTCCATTAACTGAATTTCCTTTGTTATGTTTAATTATTTTATACAGTCACCATGTCACATAATATCAAACCAAACCCGTCAGTATATTAAAACAGCATCTACATAATATAATATACTAGATGGCCCGGCGAACTTCGTATCGCCTTTAAATATTTTTACGTTAATTTTTCCGTATGGTTTTGTTGATTGAGATGAATTTATGTTGTCTGCATTCTCAGTATCATCCATAAATGTATCATAAGGATTGTATACATTTATTCATGGAATATTTTGAGGGGGCTTGCTGATTTCATTGTACTTTCGTTTCTTTTTCTACGAACTTGTTGGCAGTTTGGATTCTCATCATCATCAAGAAGTCTCTGTATAGTAATATCATCTTGTGATATATTATAGTCATCTTGTTTTTCATATAATTGATGTGTTTCTGTAATATTAGACATATTATTATAACTAACAGACTTACTTACAGTTCTGTTATTCCGTTCCTTAGGACCTGTTTTTAAATTGATATTCTTCTTAAATGTAAGATTTATGTCACATAGGCCTGTACCAATTTGCGGAAATTCACTTGATATCTTATCAGTCATGGTCTCTAGAACTGATTCGCCATATTGTTCAATGTCCCTTCTCGGTCCAGTTAAATTTAAATTAAGTTGCTGTCTTTCAGCCAGATTACTTAAAACTAATACTTACACACGAAATTAATATAATTAATAAAATATATTGAAAATAAAATAAACACAAACACACTTCAATTATGAAATAATAAATATTTGTAATTCAATTGAAATTCGCGGTTGCAACAAAAAGCACAGCCACCTGGTTAAATAATAAACCAATTACCTCACACGGCCATCTGTTAGAATCGTATGGAACTCACAGATAATTATAACTCTTTGTTAAATAATAAACAAATAATTTGCAATAAAAATAATGGGACTATAAATTTAGTTATAAACAACCGTAGGTATCAAGTTGGATCAAACAGCACACAGTGTGCAAAATTTTATTAAAATCGGTTCAGTAGTTTAGGATTCCATCGCGGACAAACAACGTGACACGTAATTTTTATATATTAAGATTTAGGAGTTTTTTTCAACATTTGTAATATTCAACAGCAGAAATTAAGAATTGATTCTTAACTTTGAAAAACTTTTAAAGTGGTCATTTTCATAAATATCACAAATAAACTCTTCTTCGCACAAAAAACGAAAGTATTTGGCCTTGAACCCGTAAAAGTTGATGAGGAGGAGAAGTTAAAATATTTTCTGTTCGAGGGCAGCACAAATTAAATAAGATATTAATAGGGTCCACTCAAACAGAATGATCCACTTTACTCGAACTTCACTATACATGTATTTCATCTAAATATGCAACCAATATATATATATATATATATAATATATATATATTTAACTTCTAGAAACATTCTTATATTATGGTATGCTTATGAGACTTTTCCATTTCCCAGTCGATTTATTTCACAACAAACGTTGAACAGAAAAACAATAGACGAATATAATTATTTAAAGTAATGTGAACACGTGGAACAGAGAAATAGAAACTCTAATGAGCAGACTCGCGGCACTTAAGCTGATGTATGTTCAGAAGGTATCTCAAGAGATGGCCTACGGGAATCCCACATAAAACCTTCCATCATGCAGAGGTTTATCGTGGATTTTGTGATGCCACACGAGGATTACTGCGAAGACTGGTGTTTAAACAGTCCATCATCCACTTACTTCGCTTCGCATTTCCACTCTCATCAACAACTGTCTCCAAACGCCCCTAGGCAAAAAATCATCCTGCTTTCATTTACTCCCTTGTTTTAAAAATTCGAATTTGGTTAAAGTTTTACGGAATAATTTTTTTATCCATTAATCTGTAAGGGTCCACCGCTGTGGTCTCGAGGTAGCGTGCTGCCTTGTCACGCAGCGGGCCCGGGTTCGATCCTCGGTCGGGGCAGTTTTTCTCGGTGAGATTTTTATCGGTTTTTTTTTTCTCACCTGTAAGACAGATGTCAGGAGAACTTTAAGGCCTAAACGGTCCCCGAAATCGTATGGCCATCATCATTATCATCATCATCATCCTTCCCCGGTGTGGAAAGCAACGGGAAGCTACCACACCTACAATTCCCAAGTAAAGGTGCAAGCATAGCATGAAAATGCTATGATTCCAGTGAAGGACCTGGCTTCGGGCAGAATTACTATGGATGGAATCTGTAAGGAGATATATCACGTGGATGTTGAATACATTAAAAAATATATAAATTTAAATATATATCCATCCATCCAAAGTAATTTTGCCCGAGGGCAGGTCCTTCACTGCAATCATAGTATTTTCATGCTATGCTTGCAGCTTTACTAGGGAATTGTAGGTGTGGTAGCTTCCCGTTGCTTTCCACACCGGTGAAGGATGGTGATGGTGATGATGGCCATATGATTTCGGGGACCGTTTGGGCCTTAAAGTTTTCCTGACATTTGTTATATATATATATATATATATATATATATATATGTATATTGTCACATTCTGGTTAACTGAAATGGTGGTGATACTTCTTTCTCAATGTGTAATGTGATTTTTAAGAACCAAAATTATTATAGACATTTTATGAAATTCATAACACTCATTCATAACAATATTTAATATTTTGCGAAGTCTCTTATAGACTAACTAACTTACTCACTGGCACTGTCGAACCCATAGGTTCATGGCCGCGCGGACATAAGCACTCCATACATCCTATCTTGAGCTAATGTTTACCAATCATTCCCTGTATAATCTGCTTCCCTCAAATCATAGTTAATGTTATTCTCCCACCCCATCCTTGGTCTACCAACTGGACATTTTCCCTCTGGTTTTCCTACAAGAAGCTTCCATGCACTACATGGTCTTTATAGGAAGCCAAATATAATAGAACAGTTATGAGACTTAACTGTTCTTATTATATTTGGCTTCCTATAAAGACCATGTAGTTCACTGTTATGTAGTCTTCTTCATTCACCTGGGATAGTTTATATAATTCATAACACTCATTCAAAATCATAATATTTCTGCTTTACAATATATAGTATATATATTTTTGTAGTAAGCTACAACCCAAACATGACTTTGTGGCGAAATAGGGTTACACAATATTTGGAGATTCAATTAATGATAATATACACTTGTGTCCAAAAGTTAAGGATAATTAGTTCATTTGCCGACTTATTATAAAGCATTTGTCAGAATAATACAAAATTTGGTAAGGGTATGTCACAGATAATTAGAAACATGGCACGAAAGAAACAATGGCATGAATACGTCATTCACTTGTCATTTTCACAACAAACGAAAACTGCATTTCAGAATTCGAACATAAAAGTTGAACAACAATGGTTCAAATGATTAGTATGGGGTGTGATTACCCCTGACAGCTACACAAGACTCACATCGACGTGGCATGCTAGTGATGAGGTTGTTCAGGAGTTCGATGCTCAGCAAATTCCACTCCTCATGAAGAGCAATGTGAAGGTCTTGAAGTGTCCTCGGAGGAGGCTGACGAGATGCAATTTGTCTCCCTAAGGCATCCCATGCATGCTCTATAGGATTCATATCCGGAGACCTCGCTGGCCACTCCATACGCTGGATATCTTCCTCCTGAAGAAAACTCATCCACCAGTTGTGACCTGTGAGGTCGGGCATTGTCATCCATGAATATGAATTCTGGACCCACAGCTCCCCTGAAAAGTCTTACATGAGGTTCCAGATCTCTTCTCTATACCGCTGAGCATTAACAGTGCCACCTGCGAAGATGTGAAGCTCTGTGCGTGCATTCATCATTATACCTCCCCATACCAGGAGACCACCGCCACCAAATGGATGTCTTTCCATGATGTTCATGGGGTTTGTAACGAGTTCCTTGCTCCCTCCAGATAGTCACGCGATGCGAATCACAGTTCAAGCTGAATCTGGACTCGTCTGTAAATAGCACGCTGCTCCACTGATTTAGAGTCCAGTCGCGATGTTCCTGACTCCACCGTAAACGTGCTCTCTTGTTATCAAGGGTGAGTGGGACGCACACTACAGCCGTCTAGCATACAGACCAGCAGCTCTGAGTCTTCTGTAGACAGTTTGTCTGGATACTCTGATACCTGAGGCGGCCGCAAGTTCTGAACTCAGTTTCTGGCAGACATTGTTCGGTTTCTTCTTGCAGTTAACGCAAGATATCGATCCTGCTGAGGATTTGTAACTCTTGGACGACCTCCCACTGGTCTTCGCCTAACGTCTCCGGTCTCTTGGAACCGTCGCCATAACCTAGATATAACATTTTGTGGCACATTAAGTGCTATGGAGACCTCAGTTTGTGTCTGTCCTGTTTCTAGCCGCCCAATAATTCTACCCCGAAGCAGAGGGTCCAGATGTTGTCTTTGTGCCATTTTACTGCAATCTGTTCGTACACTACATCTGATTATATCATAACTCTCTATAAAAATGATTTATGGAACAGGGCTTAACTGCAACAATGCAATTTTCATTTATAATTGCTATTAATTTTTTCATTGTTGAAGAGAGATTATAATTTAGTATGTAAACTAAACTAAATGTACTGAGAAACGTTTTGATAAATAATTTTTACTCCTTGCTCCTCTTTAAGCATTTTGATTTTCCGTTTTACAAATTATCCTAAACTTTTGGACACCAGTGTATATTCTCAGTCCACCGCTGTGGTCTCGAGGTAGCGTGCTGCCTTTTTACTCAGCGGGCCCGGGTTCGATCCCCGGTCGGGGCAGTTTTTCTGGGTGAGGTTTTTATAGGGGGTTTACCTCACCTGTAAGACAAATGTCAGGAAAACTTTAAGGCCCAAACGGTCCCCGAAATCATATGGCCATCATCTTTATCATCCTCATCCTTATCATTATCATCATCTTCCTTCACCGGTGTGGAAAGCAACGGGAAGCTACCACACCTACACAATTCCCTAGTAAAGCTGCAAGCATAGCATGAAAATGCTATGATTGCAGTGAAGGACCTGCCTTCGGGCAGAATTACTATGGATGGATATATTCACACAGGTTGCCGTGGTTTCAGTTTTCACGTCGTTTTGGCGCAAATAAACAACACAGATCATGTCGAAAAACTCCACATTAACTATATTTAATTCTATAAACTATTCCTGACACTCTACTCACAATTTTGTGTAATAATTAATCTTGTTTTAAAGTTTATCTATCGCAACAACTATTGTCAGTCTCTAATGAATCCACTTACCGTAGTTTCTCCTATTTCACAGTTCACACTATCCCTGTCAATTCGCAACTGACTCGCTCTCGTCCCTGACCACAGTTTATATATATGGGGGACGGAAATTTCTCTTCTCCTGATCGAGACCTTTGCAGTATGGAAATTCCAGGCATCGAACGTTCCCGACAGGGAAGGTCGAGGCTTGGAAAAATGTCCGGAAAGGAACTTCGAGACGCATAGACGACTTGCGTGGGTCTTTCGACTCACGACTCTACCTATACGAGACCACTGTTCTCACCTACCACCCGCGAAATTTAAACGCTGTTATTAGATGCGCCATAATATTAATGAAAAGTAAGTGTACTGGTATTTTAAACTAGACAATAAAATCTATATGAATTATTTTATCAACTAGTTATAAACTGATATTCTCCCAGTTATATTATATGGATGCGAAACATGGACTTATTTTAAGGGAGGAAATGAGATTACGACTATTTGTGAATATCTGAAAATAAAACCAAATCCATGGCAATCACTGGAAAATGACTTTCGAGAGTAAAAATAATAATAAATAATAAACCAATAGAACAAGTAACACACTTTAATTATTTAGGTAATAATATATCACAGTTTCATAATCAAAAAGATGTGGAAACAAATTTAGAAAAATATAACATATTAAATGGTATAATTAGGAGAAATTTTGGGAAACAAATGAGGAAAGAAATCCAATTGAGATTTCATAATGCCATAGCCAAACCTGCTCTACTATACGGAAGTGAATGCTGGACACTTCGAGCAAAAGATAAATCCCGCATTAATAGTTCACAAATGAGATTCCTCCGATCACTAACTGGAGTAACATTAAGGGATAGAATGGAAGGTGATGAGATAAGGATGCAGTGGAATAGTAGGGAAATGGTTGGATATACAAAATTATCAGATTAAATGGTTCCAACACGTCCAGAGAATGTCAAATTCCCGTTTACCAAAGATGATTTACCACCTCAACCCTAAAGGCAAAAGAGACCTCGGAAGACCCTTAAACCGATGGAAAGATCAGTTTTTGTAGTCGCAGAACGGGCATCATCACCCAATACTGCATTCGGAAGAAGAAGAAGAAGAAGAGAATAAAGTTCTTAGGGAAATTCTTGGACCAAAGAGACATAAACAAGGGTGAATGGAGAAGACTATCAAACAGTGAACTACATGGTCTTTATACAAACCCAGATATGATAAGAACAGTTAAATCTCGTAGACTACGATGAGCAGAACATGTGGCCCGAATAGGGAATGAAAGAGGTTCATGAAAGCTTCTTGTAGGAAAACCAAAGCGCCAAGTTGGTAGACCAAGGAAAAGTTGGGAGATTAACATTAACCATGATTTGTGGGAAGTAGATTATACAGTGGATGATTGGAAGATATTAGCTCAGGATAGGGATGTGTGGAGAGCTTATGTCCGCGTGGTTATTAATCTACGGGTTCGATAATAGCAATAAGTTTTTAGTTCGAATAGGCACCATATGGTTATAAATCAATATAACTGTCAATATCTGGTCTTGAGAATGACAGCTTGGCTGTAGAAACTTGTTGACCATTTTAAAACATTAATTGGTGAAATGGGCATATTGACTACATATATATTTTAATATAACTGTATATTGTCCTTAACATGATTATGGTAGGTCCCAGATTTGAAACCGGATCTTTCGTATACGCCAGTAACTGAACCAGGGAAATATTAATTTGTGAATGAAATAATAATGTCAATACTGGGTTTTCGTCCAATCTGTGCTATTATATGCTTGTGAAACCCGAAAACTAGTAAAATTATAGATAATAAATTACAAATAAGCCAATAGATATAATTGTAAAATTTCAATACATAAGTCAAAAGTAATGGCATTTATTGGTAAATATGGAATTAGATCAAAAATTGTACTGGATAACAAAATAATAGAACAAGTATCACATTTCCAATATTTAGGATGTGATATAACTTATAGAGAAAATAAATATATAGAAAATAAAGTAAATAAATTTCAGGCTATTTGTGGAACCATAAAAAGAACCTTAGGTCAGAAAACAAGGAAAGATACGAAACTTAAATTATATAAAACAATGACTGTTCCTTTGTTGTTGTATGGAAGTGAAAATTTGATAATGAATCAAGGGATAAAAGCAGGGTACAGACTGCGGAAATGCTGTTTTTACGTAATGTGAAAGGATGCACAAGAGCGGATAGAATAAGGAATGAAACTATACGAGAAGAATTAAATATATATAAAATTGAAGATAAAATCAGCGAAAATAATAAGAAATGGACAGAACACTTAATGAGAATGAACAACGAAAGAATAGCAAAAAGAACCTTCCTTTATAATCCCAGAGGAACAAGAGATGTTGGCCGACCAAGCAAAGATGGACTCCACTTTTAACTTCGCCGGAACAGGCTGCATAGCCTAAACCTTGTAGTAGAAGAAGAAATTGCAAATATTTATAAACAGATGCCTAAAAATGATTAAGAATACACTAGCCAGAAACAATATCAATATAGATTTATGGGGAAAACCACTGACTACAAGAAAATTAAAATATAAATAAAAGCGAAAATGGACCTGAATAGGACATACATTAACCCATTCGCTTCAGGTTAATTGCTCAATGCATTTTCCCAGAAACCGGATTTAAGGCACCGTAAATTATATTGTTTATTTTCAGACATTCAAAACAAGCAAAATATAACGGTATTTGAGATCACAATAAGGGCGAAAGCCAAAACATATTCCTGTACTATTCGTAAATGTTAACAAAAGATAACCCTGCCAACGGATGTACAAAATATTGCAAAATACAGGGCTTCCAATAAAAACCGGACACGCCTCACGGGGTTTCACCCGTCAGGCTGCGCTCTCTCCTCGTCCGCATTTCACTCTGCCAGCCGCAGAGTGTCCGGTTTTATACTGGAAACCCTATATATAACAGCAGAGTTAAGCGAGTGTAGCTCGTCTTCTGAGTTGAAGGTCATTTAACTGCTGGCGAGTCTATCTCGTATTTTGAGGCGAATGGGTTAAGAAAAGACCATGATTCAATTCACAGAATTGCATTGGATTGGAACCCCAAGGACACAGGGAAATAGGCAGACCGAAACAGACATGGATGATTACCATCCTTGAGGAAATTGCAAAGGAAAGGAAAACCTGGAGGGAATGTGAAGAATTTGGCTCAGAATAGGATCCCTTGGCAAAGCTTTGTAGATGCCCTATGCTCCTGATACGAGATATAGGAGACGGCAATGAATACTGAATTTTGAAACAACTTTGCTTGATGCATTACAAAAATCTGATTTTTTTTTTCTTATGGATGGCTTTTAGATGTAGTGAATATCTTCCAATTAAAAATTTTACTAGTATCAGATATGACAGATAAAAAAGTAGATGCATTCATACTATAAATAAGCAGAGTTGTTTTCAGGAAACTAATATGAGTTAATGTCTGGAGGTATTATTTAATTTGCAGCGACAGTTCTCGGGAGGACATTAAGCAGTATATACAGGATTAACTCTGGGTGTATTCTATGCTTGCTCAGTGTGATACTGTCAGTTATTTCTGTATCCGATATTTTAGATTGTTGTTAACAACTTGTGACGTCTTCATTTCTGTGTTGTATGGGTTCTTGAAGTGTGACAAGGAAGTCATATAGCGCTTGCATTACTAACATGATGTATTTTGTTTGAATGGTATATTACTGTTAAATATAGATTTTGAAATGCATGTCCTGTATCTTATTAAAACTCACTGGCACTATCGAACCCGAAGGTTCATGGCCGCACGGACATAAGCTCTCCATACATCCCTATCCCGAGCTAACGCTTTCCAATCATTCCCTGTATAATCTACTTCCCTCAACATAGTTAATGTTGTTCTCCCACCTCATTCTTGGTCTATCAATTGGACGTTTTCCCTCTGACTTTCCTACAAGAAGCTTCCATGCACGTCTTTCATTCCCCATACGCGCAACATGTCCTGCCCATCGCAGTCTACGAGACTTAACTCTTCCCATTATATCTGGCTTCATATAAAGACCATGTAGTTCATTGTTATGTAGTCTTCTCCATTCACCTGTCTGTTCATCTCTCTTTGGTCCAAAAATTTTCCTAAGAACTTTATTCTCAAATACTCGTAATCTCCTTTCCTCCCTTAAAGTAAGAGTCCATGTTTCGCATCCATATAATATAACTGGTAGAATAATAGTTTTTATATATTTTCAGCTTAACGTTTTTTGAAAGGAGTTGGGACATCAAAAGTCTCTGCAATGCATAATAGCATGCATTTCCAGAATTGAGCCTATGTTTAATTTCTTTTTGCATCTCATTCCTATTTGTGATTATTGTTCCTAGGTATTTGAATTCAGCCACTTCCTCAAAATTTCCCTCATTTGTCATTAGCTGTCCATTTCCATTATATACTGAATTTCTACGTGTGACCATATATTTAGTTTTACTGATATTTATTTCCAGTCCTAATTTCTTAGTGTTACTCAATAGTGTGTGCGTGTTGGCCTTTAGTATCTCCTCGCTATCGGCCAGTAGTACTACATCATCAGCATAAACTAACAGCTTATTAATACCATTCAGTTGTAAGCCTTCCTCATTGTCTAAAGATTTAATGGCATGCTTCAGGTCTTATTAATTCTGCATATTGCAGGAAGATAGTATTGTAAGCGTCAACATGACTATTTCAAGTTAAATGTTTTTTTATTCCTTTTTCATTTTTCAATCAGAATTTTATAAGACTGATTTATAGGGAACGGTTTTTATGTGCTAAAAATCTTAAAACTATCTTCGTGTTATGTACTGTAGTAAAAAATGGAATATATATATATATAAAAAATGCAAACATATTTTGTTTTGGTGTTTACTTTAACCCATTCGCCTCAAAAGACGAGATAGACTCGCCGGCAGTTAAATAATAATAATAATAATAATAATAATAATAATAATAATAATAATAATAATAATGATTTATTTTAGCTGGCAGAGTTAAGGCCATAAGGCCTTCTCTTCCACTCAACCAGCGAATAGTAAAATTATACAAAAATTACGTACATATTACAATTTTAAGATATTAAAATACAGACTAAACAAAATACAATGATGATGGATCTAATACTAGCTAATGCTAACAAAAACATAGAATATAATAAAATTAAAATTATATAAAATAAAGTAAGTAGCTTCCTAGATGATTATTAATGGAATGCTCTATATAGTTGTTATGTAGTTAATGTTTTCATTGTGTCGAACTTAAGATATCAGTTAATTTGAATTTAAATAATGATAGCGATTGACAGTCCCTGACATGACTGGGAAGTGAGTTCCATGCTCTAGCCATAGATATTGTGTAAGATTCAGAGTACAGACAGGTCCTGTGTTGTGGTATCAAAAGTAAAGAAGAGTCTTGTGATCTTGTTCCTAAATTGTGATGAGCCGATCAACTCAGAAGACGAGGTACACTCACTCAACTCTGCTGTTATATATTTTGCAATATTTTGTACATCCTTGGAAGGGTAATCTTTTGTTAACATTAATAGATAGTAGAGGAACGTGTTTTGGCCTTCACCCTTATTGTGATCTGAAGTACCGTTATATTCTGTTCGTTTTGAATGTATGAAAATAGGCAATATAATTTAGGGTATTTAAATCTGATTTCTGGGAAAATGCATTGAGCAATTAAACCTGAAGCGAATGGGAGAATAAGTTTAGGCCAATATATTTTAATGTTTCATAAGAGAAGTTGAGACAAGAGTCCCTGTAATGCATAATAGCATGCATTTCTAGAATTGAGCCTAGTGCTTCTTTCTGCATCTCATTCCTATTTGTAACTATTGTTCCTAGAAAAATTTGCATTTAGCCACTTCTTCAAAATTATAAGTCAAAGACTTTCTATGCTTGTATCACATGGAGTTTATTATAGTACGAGGGCGGATCGGAAAGTAACGCACAATAATTTTTTTCTGCCTTGGTATTGCAGCTAGAATGTTGAAATTTCACAGAAATATAGTTTGAAGTTTTCACTACAGATGGTATTTTTTTCTCAGGTGCACCTCTTGTGAGAGAAGCTTGAACTATGCAACAAAGATGGCGCGCATGCTACAGTCGTCCACCTGTGAGGAACTGAGAAGTGTTGTTCGATTTTTGTGGGCCAAAGGGCATAAACCCAGTGAAATTCACAGGGACATGCGTGGCGTGTATGGGGATGATTGTATGGACCGTAGCAATGTATTCCGTAAAGTTAGTGCTCGCTGGGTGCCTAAGAACCTGACAGACGACCACAAGGGCCAGCGAATGATGGCAAGCTTGGGCCACTTAACGCGGTACACCGCACAAGGACATGACTTTCTGGAAGGAATCGTCACAGGTGATGAGTCGTGGGCGTACCACTACACGCCCGAAACAAAGCAGGCATCAGCAGTGCGCAGATGGCTACACTCCAACCAAACGGACTTCTACGAACAGGGCATATTGAAACTGGTAACACGATGGGAAAATGTGTTGAGAAGTTGGTGACTATGTCGAAAAGTAGGTAAAAGATGTAAGTTCATTTGTGATTTTTTCCTTTTTTTTACTATTAAACTTTAAAAAAAAATTATTGTGCGTTTCTTTCCGATCCGATCCGTCCCTCACAGGTGGACGACTGTAGCATGCATGCCATCTTTGTTGCATAGTTCAAGCTTCTCTCGCAAGAGGTGCACCTGAGAAAAAAATACCATCTGTAGTGAAAACTTCAAACTATATCTCTGTGAAATTTCAACATTCTAGCTGCAATACCAAGGCAGAAAAAAAGTATTGTGCGTTTACTTTCCGATCCGCCCTCGTAATTAAGTTTTCGTTAGATATTAACTAAAAGTAATAATTAACATAATTAGAAACAAAACATTCCATCTTGGTTGAGATTTGAGCCCATGGTCTGCAGGCTTGTGCGCTAGAAGTGCACTGGTCGGTGTGCGAATTTTCCTCCTTAGTTATAACTATAAGCCTGACCTGGTTAACGTTCGCCTCTGCAATTGACACATGTGGATGGGAGGCCAGTAGCAGTCTGATAGACCAAGGGCTTTTCAAGCCTGTCGCGCCATTGGCATATGCTAACTATACCAAAACACTAGTTAAAATAAGTAATTTCCGTAACAATCCATCCATCCATAGTAATTCTGCCCGGGGGCAGGTCTTTCATTGCTATCAGCATTTTCATGCTATGCTTTGCAGCTTTACTAGGGAATTATAGGTGTGGTAGCTTTCCCACACCGGTGAAAGATGATGATGATAATGATAACGATCGTGATGATGGCCGGATGATTTTCGGGGACCGTTGTGCCCTAAGCTTCCTGACATTTTTCTTACAGGTGAGAAAAAAACAGAGAAAATCTCACCTAGGAGCCTGTCCCGACCGGGAATCGAACGGGCCCGTTGCAAGAGAAGGCAGCACGCTACCTCAATACTACAGCGGTGAATTTCCGTAACAATAATATTTATTTAGTTCCATACATTTTGAGAGTAGGTATAGTTTATATAGGTCTATTTATCGTTAACTTTGCCCTTTTAAAGTTTTAGTTTTCATTTGCTGTAAGTCCTTTAAAGGGGAAATGTTAAAGGTTACCTCATTTAAACTTTAGTTTTAAACGTGGTTTTATGCCACTGTAATAGACGTTTGTAACTTAAGTTATTCTGATTTTTTAAAATTTATAAGTTATTTAAAAATGGAATCGGCTGTGAAGTGAGTAAAAAGAGGCTACAATAAAAAAAATACATCTTCTTCTTCTCTTTGTTCCGTACAGAATTAAGAATCCCTCCATCTCTTTTTTGGACTTCCAGGTGTCCTTCTTCCATCATCTGGTAACTTAGCTCTTAAAAATTAATACAAAGTTATGGAATATTCACCTGAAAGGTCCGTCTCCTCAACTTAATTAATTATTTAACTGTAGCGCTTTCGGGACTTGTCCCATCATCGGCAGGATGAATATTCCATAACTTTATATTAATTTTGATTAATACCTCAACGGAACACATAATGAATCTTATAAAAGTTAACTTACTCGTATCTCTTGCTGTGCGTAGAATTCTATCTGGTATCATGATTCCATTCTTGTTCGCAACGGGTTTGAACTTGCATGTAGGCAAGCAGTTTTCGATTGCTTTTGAAATGCACAATGGGTTAAAGCAAGGAGATGCACTATCTCCTCTACTATTCAATTTTGTATTTAGAGCATGCCATCAAATCTTTGGAGAATGAAGAAGGCTTACAACACAATGTTATTAATAGGCTGTTAATTTGTGCTAATTATATAGTATTATTGAGCGATAACGAGGAGATACTAAGGGACAACACGCACACTCTATTGAATAACACTAAGAAATTGGGACTGGAAGTAAACATTAATAAAACTAAATGTATGTTCACACATAGAATTACATTATATAATGGGAATGGGCAGCTAATGACAAATGAGGGGAATTTTTAAGAAGTGGCTGAATTCAATTACCTAGGAACATTAATCACAAATAGGAATTAGATACACAAAGAAATTAAGCATAGGCTCAAATTTGCAAATACATACTATTATGCATTACAGGGACTCTTGTTGTCCCAACTCCTTTCAAAAAAAGTACTGAAAATATATAAAACTGTTATTCTCCCAGTTACATTAAGTTTTATATGGATTGCGAAACATGTACTCTTACTTTAAGAGAGAAAAGTCGATTACGAGAAGGCCTATTTGAAAAGTTCTTAGGAACATTTTTGGGCCAAAAAGAGATGAACAGACAGGGGAATGGAGAAAATTTCATAGTTGTGAGCTACATTATATGTATAGGAAGCCAGATATAATAAGAACGGTTAGGCTGCAAAGGACAGGACATGTGGCACATATGGGGAATGGAAGAGGTGCATGGAAGATTCTTGTAGGAAAAGCAGAGGGAACACCCCAGTTGGTAGACCGAGAATGAGGTGGGAGAATAACATTATCCATGATTTGATGGAAGTAGACTATACAGGGGATGATTGAAAAACATTAGCTCAAGGTAGGGATATATGGAGAGCTAATGTCCGTGCGGCCATGAACCTACGGATTCGTTAGAGCCATTGAGTTATTAGAGTTAGTTAACGGGTTTGATCTTGAGAACTCTAGTATACTGGTCTCACACATTGGTGTTTATACCAACTCATTCCCTGTAACATAAATATTATATTTGTTGCTGTTATCTTTTTTTTACTGTGGTTAATATACATAATAATCGAGTATTAGGCATACCGTAGCCAGCACTTATGACTAAGTTGATAAATTATTTTTTTATTCTTCCTTATATATCCCCGGTTCACCACTGTGGTCTCGAGGTAGCGGGCTGCTTTGTCACGCAGCGGGTCCGTGTTCGATTCCTGTCGGGACAGGTTCCTGGATGATATTTTTTCGGGGTTTTTCCTCACCTGTAAGACAAATGTCAGGAAGCTTAGGGTCCAACGGTCCCCGAAAATCATCTGGCCATCATCATGATCATAATCATCCTTCACAGGTGTGGAAAACAACGGGAAACTACCACACCTTATAATTCCCTAGTAAAGTTGCAAAGAATAGCATGATTGCAGTGAAAGATCTACCCTCGGGCAGAATTACTATGGATGATATATGTCCCCATGCCTTTCGGCGTTGTGCCATCTATCATCTTCCTAAACTTTTACCGTTCTTGGGCAATCTCTTAACTGTTTGTAATTCCATTTTTCTTCTTGGTATGTCTCAATTATTCAACTATTTCTGTTACTTTCCTGGTCTTCATTTCCGTCTTCTTTTTCTCAGTTCTTGCTTCACAGACCTGTTTTGTTTTCCTGTATTCGTATATTCTAATTATATGCCCGCACGATTTCAGTTCTCTTTTATACAATTTTCACTGCTGTTACAATATTTCGATTTTTTCTAATTGATGTTTTTCTCATTCTATCTGTTGTAATATTCCCTTTAATTTGTTTTAAATATCCCATATATGATGATGCTATTCTATACTATCATGTGTATCCAATAAAACCAATGTTATATCTATGTATTGACATTTTTCAATATCCGCCGTTATGACCATATTTCCGAACACTTTAATAACCTCTCTTGGCTCCGTCTTACTGACAGACGTAAATTGCACTCTCTTTCACTACTTTTCAAGCTTCTGAATTCCTACATCCCTACTTACCTGGCGTCTAGATTTGAGAAGTTATCCTCTTACCACAATATTGACAATAGATCACAAGATAGCAGTCTGCTAACAATTCCTCTTCATAGCACTTCCTCCTATTCTACTTCCTTCACAGTAGCCTCTGCCCGCTCCTGGAATCTCCTTCCTCAAGATATCAGGGGTTGCCGCACACTTGGTACCTTTAAGTCACGCTTATACAGTTACCTGTTGTCTAATAATTAATTTTTCTCTATTTATTTAATTTTATACTATGTCATTAATCTTTTCCTGTTTTTTTATATATCTTGTACATATTATATATTTAATTCGTTAAATTTAGAGTAAATCAAAATACATTATAAATATTAATTGTATTGTATTCATAACTTGTAATCGTTTATATATATATATATATATATATATATATATATATATATATATATTGTAATTTAGATTTAAGACTATTTTTTTTGTTTGTATTTTTTTAAACCTGGTTGAGTGGTAGACAAGGCCTAAGGCCTTAACTCTGCCAGGTAAAATAAAGCTATTATTATTATTATTATTATTATTATTATTATTATTATTACGTATACAATTTTTATAAATTAGAACACAAAATAAATACTGGTATCACAACATTAATAGAAAAATAGAGAATAAATTGAAAAGACCATGTCCTACGAATGCCAAACAACAGAATGGCAAGAACTGTTTTATATTATAATCCGAAGTGGGGTGCATGAAATATGGGTCGACATTTAAAGAGATGGTGTGAGCAATTTCGAGTCGGAACAGACCAACAGGACTAATCCTTGAAGACGATGATGATGATTAATTTGTATGTTGTCCTTTTTTGATATTTCCTTGTTTCCTATCTTAAGTATTATAGTAAGGCCTATATTCCTCATCGGAACGTTATCTACCATATCCCCTCTACAACTGCCAGAATAGGAATTCTGATTCACTTTGTATAATAGACCCCTATAACAAAATAATGTCATCTTAATAATTGCTAATGACTTGAACCTTCTTCATCCAACCAAGTTTTAGGCCTGTAGTCCTGTTACGATCTCACTGATGAATTTTGTAACCAGCGTTCTCTTGGACGACCCAGAGACCTCTTCTCCGTTGGACGATAACGAAGCATGGCCTTTGGAACTCTATCTCAACTCATTCGTCGCAAATTATTCATTCAGTTCTGGTATCTACGTATGAATTCAATGACCGGTTCTAAACGTAGTTCCTTCAAGATATAATCATTGCGTTTGTAATCCCATTTGCTATATCCTGCTGTATAATTATACCACCAAGTTAATTCCGCACGGGCGGAGGGGAAGAGTTTTAGCGCTAGTGTCGCCGAATTACTGAATCTCTGGAAGGGATGTAGGAGAACACTGTACATCCGATCACGTACTGAAGTGGTTCGATTTTAAGTGTTGGCGGAGAATCCCTAAACACGTATGAAATATCTTAACACGGTTGTAAAATTAGTCATTTAAGCACGGAACGCTCAAGCGGTCGGATCATTTAAACCACAGTATTTGTCGTCTCTCCGTTACTGGCCTCACAATAAATCACATGTGGCAACATGTAATGAGAAGTGACAGCCTATTCCTATACGTAATCCCAATAGTAACAGGGTTCTCGAATTAGTCATTTTGCCAATGACCGCCTAGAAGGACGGACCATTAAAATCCATAGTATTTGTCAGGTCTCTATCTGCCAGACAAAGAACATATACAGAGGACAGGAAGTGGCAACATAGTAAGGAAGAGAAATAGGACATGTTAATTAACGTATTCCACCTGCGCAGACTACTTGGTGGAGTAATACCTTATGATTTCATAAATCTCTGTTATGCCAACACTAGGGCCTAACTGCCATAATAAGAAAATACTATAAAAAGCCGATAAAGGATAGACACATATACATGTGTATTATATCAGAAAATAGGGGATAATTAACCACACCGAAAAACATATTAATTCATACGCATATAATATAAAAAAAGGCATATCTCTATATCCTGGATCAAAACCATGTCAAAAGATTCCAGAATTATTTGGTCAAGAAAGATGACCACATTAGATAAAGATAAAGTAAGTTGCGCGAAGTGAAAGTAGAACAAGCTTTCCATAGATGAAGGTTTCAACTAGTTCTTGAACTTTCCACACCCAAATTTCCCCAATTAGAAACTTAAAATTTATCATATAAATATTCGCGATTTTTTTTTACCGAAGGCAGAAGGGCGGCGGACCGGACGCGGCCCCCCCCGGCTGGGGGACGGTGGCAGCTACATTGGTAATATGTATTTTTTTATCATTCTTTGGTCATTTTCAGACTTAGAATTAAATAAGGGACCAAATGGTCCAAGGAACTTAGAATAACGAACAGAGTTGAATATTTTAAAATGATTGTTTTCTCTCTCTCTCTGAATTTTAACACTTTAATATTTTGAATATTTTTACGTTTGACAATGTGGCGATTTCAGCTGTTTTAAATAACTTGTTTTATATGTCGTTGATCTAATATTTCTTTATGTTTGGTTTTTAATAAATAAGGTTATTTTTCGTTTACTGTGTTTTTAACATGTTTAAAGGTGGAACTCTTCCTCCAAAACCAAGGCCAACCGCTCGGGCCAAAGACCACTTAAACAATGGTGGTCTTCACGCTATCAATACGGCGGGGCTTAACTGACCGCCCTGCGTAATAATCTCATTTCACTAGAGATTATTCTGCTCTCTTCTCCTTTCCTCAAAGTCCATGCCTCACTGCCGTAGCGAAACGCAGGTACTCTGGAATCTCTCTGGACAAGCGAAGGTTTCATTTTTGAATTTATTATTCTCATGGTTTTATTAAAATTGATGATTTTATTTGCTATGTCTTCTTCATCCAAACATATTAATGTGTATCCAAGGTAGGTAAATGAATTTTGAAGCTGTACAAATTTTGCTACGTACAGGGTATTTTCCTTGAAAAGCCATTACTTTTGTTTTCTCTATATTGATTTTCATGTTATATTTATGGCTATTTTGGTGATAAATTATGAAATTCTGTCGTGTATTACCGAATTGATGATCAGATGATCGCTAGCGCTAGTAGTGTAACGTTCATGAACTTAAAATTGTCGTGTTTAGTGCTAATGGAAGATAAGTTTATGTTGTCAATAGTTAATTCAGAAAAATGACAAGAAAATTACTAAAAAAATAGTCTAGAAAATCTGACAATTTCAATATTGATGATTAAGAAACGACATGTAACCCGACGAGAATATAACTGTGACCTAACCTTAAAGCGAGAAGTTGCACAATATATTGCTGAACATGGTGTTTTGTTTTTCTTTGATAGATAAAAAAATCGTGATTGTGTTTCTAGTGAATTTTATTGAAAGTGTCAATCGCAGCTTGTCTTCTAGAGAGAATATTCAGTTCGGAAGTCCCATGTATCATTCAAATTCCAATGTTGTATATATATATATATATATATATATATATATATATATATATATATATATATATAGCTATATATATACTAGAAGTCCCGGCCACGCGTTGCTGTGGTAAGGTATACGTTAAACATTTAAATAAGTTGCTGTCTTTCAGCCAGATTACTTAAAACTAATACTTACACACGAAATTAATAATATTGAAAATAAAATAAACGCTGAACACACTTATGTTATGAAATAATCAATATTTGTAATTCAATTGAAATTCGCGGTTGCAACAAAAAGCACAGCCATCTGGATCTCTCTTTGTTAAATAATAAACCAATTATGGTACCTTACCAAATTATAGCTTGGGACCCAGCTCCGTGTGTCTGAAAGGAATTTGCTGACTCAGCTGTTAGAACTATGCGAAGTAGTCCCCAACACTACCCCCCGCATACACACAGAGCTTGGACCCGAGCTGTACCTTACACCGCCATCTGTTAGAATAGTATGGAACTCGCAGATAATTATAACTCTTTGTTAAATAATAAATAATTTGCAATAAAAATAATGCGACTATAAATTTAGTTATAAACTACCCTATGTCTCAAGTTGGATCAAACTGCACACAGTGTACAAAATTTTCTTAAAATCGGTTTAGTAGTTTAAGATTCCATCGCGGACAAACAACGTGACACGAAATTTTTATATATTAAGATATAAAACAAATATACAGCGTACGCTGCTACGCCTAAAAATTAAATGTGTTTTTATTTTTAGTTACACAAGTTAAAAGAAAATGACGAGTTAATTAAATTGTGTGGTATAACTTGCGACGGACCAAATATGACACTGGCGGTTACAAGAGTCAATTTTGAATCTCCAATTTCAGGTAAATCCCCAGTTTTAAAAGTCGGATTTCACAGATTTTTTGATAATACCTCCCTCGGTTTATTTTAATAGAATACTGAAGACCATTCTGCACGATCCAACCAAAGCCCTTCTCTTAATTATTTTTCTTTCTTTCATTGCTTATTCTGTTCCTCCTTCTATATTATTAGCGGTCTTCCTGTTTTTCGATTTATATTAAGGCAACGGCCATATAAATTACGAAGCCAATTATGAAGTATTATTTATTCTCCATTCCTATAAATTATTCTACCGAATATTCGCTTTAGGAACCTGTTTTCGAATACTTTTAGCTTGATTTATTCTCTTAATTTAATTTCGCACCCATATTGTGCCAGATACATGTAAACATATGAAAAAGTATTAATTAAAAATAGGTGAAAGCAACTGATATATGGTAGACTCCAGAAAAAGTCTCTGGTCCTCCAGGTTGGGCGTTGATGCTCTGGGCCAGCTCCTCATACATTGTAAAAAAAAATGCTGAAAAATCAAAATATATACGAAGTATTGAAATGGATACTTCCCGGAAAAGGGAAACTTGGTAGACCAAAGCCAACGTGGATAAAGGGAATTCAAGACAACATGAAGAAAAGAAACATGACAGAAGCAGACACGCAAGACTGGGAAGCGTGGAAGAAAAACAAATTGTATATTTTGGTTGAGGATACCCGTGTAAATAACAGAAACAATCCTAAAATAAAATTTAATAAAAAATAGGTCCATTCCATTTTATTTGATTTTCCCTTTCAACATGTTAATTTATTTAATTTAAAATCAAGGATAACATTAGCTCTCAAGAGATTCGTTTCATTCTATTTAATTTTGTCCATTAATTTGTTATTGTTCTTTGTATTTTCATAGGAGTGTCATAGAGGCTTCCAGATCGTTTATCTCAGTATTATGAAGTAGTGGAGAACGCTGTGTTTAGCAAGAAATTTGCTCGTAATGTGATTTGCACGCGTTTTGCCCCCCCAAGTGGATAGAACAATAAAAAAGTACATGGCGGGAATAGTCTAAGAACTGCAGATACAGGGATAGGCTACAATATCAATTGACTGGATAACTCTGAGAATTATTACAGCCGAAAGGGAACTAGCGTAATGTTAAAGTGCCAGCAATTTAGATTGTGTTCGATCTAGAATGAAATATACACTTCTTTTTTCTGCAGTGTAGGTAGTTTATTTTTTCTGGGAATCGGCCAGACTGTCGTGGCACAATCAGCTGAGGACGTCATTTTGTGGAAATGCTGTGAAATACAATGATTTACAATAATTGAGAATTTGCTTCGTTGCTAACTTGTTATATGTATAGATTAGAGTCCTGTTTTTATATCAGCTGGCTTTCACTGTTTCACTTCTCCAAATCCCATTAGCTTAATGTTATAAAATCAAAGCTTACATCTGTTGAATTTATAGCAGTTGTTGAGTGGCGTTTTCATTCAAAAAATGTTCTAGATTTATTCACCCGATTTAAATTACGGATTTTTAATCTCTTCTGTTACTCATTGTTTCCTTCCTTGTCCATTCATTTTATTTCTACTCTCCACAAATCTATGGATAATATTTTAGACTTGTAGGCCTATTACACATCAATAAATCCAAATCACCAAACCAAAATATTAAAGTAGTGAACGCGTTTCGATAGCGTTGCTATCATTATCAAAAGGCTAGTTATTGAATCAATTACGGTGTAACTCCATTTTTAATATTATGCGAGGTTGGGAAGTGGTTTTTACAGAACCGAGTGATATCGAGGTTTTTAATTTCCGAGATTCTGTAAAACACGTCACAAACATGCGTTGTACATTATTTTTTCAAAATATTAAATAATGATAAAGTAATAACATGTTTGTTGGAAATACTTGCGTTCATTATAAATAACTGACTAACGTTAACAATCTGGCCAATGTTTATACGGTAAATGCCGAAAATAGTTTAGTTGAGACTGCAGGAGGCCGTGACACCAATCAGTCATAATATGGCGGCAAGTATGAATTTATTGTTTTATATTGTTTCAAATAAAGTTCATCTCATTTAAAATGCAGTCATTTGTTTCTCAGTCATAATATGGCGGCAAGTATGAATTTATTGTTTTATATTGTTTCAAATAAAGTTCATCTCATTTAAAATGCACTCATTTGTTTCATATAATGTATATTAACACTATATTTCAGATATATTTTTGTATATACATTGTGCGTAGTATACATAAAGAGTAGTGGTTTTACTACCCGCACTAGGTAGGTAATTTGTAATATTACAGTACAGTTATTTAGTTATTTATAGGTTAGCAACTGCGAAATTTAGAAAATTGAACTTTCAATTATGGTCGCCATTGCTGTAAGTACGACAGAACGCACTATCGTGCAAAAAAAAGTTTTTGTCATTCGTGTTACTTTGTAGTTTATTAATTAGATATAAGGAATTCAGTAATATAATTAGTAAAAATAAACCGGAAGTTATCCTACAGTATTAATAGTTTTAAAACAAAGAACATCGCTAGACCAACATTACATAATCCTCATTACCATTATTATCTTTGGCTTTATGACCCTTTAGATCTAGCTTCATTCTTCCTTATGACAGCCCAATCATTCCGATCCTTCAGTCTCCATCATTTTATACCTGTATTTGTAATATCAGTCTGGACATCATTAAATCATCTAAGTCTGAGTCTACCTACTTTCCTTCTACCACCAGGCTTATAATCTAACCCTCTTACTAATAATCCATATATAACTTTTATACAAGGTTTATACACATCTCAGTTGAAAATTCTTACTGTATTAGCTGTTCAGTGTATAAGAGGTGTACAACTTTACATGGGAATCGTTACACATGCCTCCAGCCTTGTTTAAGGATTATATAACTAGACAAAATGTCGGACTTCAAGGCCAACTGATTGTTTTCTTATGCTATTGATGAAAGTTTCCTTAAATTTAACGCAAAATGCAACACTTTAACGACTGTTTAATGCACAGGACATAAATAATATTAATAAAGCTCTGGGTAGGAAAATAAAGGCATCATCAAATGCCTTTTGTTACACTCATTCTCGATTAGGCCTAATAATATTTTAAAATTGAACATTGACTCACAAAATAATATGTTATACAATAACTGCTGTAGACAAGATTTAACCTGAATGTAGTTTAAATGCTTCATAATATTATTTTAAGAAAACTCTCTTGCATTATTAATACGTAATGCATATACCGATATAAAAAATGTATTTAATTATACAGGTACTATTATTGCAGCAATCCGCATATTAGCTCGACAGTCTTGTGGTTAGAGCTTCTGACTACGGTCCATATCGATTCCCGATCAAAATGCAATGATTTATTTTTCGCTTAAAGCGTTATTCTGTTGTCGGTAACATTTCCTACTATTTTGAACGTTTTCTAACGCATCTTAAAACACTGCATATAATTCATAAGTAATGGGGGGGGGAAACTTTTATTAGTTTCCAAGAATTATTCGAAGTTCTTGACGTTAGATGGCAGCACATTATCATAAGTAATGCCACGAGTGATTTCCAAATTATCGATAAATTCACGACTCACGAAGTGAGGAGTGAATTTATCTAGAGAATTTGGAAATCAAGAGTGGCATTTGTTAGGACTATTTCATCATCATCATGAACAAATTCGTTTTAGGCCATGTGGCCTGTACGGTAAACCTAGCGAAGATGGTCTTGATCTTTCCACCGATGTTTTGGTCTTCCTTGGTCCCTATGTCCAGTTGGGGTATATTGGAATGCCAATTTTGGAAGTCTATTTCTTGCCATTCTTCTCAGATGATTTTTCCATTCTTGTTGGTATTTTTGGATATCTTCATTTAAACTTGCTACTCCAAGTTTTCCTCTGATAGTAGTGTTCCTTTGGTGATCCAGTCTATTAACTCCTAACAATGATCGTAAGAAGCGCATTTGGCTTACTTGAAGTTTATGAGAGTTTCTTTTATTTAAAATCCAAATTTCACTTCCGTATTTTAGAGCAGCTTTTGATGTGACGTTATGTAATCTTAGTTTTGTCTCTGTCCTCATCTGTTTACCAAAATGTCTTCGTATTACCCCATTCATTTTATTATATTTTTGTAATTTTGAATCAATGTCACTCTTATACTCTGCAAATACACTTCCTAAGTAAGAGAAATCTGACACTTGTTCTATAATTTTTCCATCAATCTCAATTTTCACCCGTTGTATGTTTTTTTCCACACATTGCCATTGTTTTGGATTTTGATGTGGAAATTTTCATATTATATTTGCTGGCAATTTTGAATAATTGATATGCTGCTATTTGTAAGCTTTAGGACTATTTAACGAATAAAATTAAGCTGTTTACTCACAAATCATTATTTAACTATAGTTATTTTAAAATATTTATATATTTAATGTAAACGGCGATGTTTGAAAACAAATGAGAAATGATAGGTACGCTTCTACTGCTTCTTTTGTTTATCACTGCAACCAGATCATACTATTTATTGCCAAAGGAACGCAATATTGTAAGGAGGAGCTTTCTTTAATATGGTAATTATAACACTGATAAATATTTGGTGAAACACGACTCTGATTGGTTGTAAAACAGAAATCATTGAAACGTGATTGGTCATTGACTCCCATTTGGGGCATGAGTTAAATAGTCTGTGAAACTAATTCTACGATATATTTGACATAGCGTAAAGGAAAATATACATAAATTAAAACACACTTATGATGTTGAGTGATTCCGGGTTCTGTGGCCGTGGTCCATAGTTGGTGTTGATACCAGACGTTTCGCCCTCAACTGCGGAGGGCATCTTCAATGGCGAGTGCTTCTAGGCGTGTTTCCTGGTCGGAAGCTCTACTTAGAGTGAACGCTGCGGGTGTTGTATTGATACTAGTGGTGGGAGCAGGGTGAGCGGGCGTGGCTCTTGCTGATTGGCTAATGGTCGTCTCCTTGTTGTCAACAAGGAGACGACCATTAGCCAATCAGCAAGAGCCACGCCCGCTCACCCTGCTCCCACCACTAGTATCAATACAACACCCGCAGCGTTCACTCTAAGTAGAGCTTCCGACCAGGAAACACGCCTAGAAGCACTCGCCATTGAAGATGCCCTCCGCAGTTGAGGGCGAAACGTCTGGTATCAACACCAACTATGGACCACGGCCACAGAACCCGGAATCACTCAACATCATGATTACCGGCCGTGAAAGCCTGCATTCAACTATAAAACACACTTATTTTTTCCTTACCTCCCCAATTAGAGAATCTCCATTAATTCTTATCCATACTCATTTCTTACACAATTAATCACTAGTTCTGTTGTTTTATTTCTGTTACAAACTGCGCGTAATATTGTTCTGACGTCATAATGATGACGAATATGTGACGTATTGCGTGTAACGGTTGTATTGTTATATAGCTCCGGCACAATGTTTATTAGTAAGGAAATTATACATGATCTACATCAGGCTTATATATTGTATAACTAAAGAACTGATGAAAGACTGTATAAGAGATTTTTATTAGTAAGACTGTAAGAGTTTTCGGAGAATTTTGATCTTATCCATTCCTAGGATATTACCCAGCCATTAAAACTTCTAAGTTTGATATCAGGAATATTGCCATAATCTTTATACGACAGTTGGAATTCTGTACTTTTTTGATTCGCCATGTCTCCTGATCACAATTTTTTTTCTTAGAATTCTCAATTATTTTCAAGTATTTAACATTGCAGTAAGTCGTTCCGATAAAATCCAGGCCTCACTAACTAATGTTATAAGTAAAAATCAAATTGGAATGCTTGCGAGTACCGCCACGTATTGAATATCCTTTGTAGGTTAATTTTATGACAATCATATAGAGTAAAACTAGAGTTATCAACAAAAAGAAAATAATTTTACCATCAAAAGCGTGGTGTGCTTTTTATGATTTTTACATTTTCTTCTTAGAGACTTTACTTTTACCAATATCTGTTTATTATCAAACATATTAATTGATATAGAGCACCCCACGATTTTGATGGTAAAATTATTTTCTTTTTGTAGATAACTCTAGGTTTATTCTAGATGTGTTGGAGATAATTTTTTTGTTGACCGCTTTAATTTTATCCCAAGCGTGTTGGAAATTAAAATTATTAAGTTAATTTTATGAAAATTTTAAAAAATGGTATTTCGTATAAGTCACCATACATTTTATAAACTTACACTCTATACCAAAGGAATATTTACTATTAAATCCATCTTCATATCATCATCATCATCATCCTGCCAGGTATTAGTCCTAAAATAACTGTTACGGCCTGAGAAAGCGGTTTCGTGCCATCTTTTCATAGGTCGACCAAGTGACCGTTTCCCATTTGGACAGTAGTTCATTATCTTCATATCATAAACTGGTGTCCACCGCTGTGGTCTCAAGGTAGCGTGCTGCCTTGTCACGCAGCGGGCCCGGGTTCGATCCCCGGTCGGGGCAGTTTTTCTGGGTGAGGTTTTTATCGGGGTTTTTCCTCACCTGTAAGACAAATGTCAGGAAAACTTTAAAGCCGAAACGGTCCCCGAAATCATATGGCCATCATCATCATCCTTATCATTATCATCATCATCATCATCCTTCACCGTTTGGAAAGCAACGGGAAGCTACCAAACCTACAATTTCCTAGTAAAGCTGCAAGCATAGCATGAAAATGCTATGATTTCAGTGAAGGACCTGCCCTCGGGCAGAATTACTATGGATGGATTATAAACTGTTTAATTAAGATTGTATTGTAATGTTTGTGGTATTTGGGTATTTTCTCCAAATCAAAAACATTTATTGGCTTTAGTCGGCCGCGGTAGGCTAGTGGTTATGTTCCTTGCCTCTAGTTCCAAGAGGTGCGGGTTCAAATCCGGATGGGGTCGATTGATATTTTTAGGACTGAAAAATAAAAGGAGCAAATCCTTCGGGAGAGACTTTAGCCGTGGGTCCCGAGTCTAAAGATTTTCAGACTCGTAACAGATCCTAAAGAATGAATAAAAAGGCTTCTAACCAAAATTACCTACCTCAGCGCCCTAGTAATACCTATGTTGCCTGTTAGATGTCTCATTGAGTCCGTGTGTCGTGACATCTATGGGCAAATAAGGTAACTAAAAATTAACTTGGTCTAGTAACTCCTAACAAAGGAGAGGTTATGGCTCAACATTGGCTATTACGTCATTAATAAATCAACACTTTTGAAATTTATATTAAAGCACCGTTGAGGTTATGTAACAAGATGTTAATTATGAAATTGGTACCTGGAAGTCAGTCGTCCTCAACTAAATTATTAAACTTCATCAATTTATTCCAGTATGGAATTCAAAAACAATGTTTCATCTTATGTATTTAACCAGTTAAGTGCAGAAGATGAAACACTTTTTTGAAAGGCCTCCATATTGGAATAAATTGATGAAGTATGACGACTGACTTACGAGGTACCAATTTTATAATTAACGCCATTAATAAAATTAAAAAAAAACATTTTATGGGAAATTATTTTAATTTTAAACGTTTTTTTACCTTTGTTATTGTTAATTAATTTTTATAAATTTACTTACAGATATAAATAACAAAATAAATAAGTTTAAGTATATAACAGGTACACTAAAAAGAAATTTGAAAAATAAATCCAGGAAAGACTCTATAGTGAAATTATACAAGACAATGGCAGTGCCTATTATTACTTATGGATCCGAAACATGGACAGTGACAACACAACAATCTGCCAGGATACAAGGTGCTGAAATGAGATTCCTCAGACCAATAGCAGGATATCAAAGAACAGACAAAAAAATAACACAGAAATAAGACAACTAAAAATAGAGGAATTAAACGCAACAAAAAAGAAATACAGAACAAACTGGAAAGAACACTTGGCAAGGATGACTGAGAATAGAATACCAAAAGCAGCATACAACTATTCACCACGAGGAAGAAGAAGTTTGGAAAGAACAAGGAAAAGATGGAAAGAGCAGCAATTTGGAGCCGGAACAGGCTAGTAAATAAGCCTAAACCGTGAAGAAGAAGAAGATAAATCTACTTAACAGTTCGGCGACCATGAACGAGCATTTATCCAAAATTTCGGACATTTTCACAAATTCTAAAGTCACCCGGACAGAAATGTTATATCTGAAAAAGAGGACATGTCCGGAAAAATTCAGTCATATTGCCAACTTAATTCGAGTAAAAAAAAAGAATTAGTAATTTTTTTTTTTTTTAGTATGTCCAAAGTTACACTAGGTCTGTTTTTACTTGTCGGTGGTGAGATTATAACTGATATCAGTGTTTCACAAATTATCGTGTATTAAACAGTAGAAAGAAAGGTACAATGGAATGTTACATCTCATAAAAGTTTTATTGTCTTTTAGGTTGTAACGTGGAACCGTTTCTAATCATTTTACAACAAACTTTTATGACTTGTATTCAAGTAAAAAGGAACTAAGTTTAACAGAATTTAACGATCGGAGAAGAACTAGTGTTTACTGTCTCAGAATAAAAAAAAGAATTTGACTTGAAATGTGCATTTCATGTAGTAAAAGTTAGTGTTTGGGGCTTCAGTATCTTCAAAATACAACTAGGAGCTCACAAGAAGGCGAGCGGGGCATGAAGAGACGGATGCCTGTTATCGCTGTGAATCCCCGGTGCACGCGATTCTACGCATTGAACTATATTATTCATTCACAAAACTTGTGCTCTTTCCTTGCAGAGTCGTTTTATTAATCCATATGTTGAGGTTACTAATAATGTTTCATTTTCATTACAGGGTTTAAGTAAAAAGATTGTATTTTATTTGGTTCATGTGTTTGCGGCTACTAAAACTTCCATTTTCATTACAATTTTTGTAAAGATTATGTTTTTTTCTTCCAGAAATGCGACTAATATTTTCAGGGGACATATAGTAGTAAGTTGCAAACGATAGAAATGTTATGACTCTAGTATTACGTCACGCATTCCTTACACTCGCCAACTCGTCAATTCGTAAGCTGTATGTGTATTCTATTTTAGAGAAAAACCTCGAAAATTTCAACATATTTGTGGAAAAATCAGACGAACACTGAAGAACAAAGTTAGATGGAAAACGCAGCTAAGATTTTACTCAACGATGGCACTACCAGTGGCGTTGTATGGAAGTGAGGCCTGGGTCCTAAAGTAAATTAAGGCAGCGGAAATGAGTTTCCTACAGGCTGTGAAAGGTTGTAGGCCTACAATAGAAGATCATATTAGAAATGAGAATATTAGGAACTAAAAGTACAACCACTTCTTCCACAAATAGAAGAACATAAGAAAAATTGGATAGAGCGTCTGCAAAGAAGGACAGAGGATAGGATACCAAAGATGGCTTTGATGTATAATCCTCGAGGACAAAGATCGGTGGGAAGACCAAGAAAACGCTGGGCTGGACAGATGTGAAATCGGAACAGGCCTAATTCGTGAAAGATGAGTACCTCGAAAATTAGCAACTTGGATATTCAACCCGATCGGAAATAGAACTCAATTCCATTATATGAGAGGCTTCTTCTTCCTTCCACGTATTAGATCAAGGTCTGTTACGATCCTATAGAAAATTTTCCCTCCAGCGTTTCATAGGATGGCCTAGAGATCTTCGTTCTCTTGGTATATAATTATAAACAGCTTTGGGGATCCGATTAGAACTCATACTTTCAAGATGGTATTTCCAATTTAATTGTTAGCCTACTGTTTAATATATTCCAAAATTGGTGTAGTCTTCAATACTTTTGAGATATCGGTGTTACTTTTCTGCTTTCATGTTGTCTTTTCAGTGTCCATGCTTCACTACCATAGGTCAACACTGGTCTAGCCAAAGTGTTATATAAACGTAATCTGGTGTTTTTTTTTGTACACGGGATGGTTTTATAGCTTGATTAATAATTCCCAGACTTTTATTATAACTAGAAATTTACGGTAGCGTAATGGTTAAGGCACTGCTCTACAAACAGGAAGGTTGAGGGTTCGAGTCCCGGTGGGGGTCAGGATTTTTAAACTGACCCAAACCTTCTGGTGGCACCATGACCCTGGGGTCGACTCAGCCTCTAATTTAAATGAGTACCGGACGCTTGTTCTGGGGTAAAGGCGGCCGTCACGCAGGGCTGACAACCCGGCTGACATCAAGTGTCGTTTGTCTAAAAAAGTGGGAGCCTTAACCTCCTACTACCCCAAGGGCCTCCTGAGGCCTGTAGTGGGATTACTGTAGTTTATATCCTTTTCATTCCAGATAGAGAGATAATATCCAAGATATTTAAATTGATCAGATCTCTCTAAAAAGTTATTCTCTAGACAGATTTTACTTTGTATGGGGTCCTTCCCATGAAATGGCATAATTTTAGTTTTGTTAATTGATATTTCCATATTAAATTTGGCAGCTATTTTTTGTAAATTATAAATTGATCGCTTAAGTTTCTTCGAGTAATAGGAAGTCCCCTGGATTGGTTACCAGCCATCCACAAAGCAAGACTAGTGGTAGGGCTGTTACCTTATAGCCTCTAGTCAGGCGTTCTAGAGAGTTAATAGACTGGATCACCAAAGGAAGACTATTATCAGAGGAAAACTTAGAGTAACAAGTTTAAATGAAGATATACAAAGATACCAACAAGAATGGAAAAATCATCTGAGGAGAATGGCAATTAATAGACTTCCAAAATTGGCATTCCAATATACCCCAACTGGACATAGGGACCAAGGAAGATCAAAACATCGGTGGAAAGATCAAGACCATCTTCGCTAGGTTTACCGTACAGGCCACATGGCCTAAAACGAATTTGTTCATGATGATGATGATGATGATGATGATGATGATGATGATGATAAATTGATCGTTGCAAACCATTTTCGGAAAGTGCCAGAAGAGTCGTCTGCAAAAAAGAATAGCATCGAGTTTGAGGTTCCTATTCATTGGTATATATCCCCATATATGCCATGTGAGAGGCAATGGTATTAAATGAGGAATTTCTTGAATAATATATTGATTGTGGATGTTGTAGTTTTGATTTTTTCTGATAGATGACTCTTAATATTCTCAGGCACTGTGATCGGTGGCGTGTGTGTAATGTGTGTACGATATTAAATACAAACACAACCCATTTCAATAGAAGTCCAGTGCAGAGGGAAATTAAAGCTGTTGACTGCATTGATTGCTGCATTTTACGCAAATAAAATGTTAAAATGAAATAGATTTTTTTTTTCAACTAATGTAATTTGAAATACAATCTATTTTATTAATTTGTTGCTTCGCTTAACAAAGTTGCTTTAGAAGCAGGTTTATAATTTAAAATAATGGGATTTTATAATAACTTTTAATAGTTGAATCAGTCGCTGCGGTGGGCTTGTGGTTATGTTCCTTGTTCCTTGCCCCTAGTTTGGAGGGCCGGTTCGATGGATTTTTCTTCTTCTTCTTCTTCATACAGTCTTCTTCTACATCTCTTCCATAGATTTAGTAGTTCGGCGACACTAGCGCTAAAACTTCCCTCCGCCCGTGCAGAGTTAACTTGTGGTATAATACATTGTAATTGTAATTGTTAAGAACTTGAGTTTCAAATCTTAAAAACAATTTTCTCTTCTTGTTTCAGGTAAAAAAGAACAACTTCTTTGTAGGAATTGAATCATGCTGACTGGACTTCTGGAAATTGTAAGTTAATGCAATTACCTAGTAGACATTGTAGGAAAAATCATGTTTTCGTTTAGATACGCAATGTGTCATCCCATTTTCAAATTTCAATGTAACCAATTATAAATTGAATGCTGGTAGTTATTTACATCAATGTAGGCTACAACGTAGTAGTAAATAAAATCCTATTTTCTTTTTATAAGAATTACTGTACGTTCAAAAAATTTAGCAATAGTTCGTAAATTTTAATATTAAAAAAACATTTCGCAATATGATCGATTGTAATGTAAAATACTGAATGAAATAGATTTTTTAACTAATGTAATTTGAAATACAATCTATTATTAATTTGCTTCGCTTAACAAAGTTCCTTTAAAAACAGTTTTTGTAATTTAAAATAATGGAATTTTATAATAGCTTTTAATAGTTGAATCAGTCGCTGCGGTGGGCTTGTCGGTATGCCCCTTGCCCCTAATTCCCAGGGCCGGGTTCGATGGATTTTCCTTCTTCTTCATCACGGTTTAGGCTTATTTACTAGCCTGTTCCGGCTCAAAATTGCTGCTGTTGGAGCTTGTAAGTATTTTTTGAAGTGTCCCCTGAATACGCTACTAAACTTCTGCAGGGTTAGTCCTTTGGAGGGGCTGCCTCCTTAAAGCCTTTGGACTTGCTTCCTTGTGTTTTATCCCCACAAGGAGGGTTGCCTCTTCCGCCTTCTGCCGTTGAGGACTTCACTCTTGTTTCCCCGAGCTGGGTCTCTTATTTCATCCCCAGAGATTGGGTTGCCATTTTCGCCGTTCCGATATTTCTATCTCCCCCGCGTCTGCCGTTGTGGACTTTAAAAATGTAGTCTCTGGTAATATTTCTGCTTTGAACATTAAATCTAGATTATGGCATAATTATAATTAATTTCAACAATTTACTTTTAAAGATAAAAGTTAGTAAATAAAGGACATAATGTACATAAAAGAAAAAAAAATATGTGAAATATGAGGATATTAGAAAGAGAGCGGACGAACAGAAACGATAAAACAGATGAGACAGGAGGCAGATTCTTAACACAGTTGGGATCCGTTTTAAAGCTTGAAAGATGATAGATAGCTCAAGAAAAGACTTGTCTACCAATATCTAAGGATAATATAGATAATAAAAATCAAACTTTGTTGAAGAGTTTGGTAAACAACACATGAAAATTGTAACTGAAAGAAAAATAGCTATTCTCCAGATGGAATGCAGGATGAAAAAACTATTAAACATGTATAATTATAGACCATTTGAAGATTAAAACATAATCAAAATAACAGTAATAATAATAATCCATCCATAGTAATTCTGCCCGAGGGCAGGTCCTTCACTGCAATCATAGCATTTTCATGCTATGCTTGCAGCTTTACTAGGGAATTGTAGGTGTGGTAGCTTCCCGTTGCTTTCCACACCAGTGAAGGATGATGATGATGACCATATGATTTCGGGGACCGTTTGGGCCTTAAAGTTTTTCTGACGTTTGTGTTACAGGTGACAAAAATCCCCGATAAAAACCTCACCAGAAAAACTGCCCCGACCGGGGATCGAACCCGGGCCCGCTGCGTGACAAGGCAGAATGCTACCTCGAGACCACAGCGGATTAACCATAATAATAATACTGATAATAACAATAATATAATACAATATAATAATACGCCGTAGCGTAGTGGTTAAGGCAGTGCGCTACAACGGAAGGTCGAGGGTTCAAGTCCCGGTGGGGTCAGGATTTTTAAACTGACCCAAACCTTCTGGCGGCACTATGGCCCTGGGGTCGACTCAGCCTCTAACCGAAATGAGTACCAGACACTTGTTCTGGGGTAAAGGCGGCCGTCACGCAGGGCTGACAACCCGCCTGACATCAAGTGCCGATTGTCTAGAAATAGTGGGAGCCTTAACTTCCCACTACCCCAAAGGCCTCCTGAGGCCTGTAGTGGAAATACTTTACTTAATAATATCAATAAAACTAATAATAATATAAATAATTTTATTTTTATTTATTTATATACAGATTACCGTTGGGGTCAGGATTTTTAAACTGACCCAAACCCTCTAGCGGCACTATGGCCCTGGGGTCGACTCAGCCTCTAACTGAAATGAGTACCAGACGCTTGTTCTGGGGTAAAGGCGGCCGTCACGCAGGGCTGACAACCCGGCTGACATAAAGTGCCGATTGTCTAGAAAAAGTGGGAGCCTTAACCTCCTACTACCCCAAGGGCCTCCTGAGGCCTGTTGTGGGATCACTTTACCTTTATATACAGATTACCGCTATGATCTCGAGTTAGCGTGCTGCCTTCTCACGCAGTGGGTCCGGGTTCGATTCCCAGTCGGGATAGGCTCCTGGGTGAGGTTTTTTGGGTTTTTTTTCCTCGCCTGTAAGACAAATGTCAGGAAGCTTAGGGCCAACGGTCCCCGAAAATCATCCGGCCATCATCATCATCCATCACGGCGTGGAAAGCAACGGGAAGCCACCACACCTATAATTCCCTAGTAAAGCTGCAAAGCATAGCATGAACACGCTATGATTGCAGTGAAAGTCCTGCCCTCGGGCAGAATTACTATGGATGGGTGGATATTCAGAATTTCAATTTTTACACATCTTTCTGTTCCTAAAGTTTTATTTTCCTTCTCAACTCTTCTCTATGTATCCACTCCATTTCCTCCAGTCCTGTTCTCATTTGAGTTCCTATTTCTTGCATCCACGGGTTTCGAAGTCTTCCTTTCCTCCTTATTGCAGGTTTACACCATTCCAATGTGTTTCTGGGTAACCTTTTTTCTTGCATTCTTCCTACATGCCCATACAATTTAATTGCTAGTATCTTATATAATCATTGAATATCTCATGTTTTATGTGTAAAGTCTTCTCCATTCACCTGTCTGTTCATCTCTCTTGATCCAAAAATGTTCGTAAAAACTTCTTCTTCTTCTTCACTTCCTGGTTTAGGCAAGAGTTGCCTGTTCCGTCTTCACTAATAGATCTAAGACCATCTCTTCCGAGGACGTCCGACATCTCTTCTTCCTCTTGGAAAATAATGTAAGATTTTATTTGGTAATCTACTTTCTTCCATTCTTTCTACATGTTCTTTCCACTGTTATTGTTGTTAAATATCTTTTCTTTTATGAAGTAGATCTGCAGTTCTTCACGGATATCTTCGTTTCTTATCTGGTCCATTCTAGTGCAGCCTTTTACTCTTCTTAAAAATTTCATCTCGGCTGCTTGGATTTTACTTTCTTGTTTGGTAGTGGTAATCCAAGATTCACTCCCATACAAAAGGACAGGGACAGCCATTGTTTTATAAAATTTAATTTTGTTTGTTTATGGGCTTTATTATTCATTCTCAAATACTCGTAATATATTTTCCTCCCTTAAAGTAAGAGTCCCTGTTTCGCATCCATATAATATAACTGGTAGAATAATAGTTGTATATATTTTCAGTTTAACGTTTTTTGAAAGGAGTTTGGATGTCAAGAGTCTCTGTAATGCATAATAGCACGCATTTCCAGAATTGAGCCTATGTTTAATTCCTTTATGCATCTCATTTCTATTTGTGATTATTGTTCCTAGATAATTGAATTCAGTCACTTCTTCAAAATTTCTCTCATTTAGCATTAGCTTTCCATTCCCATTATATAATGTATTTCTACTTGTGACATGTGTTTTATTGATATTTACTTCCAGTCCCAATTTCTTAGTGTTACTCAATAGTGTGTGCGTGTTGGTCCTTAGTATTTCCTCGCTATAACTGGTGTGTTATATTATTAGTTTGTTTTGTTTAAGCTGTGCTTGTTTTAGGCTGTTTGATGCTATTGTATTGGATAAAGCACATGTTTTAAAGCGTTTCGGATTGACATGCATGATATGCGTTATAATGTATTATACTGTGTACGATTGCGTGAAAACTTTCTCATGAATTTGCATTCAGCACAGTTCGTTCCCAGATTCAAGAGAGATGTTCTGATATATATATATATAGATGGTAGTTTTATGGAAACAGTTCGCATCTTGTACTTTGTACACACTTTATCGTAAGCAATATTACGAAAGGATTCAAGAATATCAATGAATTTACGAGCTGCGATATCTCGGATAAATATATCCAGGATACTAGAATGTATAGGGTATTTCAAAAACTTATTTACTATGTCAATACTAGTAAAATTCATATCAAATTCAGTTGAGGTGAAGTCATATGATGAAAGTTAAAAATTAAATTGTACCTGATAATCCACCGAGAAAACATTCCAGCTAGGATAAATATATTTGAAGACCTCGAAATTATAAAGGAAACTAACAACACCTCTCTTCTCAATGAGAACGCACCCCAGTCAAACCCATTATACGAGATCGTCAAAAACAAGTCAGTTGCTGCTACAAACAGTTGGAGTAAACATCACCGTACAGAACAACAACAAATATCGGAAACTCAACCTGCAGAAGATGGAAGATAACTTCCGAAAGCGCTCCAGTTAATGTTATATACAATATTTTAACAAAGTTGAGGACGACGGAACATACCAACAGGTACAATTTATTTACTATGGTTGATTCATGAAGTTAGGATTTAAACAGGACATACGTTTTTTATACCAGTTATATTATATTGAAGTGAAACATGGACTCTTACTTTAAGGGAGGAAAGGAGATAACGAGTATTTGAGAATAAAGTTCTTAGGAAAATTTTTGGACCAAAGAGAGATGAACAGACAGGTGAATGGAGAAGACTACTTAACAGTGAACTACATGATCTTTATAGGAAGCCAGTTATAATAAGAACAGTTAAATATCGTAGATTGCGATGGGCTGGACATGTGGCACGAATGGGGAATGTAAGACGTGCATGGAAGCTTCTTGTAGGAAAACCAGAGGGAAAACGCCCAGTTGGTAGACCAAGAATGAGGCGGGAGAATAACATTAACTATGATTTGAGGGAAGTAGATTATACAGGGGATGTATGGAGAGTTATGTCGCGCGGCCATGAATCTACGGGTTCGATAGTGCTAGTGAGTTAGTTGGTTAGTTAGTTAGTTAATTAGAGACGGTTTATATGGCAAAGATAATCCGTTAACAGTCAATAAAAAGAAATCAAAGACCCGTGTATGGATAAATAAATAATAGTTTTAAAAAACTAAAACAACACGCTTTATTAAAAAAGCGAACTAAAAAAATGAAAAATAATTTGAATTTCCAACACGCTTGGGATAAAATTAAAGTGGCCAACAAAAAAATTATCTCCAACACATATAGAATAAAACTAGAGTTATGTACAAAAAAATATTTTTACCATCAAAAGCGTGGGATGCTCTATATTTGATAATAAACAAATATTGGTAAAAGTAAAGTCTCTAAGAAGAAAACGTAAAAACCATAAGAAGCACTTCACGCTTTTGATGTTAAATGCTTTTTTTGTAGATAACTCTAGTTTTATTCTAGATATGTTGGAGATGATTTTTTTGTTGGCCACTTTAATTTTATCCCAAGCGTGTTGGTAATTAAAATTATTTTTCATATTTTAGTTCGGTTTTCTTTATAGAGCGTGTTGTTTTAGTTTTTTTTAAATATTATTTATTTTTTAGTTTGGTTTTCTAATAAAGAGTGTTGTTTTAGTTTTTTTTAACTATTATTTATTTTTTAATTTTTGGTTTAATCGATTGTCATAAACCGGAGATGATTTTTTTGTTGACCACTTTAATTTTATCCCAAGCGTGTTGGTAATTAAAATTATTTTTCATATTTTAGTTCGGTTTTCTAATAGAGCGTGTTGTTTTAGTTTTTTTAATATTATTTATTATTTATTTTTTAGTTTGGTTTTCTAATAAAGAGTGTTGTTTTAGTTTTTTTTAACTATTATTTATTTTTTAATTTTTGGTTTAATCGATTGTCATAAACCGGAATCCCATAAAAATTTATGGACTAAAAAGTCGATAAGTGCGTAACGTATTATACCGGTTTTTATTTTCTTGATGTCCTGATGATCCTGGCCAGGATCTTAGAAAAAAATATGAAATTATTGTATTGTCATCGGTCCTTTTCAAGTATAGAAAGTTTCAAGTCGATCCAATGTTTTAAGTGGGTGAAAATCGTGTTCAAAGATTTCGTTAGATACAGGTCAAGCTAATATAAAGCGTGTAAAAATGTGATTTTTAGCCAATATCCTCAGTGTTCTATGACATCATCGGACTACGTACTAATAGATTTTTGGACAGTCTTGATGTATTACATATAAAATGGAAAAACAGATATTTGACGAGCTCGTAAAAAAGACTGATTGTTAAAGCTTTAACAGGCTTATGGTCTGAGCTGTAAAGGAAGCGGAGAGGAAATCGGAAAAGAGATTTTCTTAGGGAATTGTGATTATTCAAGCGCATTCTTTACTTTACCCTTATAGGTCAGAAAATCATAAAGAAAGCATAAGCTTTGTAAGATGGTAGTATTGAGTGAAATATATCCTGAAAGTATTATATTGAATTACTTTTTACATTGAGAAATTAACCCCTTGCGAATTGAAACCTAACAAAAAAGAAGTTCCTACACTAGCACAAAAAGTGATCCTTTTTCGTAAATTCAATATAAATTTAAATCCATTTTACTTTGAAGTAAAGCTTTTCTATGCTAATGCTTTCTTCCCTTTAATTTAAGGGGAACCTGGGTTTTAAAATATACCTGTAAAGTATTTATTTTGCATGTTGTATTGAATGGTTTTACTTGAACATTCAGAGGATATTTAACACTTTCTTTGTTCATTTTTAACATAGGATTTCTCTTTATAGTGTTTATTACTGGATTTAGGTCCTACCTTTAGATATATTTTGAAGAATGCAACAAGATTGTATCTATGTATGTTGGCGTAACAGTCCAGTATTGGTCTTAGTTTCTCCTTTCTTAGGAGTTACTAGACCAAGTTAATTTAGTTATGCTTACTTACCTATACTTACTTACTTACTTACTTACTCACTGGCACTATCGAACCCGTAGGTTCATGGCCGCACGGACATAAGCTCTCCGTACATCCCTATCCTGTGCTAATATTTTCCCCTGTATAATCGACTTCCCTCAAATCATAGTTAATGTTATTCTCCCACCTCATTATTGGTCTACCAACTGGGCGTTTTCCCTCTGGTTTTCCTACAAGAAGCTTCCATGCAAGTCTTTCATTTCCCATACGTGCAACATGTCCTGACCATCGCAGTCTACGAGACTTAACTGTTCTTATTATATCTGGCTTCCTATAAAGACCTTGTAGTTCATTGTTATGTAGTCTTCTCCATTCACCTGTCTGTTCATCTCTCTTTGGTCCAAACATTTTCCTAAGTACTTTATTCTGAAATGCCTGTAATCTCCTTTCCTCCCTTAAAGTAAGAGTTCATGTTTCGCACCCATATAATATAACTGGTAGAATAATAGTTTTATATATTTTCAGTTTAACGTTTTTGAAAGGAGTTGGGACATCAAGAGTTATTTACCTATAGATGTCATGAGTGATATGCAGTTAACATACCGAACCAATGAGACATCTGTAGGCAACTAAGGTATTACTAGTTTCATAAGTGTCGGATCTTAGAGGGATCTTTATTCAGGCTTAAGGATCTTTTACGAGCCTGAAAATCTTGAGATTTGGGACCCATGGCTTAAAGTCTCTCCCGAAGGACTTGTTCCTTGGGTTTTTTCCATTCTAAAAAAATCATCGACACCATTTGGGTATGAACCCAGGACCCTCGAGACCAGAGGCAAGGTACATAACCATTTTTCCACCGACAACATGATTCTATATTGCAGGAAAAACGTTTACATATTGAAACCAAGAAGCATTTCTCGCATTAAATTAGAAATCTTCCATAAATGACTGAATAAAAGTTTCGCTTTTCCATTATGAAAATATGTTATTTATATTAATCAGTATTTTAAAATTTCTGTATAAGGTATTCAAATATTTCATTATATTATGTAATGCGTTTTGTGCTTTTTTGTGCCGTGTTACCATTATGATCCAAGGACCAGAAAGCGGACTAAGTTAATTAATTGTAAACCTATTCATCTAAAGATAGGGAGATGCTTGGTTTAACTTCCGCTAGGTGACAGCATATTGCAGCTGTTGCTTGGATAATTTTTTGTTAAAACTATGGACGCTCTGGTGTGATTTTCTCAGTACAGTATTTACATTTTGTCGCTATTGCTAAATATTGTCAATTTAAAAATGCTTTGATTACGTGATAAATGACAAATATTACCGTATTTAAACGAAATAGTCACTGAACCCTCCACTCCTGACCAGCATAATACTAGATCAAGGGATGAGATGAGATTAGGCCTCTGTTATTAAAATCTGTGATATATAAGGGTCCCGCGCCTTAGATAGAGTGCCTTGGCGCAGAGCTGATTCGAGTCTCCATGGGGAAAGACATTTTCTCATGGAATTTCGGCCAGTATAGGACCGGTGTCCACCCAGCAGCGTGAGGCACTTGGGTAGCTACAATAAGTAGCGTCTCCAGGTTGAGAAAACCAGCTATAACGGCTGGATATTCGTCTACCTCTGTGATGAACACATGTAGATGTAAGGCCAGCAGCCGGCTACTAGGCCAAGGACCTTCTAGGTCTATCACACCATGCAGTTTAGTTTGTAAATATAAGGATACCTTTTCATTCAGGCTTCTCGCACCATCTAGGGCTGATGAAGTCAAATGTGGAGAAGTGGTGGAATGACTTTAACAGGTGAAAACAGGAAGAAAATGTTACCCCTGTATGCAGTTTTGTTGTATTGTCAAAATTGCGACATTCACTAAAGCTAGGGTCCTAACTCGTTACCCTTGTACCATAAATTTTGATCATAAGTAATGCCACGAGTTTTTTTTTCAAATTATCCAGAAGTGAGGAGTGAATTTATCTAGAAAATTTGGAAATCAAGAGTGGCGTTTGTTAGGACTATTTAACGAATAACATTAAACTGTTTACTCACAAATCATTATTTAAATATAGTTATTTTGAAATACTCGTATTTATATATTTACGGTCTTACTAATAAAAATCTCTAATACAGGCTTTCGTCAGTTGTTTAATTATACAATATATAAGCCTTATGTGGATCACGTATAATTTCCTTACTAATAAACGTTGTGCCGGAGCTATATAACAAAACAGCAGTTATACACAATACGTCGCATATTCGTCATCATAATGACGTCAGAACAATATTACTCGCAGTTTGTAACAGAAATAAAACAACATGAACTAGTGATTAATTGTGTAAGAAATGAATATGGATAAGAATTATAGAGATTTCCTAATTGAGGAGGTACGGAAAAAATAAGTGTGTTTTAATTTATATACATTTCCCTTTACGCAATGTCAAATAAAACGTAGAATTGGTTTCACAGATAATGTGCTGCCATCTAACGTCAAGAATTTCGACCAATTCTTGGAAACTAATAAAAGCTTTCCCCATTACTTGTGAATTATATGCAGTGTTTTAAAATGCGTTAGGAAACGTTCAAAATAGTAGCAAATGTTACCGACAACAAAATATCATTTCAAGCGGAAAAAAAAAACACTATATCTTGACCGCGAATCGAACCTACGACCTCACGCATCGTAGTCAGAAGCTCTAACCACAAGACTACCAAGTTAACATGCAGCATATTACAATAATAGTACGTGTATACTTAAATACATTTTTATATCTGTGTGTGTGTTATGTATTAAAAATGCAAGAAAGTTTTCTTAAAATAATATTATGAAGCATTTAAACTACATTCAGGTTAAATCTTGTCTACAGCAATTATTGTGTAACATATCCTTTTGTGATTCAATGTTCAATTTTAAAATATTTTTAGGCCTAATCGAGAATGAGTGTAACGAAAGGCATTTTATGATGCCTTTATTTTCCTACCCAGAGCTTTATTAATATTATTTATGCCCTGTGCATCCATCAAACAGTCATTAAAGTGTTGCATTTTGGGTTAAATTTAAGGAAACTTTCATCAATATCATAAGAAAACAATCAGCTGATCTTGATGTCCGACATTTTGTCTAGTTATAGAATCCTTAAACAAGGCTGGAGGCATGTAAAACGATTCCCATGTAAAGTTGTACACCTCTTCTACACTGAACAGCTAATACAGTGTTTATTAGTAAGAGGGTTAATGTAAACAGCGATGTTTCAAAACAAACGAGAAACGTTTGTAGCCTATGTTTCATTTGTTCATCCACTGCAACCAGATCATATTATTTATCGCCAAATAAATATTATAAGAATGCATCCTAGTGGAGAAAAAGATGAAACATATCAAACTGTATATTATAACCAACATATATGTTATTAATAAATTTCTGACGGCCTATGTTGTATATATGTCAATTATATTTGACTGGAAGTTAATACCTGGAAATAATTGTTTAAGAAAGTGGAAACACTGGTTTCTTTCTATTGTGATATAATCAATTGCTGTCCACCGCCGTGGTCTCGAGGTAGCGTGCTGCCTTCTCACGCAGCGGGCCCGGTTTCGATCCTCGGTCGGGACATTTTTTCTGGGTGGGGTTTTTATTGGTTTTTTCCTCACCTGTAAGACAAATGTCAGGAAAACTTTAAGGCCCAAAAGGTCCCTGAAATCATATGGCCATCATCATCATAATCATCCTTATCATTATCATCATCGTCCTTCACCGGTGTGGAAAGCAACGGGAAGCTACGACACCTACAATTCCCTAGTAAAGCTGCAACGCATAGCATGAAAAATGGTATGATTGCAGTAAAAGACCCGCCCTCGGGCAGAATTAGTATGGATGGATGGAATAAATTGCTACAATTTTTTTCTATTATATCCCGCAAGAAGAATATACACACACACAAACTAGGTGCCACTTGCATTCTAGGATTCTTACACCTTAATATATAAATTGCTGTATTCAACGCATTTCTTAGAGAGTCAGTCACTGAAAAATAATGCTCTGACCTATTCAGAATGTTAAAAGAAGGAGCTTTATTTAATATGACTATTTAACTCATGTCGCAAATGGTAGTCAATGACCAATCACGTTTCAATGAATTCTGTTTTACACCAATGACAGTCGTGTTTCACCTCGCTCTTTATCGATTTCTCTTTATCAGCTCCTGCTTTTGTGATAAAGAAAGCTCCTCCTTTTTTAATATTCTAAACAGGTTAGACCATTATTTTTCTCCAACAAATAAATTGAATACTGAGTTGTTTATTCAAAATAAAAATGATTAACTTATAATGTTGATTATAATAGTTTGATGTGTTTCATTATTTATCCACTAGAGTGCACTCTTACAATATTGCGATCCTATTTGGCAGTAAATAATATGATCGAGTTGCAGTGAATATACATAACCTCACATTTGTAATTTGTTTTCAAACGTCGCCGTTTACATTAACTATATAAATATTTTAAAACACCGGTAACTATATTCAAATAATTATTTTTTAGTAAAGAGCTTAATTTTATTCGTTAAATAGTCCTAACAAATGCCACTCTTGATTTCCAAATTCTCTAGATAAATTCATTCCTCACTTTGTGAGTCGTGAAGTTATCGATAATTTGGAAATCACTCGTGGCATTACTTATGATAAACTTACGTTGATAAATTCGAGGTGAAAATTGACTGTGATTGGTTGTAAATCAAAATTAATTGAAATGTGATTTGCCATTGACTGTCATTTGGTGCATGAGTTAAATAGTCACCTATATTACTTTGCTTCTAAATTTAAATAAATACTAAATATCCAGTAAATCGACACTTTGCTATTGAAGGATGTTGTATGCTTTGTCAGGAATGTATTGTGAATAATTAAGAAGTTTGTTTTTAGTTTAACTGCAAATTTTATGAATCTGAAGTAAATGCTTATTTTTAATTACGAATTGCACCAAAAAGTTTGCTTGTGGGGTAATGGCTATGCGGCTTTTCAGCAAACTTTTTCCCCTCCAGACCTTTATTTACGGTCGTCGAGGCTATTAAAGGGGCAGTATAATAGGTTTTTAACTTCTAGAATATATTACTGCGTTAACGTTTTCCCAATTTTTGCATGGTTATAAGCTAAATTAATCTTGTTGAAATATTAATCAGCTTCAGATACTGAAGATGACATGTAATTAAAAATTGAGTTTAGTTACAGGCCTACTCATCCTTACATTTCTAATATATATATATGATATGAAAAGAAAAAAGAATGCTTGAGTCGGGATTTGAACTCGAGTTTCTAAAGTCTGTACCTTTAGCGCTCTAACCAACTGAGCTACCCAAGAATTCCAAGACAACCATACAATGTTCTTATACATGTAGTATTCTCAATTCACACAAGAGGTAGCGGAAATATCATTCAACTGCCATCTAGCGGCTAACATAACAGTTAAGCAAATTATTAAAGAGAATATTTACTTTATAGCAGTAAGGTTTGTGTATATATATATATATATATATATATATGTTATAATTAAATGTTTAACATTGAGCAATGCAAGCTTAATATGGAATGATAAGAAAAATAAATGCCTGCACGGATCTCTGAGTCTGTACCTCAGCGTGATATCCATTACACTACCAGGCGAATCCAATTCAAACACTTATTTTTTTTTTAGCTGCTAGATGGCGGTGAAGACCGAGTTCTCGCGACATCTAGTAATAATGGAGAGTATAATACATATATAAGAAAAATAAGTGTTTGAATTGGATTCGCCTGGTAGTGTAATGAATATCACGCTGAGGTACAGACTTAGAGATCCGGGTTCGAATCCCGTCCAGGCATTTATTTTTCTTATCATTCCATATATATATATATATATATATTAGTTAATACCCGGCGTGCGGTACTAGGCCTAAATAAATGAAAATTAATGTGCTTTTAAGTTTAGTTGAATAACTAAAAGAAAAAATAATTATAAATTCATATTTTTTAGATACCCCATGCTGATAACGCGGCGTTGACCAGGAATCTTCTTATCCCGATCTTCTTGATATAAATGAGCTGAAATACGGAAATTAATGTGTTTTATGTTTAGTTAAATAAGTAGGTGGAAAAATGTATATAGTAGTTATTTTCAGATACCCCTTGCTGTTTACCCGGCGTTGTCCGGGAATCTACTCATCCCGATCTTCTTGGCATAAATGAGCTAAAAGACAAAAATTAATGTACTTCTTATGATTAGTTGAATAAGTAAAATGAAAAATAATTATAAATGTATATCGTAATTATTTTAAGATTTTCCGGTGTTGCCCGGGAATTGACTTATCTCGATCTTCTTGGCGTAATAGAGGTAAAATACAAAATTCGTTATTGTGAGTTATCCGTAAAAAATACCCGCCATGTGCTGCTATGCTTGCATAGGAATCTACGTAATTGTATCGATCGTCTTGGCATCAATGAAAGACAAAAATGGTTACTGTGAGTTATCCGTAACAAATATATGCTGTCGCGGTGTTTTTTGTAGAGCTTTTTGATATATTCAATTCTGTGTACATTAATTTTGTATATTTGTTATGGTTTAGGCAGCGTAAGCCATGTAAGCGTCCGAAGAGCTACTTTTTTCATGTTTTCCACTACAAAGGACGATTTTTAAGGGTGTAGGAGTTGAGTATCACAACTATCTTATAGCCTATATTCATCCCGGGAATCTCCTGAACATTTGCAAAAAGCCACATCACTATCGGATTAACGGTATGGTCGCGCATAAAGTACGAACAAACACACAAACAAACATTCATTTTTATATTTTATATATATATATATATATATATATATATATATATATATATATATATATATATATATATATCTGGTTTCTCAATGTTTCACAACATCTTCCTGCGCCAAATTAATCTACTGTCGTTCTAATCTCTATCATCTAATCCTTTTTCCCCTCATGCTGCTCAAAACACCACCAATCCACGTTATTTTTGACGTCCTCTTCTTCTTCTACCAAGTGGCACCTATGCTAGTATTCTTCATGGGAGTCTGTCTTCTGTCATTCTTTTTTTACCATTTTAATTTTTTATGAAATCCACAATTGAAGTTTAAACATTCATATTTTGTCTAATTACACTGTTTCTTGTTTTATCTCTTCTGGAAATTCCAGCTGAACGTCTCCAATAACACCTGAGCAACAAAACAGATTTTTTTTTTTTTGGTTTCAGAAACAAAAATACGTGATTCTGGTAGTATTTTTTCTCCTGAATTCAAATATTATATCGGTTTTTCTCCATCACGCAAGGTTTCCGAGAGATAGGCATTTATAATTTCAAACACTTTAATATTTTCTACATTCGTAACTACACATTATTCGAAAATTCGGACTCGCCTAGAAAGTAAGAAATTACGATTTTCTGCTGTATTTCGCCTGTGGAGCATCCCTCTTTATGGTCCAACAATAATCAGCCAGCCTATTAGGATTCCATTTGCCTTGATATCTGTTTTCCATAACTGAAACCACTTAAGTTAGTTCATTTGGTTTTATTTTACAATGGACAAATGGACGAAAAAAAACGTTTATTAAAAAATAATTATTTAAATCCATTAATTGAAATTGAAATAAAAAAACTGTGGGTGATGGAGAAATTCCGAATACATATTTTGACACGATAAAAAAACTGCATTAAGTACAACTATTGGTACTCATGAGACAAAAATCATGTTAACACCAGTGTAATCTATTTCTGCATAATTTAATTTACATTGTATCAAAAATGTTTGTTTTTGTTTTAGAACTTATATTCTGATCCCTTAAAACACCATTTAATTTTGATATTGCAGATTTGCCCTTATTTATTCTGTTATTAATTTCAGCATCATGACTTCCATCTGCTCGAATATTGTCCCCAATGTATGTATTCGTCACATGCTTTTATTTTTCAATGTCAGTCTTCTAAAATCTGATATTTTGCGTTATCTCCTGTTACCATATATTCGTTTTGACCAAACTTATTTTTAATCCTCATTTATATATTCTTTTTTCAGTTTATTTGTCATGTACTTGAAATTTTCGTAAACCTCTACCATTATTTACTTCCATTATTTTGTTCATACGCTTGACATTGAACATTGACCAATCCAGTTTACAATCTGTGACACTTTGAACCAATCACAGTCGACTATAACGAAATATTTTAGAAATTAAATTGTCAGATCTGATCCGAAGTTGTTCGGAAAGTGTCGAATCCGACCCGTAAATGTTTCAGATTTATGAGCTACAAAACAAAAGGCCGTTCTCCCAGAACGTTATTACATAATAAATTCAATTAAACAATATATGAAATATGTAACTTATTTATATTTTATTACTGCTGTTTATTAAAATTTTCATTCACTAGATGTTATTTTAAAATACTATACCACGCGAGTGTTAAACTTTTTTTGCCAATTTACTCCCGTCCCAACATTCTGGTAAAGAATTACCGACGACATGAAAACTTAACAATAGGTAGGCCTATAATTTTATATTTATTTGATTCTTATCTAAAGTAGGATGTCCATAACACTTTCAGTGTAAAAGGGGACATGTACAAAAAAATCAAAGGAAAAGCCTACATTTAAAAAAAAAGATGGGACATTAACAAAATATAGAAGAAAGTTTAAAAAATTGTATGAAACAAATTATACAAATTGCACATATAAATTATGAAAAGTGAATACCGGAAACAGTAATTTTCTTTTTACCACGACACTGTTGCCAACACAAATGTATAATTATCAACCATTCACAAATCAAAAACCACTAAAGTCATTGTTTATTAAGTTTAAAAATATGCATTTATCGCTGCAAGGAGTATAAAAATCTCTTTCATCCAAGTGAAAATTGTATTTCTCCACCGCTAAAGTACCAGAATCAGCAGGAAATCTTCGACATTGGCTGCACTGACCGTAGATTGACAATTTGAAAAATTTTATACTAGTTACTAATATATGAGAGTAAAAAAAGCAAAGATTATAGACCGAACAGTGCATCGTTGTCACACAACTGGAGTTTTCTAACGTTCATATTTATAATTACATAGTAAAGACAAAACGAAAGTCGCTATTCATAAATACATTGACAAAGCATCATCCCAAAAGCGGGACATTTGAGCGTCTCCAAGAAAACTTTCGGGACTGCGGGACATTTTCCAAAAATCAGGACTGTATCAGGAAAAACGGGACGAATTGACACCCTAATCTAAAGACGCGTTAATATATAAGATTAAACACGAATTTTGTTGTATTCAGAAGCATAAGTGTTTCTATTTTTTTTTCTGTAATAGTTCGCTGGTTAAATTTTAATGATATTATAATTATAATGGAGTTGTCCTAACTATTTGTCACATGCTCAAATGGGAGTTAATGACCAATCACGTTTTAATGCATTTTGATTTAAACCAATGACAGGCTATTTACTGAATTCTCGTAACCATGTCCTGCTTTTGTGATAAAGAAATCCTCTTTTTTAATATTCTGAACAGGCCAGGGCATTCTTTTCCAATGACTGTTCTCCAACAAAACCTCCAGGTTTGAATGTACAAAATAATGGTAGACACAAGATTTGGCTGCGCTTCATTCCTACAATATTGAAATATTATTTGAAGTTTCTCACGCCATATAGCAATAAATAATATCATATGATGAAGTTGCGCTGAATATAGAGATGAAACATAACCACACACTGATTTGATTTCAGATATCGCCGTTTACATTAAATTTATAAATATTTTAAAACAACTATATTTAAATAATGATTTTCGATTAAACAGCGTAATTTTATTCGTTCAATAGTCCTAACAAACGCCACTCTTGATATCCAAATCCTCGATGATTTGGAAATCATTCATGACATTACCTTGACTATTTAACTCATGCCCCAAATGGGAGTGAATGACCAATCGCGTTTCAATGAATTTTGATTTACGACCAATCACAGTCTTGTTTCACCTGGAATTTATCATATAACTTTATCATATTAAAGAATGCTCCTCCTTTTTAACATTCTGAATAGGACAGAGGATTATTTTATAATATTAGGCCATTTAGATTCTTATTTAAAGGGGAACAAAATTAAATTGGAATATATCTACATTGGAGCATTATTAGGAAATCATTTATTTGTAGTATCGATATATTTTCTATTATAGAGATACTTTTATTAACTGTGTTCACTGACTGACTCTCTAAGAAATACGGCTACCAGATTGTATATATAGTGCACGAATGTAAACAGATACTGCTTGCAGGATATAATAGAAACATATTCGTAGTAATTGATTATACCACAATAAAAAGAAACCACTGTTTGCACTTTCTTAAACGTATTATTTCCCAGGTAATAACGTTCCAGAATAATATAATTGGCATATTTACATCATAGGGCATCAGTAATTAATTAATATACAGTTTGATGTTTCATTTTTTTCTCCACTATGGTGCATTCTTACAATATTGCGATTCTTTGGCAATAAATAATATGATCTGGTTGCAGTGATGAATAAGTGAAACATAACAAACGTTTCCCATTTGTTTTCAAACATCGCCGTTTACATTAAATATATTAACATTTTATAATAGCTATATTTAAATATTTATTTGTGAGTAAACAGCTTAATTTTATTTGTTAAATAGTCCTAACAAATGCCACTCTTGATTTCCAAATTCTCTAGATAAATTCATTCCTCACTTCGTGAGTCCTGAATTTATGGGTAATTTGGAAATCACTCGTGGTATTACTTATGATAATGAAATTTCAAAGCAGCATTTGTCTTCATGACGGGAAAATTCAACCAGATTCATCGGAACTGCTATATGAACCCGTGGCTTCCTTATGAATCTGAAACGCTATACCAACCAACACGCTTGATGTATTGGAGATAATGGCATGTTGTTAAAGTGTTGCATTTTGGGAAATTGATGATCACTACTTCAAACATTTGCTCTTTCTTTTAAGCTACTTAAATTAATACAGTAATATAATTACAATCACAATAAATCATATAACGAAAAACAGGAAAAACGTCTTAAAATTATTTTAGGTCTATACTTTACAGCTCTTCAAGCTTTTGAATAATTTGAGGCCCCATTTACAATTGCAGACTCAGTTTATGGCTCAACGTTAAGTATTTCATTAATTTTCCTCGTATTGATCCATATGAGTGATAATTTTCAGTCTGAAATTAGTTGTTTTTTTTTTTTCCCAGTATTTCTCACAATAAACAAAAGAATAAGTTCTTAATTCTCGGAACCCGTAATAAAAATTTTAACGCCGCCTTTCCATGAATTGAATTTCCGATTCCATAATAAGCTTGGCGCTTGAATCAGCGATGGCACCACATTTGGATTATAAATCCATTCGTATGACATAATTCAGGGCTGATTTGCCTCTCATGCTATTAAATTCTCTCTCGCTAAGTTATAACGCAAGTTTGTATTGCTATACATAACCGAGGTTTCCTCTAGTCACGGAATACACATGCTGCATTTCGTGAGAAGCTTGCAAATGCATGCTTAATGCGGAAGTAATACGTGTCTACTGAAATGTCACTTGGATATCACATAAAATCCGATATACCCAGTTGCCTGCACGACCCCGTCATCTGCAGTCTGTAGTGTATTTAATGGTCTACCTTATCCCCTTCTCCATATCCACTATCACTACTGAACACACATAGTGTAAAGGAGATTAGAAATGACCCTTTACGACGTTTGAGAGATGGAAGAGAAATTAAAGAGTACATTACGATACGAGGTTGCGAAATGGTTTTTACAGGAGCGAGGAAAAGTTTAAAATCCAAGGGATAGCGAGGTTTTTAATTTCGGAGATTCTGTAAAACACTTCATAAACGTGCGTTGTACATTATTTTTTGCGCGGTCGTGTTTTCAAAATAATATATAATAGTAAAATAATAGCATCTTTATTGGAACTATATGCGTTCATTATAAACAACTGACTGACGTTAACAGCGTGGGCAATGTTTACTAGTTGAAACTACAGGAGGCGGTGACACTAATCATGATAAAATGGCGGCAAGTACGTATTTATTCTTTTATATTGTTTCAAATAACGTTCAGTTTTTTTCTAAATGCAGTGATTTGTTTCGTCTAATGTATATTATATTTTTGTGTATATATATGGAATGATAAGAAAAATAAATGCCTGGACGGGATATATATATATAATATATATATATATATATATATATATATATATATAATGTACGTAATGTACATAGAGGGCAGTGGTTTTACTTCCCACACGTGGTTTGTAATTGTAATATTATAGTATAGTTATTTTATTACAGTATAGTTATTTAGGTTGGCAACCCTGAAATGCAGGAAGTTGAACTTTCAATCATAGTCGCCATTGCTGTAAGTACGATAAAAAGCACTATCGCGCAAAAATGAAACATTTTTATACATTTATAGTGTTCTGCCCAAGAGCGGATCTTTCACTGCAAACTCAGCATTCTCTACTCTTTCCTTAAGTTAGCTTTCTTTTTTGTATTCACATACAAACCATTTATTTTAATATTTTCTCATCTGATGTCTTTATCTGCCTCTAAACCTTCTTTCCGTTGTCCATTCCTTCTAGGGCATCCGTCAGCAGACTGTTTCTTCTTAGCCAGTGGCCAGTCCAATTTATTTTCCTCTTCTTTATGGGTTCTGGCATTGATCTTGCTTCACTCACTCTGTCTAGCACATCTTATTTTTTTTTTATTTTGTCTGTCCATTTTATTCGCTACATCCTTCTCCATATAGACATCTCAAAAGCTTCCTTTCGTACGTCCGGAGTCTTTTTTACCGTGGAAGGACTCATCATGCTATGTTTGCAGCTTTACAAGGGATATGTAGGTGTGATAGCTTCCTGTTTCTATCCACACCCCACTCTCTTTTGCATCTTAAAATCTTAAAAGTCCTGAGGGGGCGACTTGAAAGTGAGGAGAGTCGATTTGGCTAAGTTAGACCCTCCGGACTTCACCAATATTTCCCCAGAGGTTAAATATCAGTTCCATCAGGGGTTTTGATCAGATCAGAGATCCGGAAATCCCATTAACCTCTGCATCCCCACATTTTTATAATTAATTTTAATTTAGATTTTTTTATTAAATTCTTATCTACCATCATCATCCGTCACAAATTAGACCTTGGGAGACATGTTTCTGCCCCATCTAGCAGCCTTTTACGAGGTCTTCCTGGTCGTCAATGTCCTTTGGATTTATATTGCATCATCATTTTTTTGGGATTCTTGAATTATCCAATTCTTTTTTACATGGTCTAGACAGTTTTATTTATATCCGTTGAGTTTTTCTTCTACTGATTCTACTTCGAATTGTTCTAAAATTTCTTCATTATTTTTTTTTCCCGATCCTTCTGAGAAATTTCATTTCCGTTGCTTTGATTCTACTCCTGTCTCTTTTTCTTAATGCCCAAATCTCACTTCCGTATAAAAGAGAGGGTAATGCAAAGTATTATACATTTTTATTCTTATGGATTAATGGGCGCTTTAAATCTAAGACTGTATCTAGATTATAATCTCTGTATCAAGAAGACTGTAATTTCTATGTTTGCGTGTTCGTAGTATGTTTTGTATAGAAGTAATTTATTTAACTTAATCCTATTAGACCAGTTCTCATTGTCTGTGGTCAGAGCTTCTGGTGACAGTTAATCAGAGCCACGGTTCGATGCCCGGTCACACCACATTATATTTTCTTAAAGGTAATTATTCCTATAGTGGTCCATGGTCTTCTACCGACTTCTTGTTGGTGTTACAATTCCTCTAGGGTTTTTTTATTATTGTCGGTTATACAATTCTCTTTATAAGTAATAAAATACGATTTCCCAATAAGAATAACTATCCAAGTAATATACATAGAACCTGACACTACTCCTAATCGAAACATGTGGAACACTCAAGCAAACGCGCAGTCTATAGCCGGCCCAAATCTAGACTTAATTAATATTTCCTGAAATAGAACAGCTCTAGTGTTTTGTTATTCATAATAATTCTTGAAACCTGAACATTTTTAAGTGTAGATATTAATATTTCTTACGGAAAATATGAGAGGAAATGGAAATTCCAATATTTTGGACTGAACTAAACTTAAGTTTCATATTTGGATGTAATAGCTAAGCAATCTACGAATTTAAAGGCATTTAAGCTTAACTGAAATAAATATAATTAAGGTAGTCAGAAGTTAAATTAATACAATATTTAGCTGTTACTTTTACATAATACATAATTGAGCATAAATATGAAATATGAACAGTCGGAAAGAAAATTGCTTAAACAAGAATATAATTTTACTCATCCATACAGAAATATCCATACATCCAAAACAAAAATATACTTCTTCTTGAACATCTGTATTAAATAAAGTTAGTCACGGGCAAGGGATCACTTTTTCGATCCCTTCCCGTATTCAGGGAACCAAAGCGTAGCTTCGACTATTAAACCTTCAAGGCTTCGTGTCACGGACACTACGCATCGCGCATCATTTCAGCGCAATATACGTAATCAGGAAAAAGGGGGAATTTGGAGGGGATAAAACAAGGAGAGGTAGATCACAGATAAAAACGGCACAGAGTCTACTGTTATTACAAAACAGGCTCGGGAAGAAAAGACTTTGCAAATCAAGGCCTTGGGTGAGTCCATAATCTCACCCGAACCAAAGCACGTGACCATGGGCACTCAAACGTCCATGGATCCGCAAAAAAAGAGTAGGTCGGTGCAAACCAACCCCTCTAAAAGAGATGGTCTAATCACAAATGAAGTGATAGACAAACTAGTTGAGGAACTAGAAACTGATCCAGATTCGCTGCTCATATGCATAGAACTTGATCATGCAAAACGCACTTTCTTAGTAGAGAGTACGTCAGCCCATAACGAAGACAGGATGAGCGCCAGCCCTCCCGAATCGTATGCGGACAGGAAGAGCTATAGTCCTCCTGACAAATATGCCTCCTATTGGTAAATTGCCTAGGAGCCAATAACAACGCTGATCAATCTGGCTTTGCTTTAATTAAATTCAAGCCACTCTGCCAAGGTTTTAGGTGGTTTCCCTTGGCGATAAGACAAATGTCGGAGTGGTCCCTTTGAGTCCACCAGTAAGTCATAACCCTCCCAAATTTTCAAAATTCTAATTTACTAATCAGATCAGCTAAATCCTGAGGTAGCCGTTTCTGGATGGAATGGCGGAGTACCCTCCCGTCCTTGCCCTTTCGGGGCTTGGCGGCTTCTGCGGCTGTTGCGGTCTTCCCTTCGGCGGCATGATCGGCGAACATCTAGATCATCGAATTCGACCAGCGTCTGCGAGGCTTGGCGATGCCCGGCAATCGGATCTTTGACGACCGATCTGCGTCCGGTCGGACTCGGCAGTGGATATTCACTCAAACATCGACGATTAAAAACAAAGGGCTGAAGAGGGCATGTAAGACCCTATAGCAGCCGGAGGTGCTAGGTACCAACCTGCAAACCCTCGGCTGCCAAGTAGGCTCCCGGGAAGCCGGGTGCTTGCTTGGCTGGCTGAGAGGCAAGCAAAAAAGGACGGTCCAGCACTTCCACACACATCTTATCTTATCTTATCTATCTGTTATTACGTCAATGTAGCCATAATTTACGTCATCACGGTTCAGTCTGAAATTTAGGACAAGTTTTGTATTAAGGACTCTCCTGCTGTTTCGATATCATTTGTCACCGATCATGCAATCGGTCTAACGTAACTCCAATCTCAGAAATGGGTTACAATTCCGCAATGACAGAAATGTCGTAAAGGCAATCTGGTGGGATTGGACAAAAAAACCTTAATGATATTATGAAATGATTATTATGATTTGCCAACCGCCATTTGCCTTGACTAAAAACGATGCAATTGCCTGAGTTAAATACAGTAACAATTTCGCACAGACAATTTTGAATTTTTAATACATTATATGTAACTTGTTCACCGCTGTGGTCTCGAGGTAGCGTGCTGCCTTGTCACGCAGCGGGCCCGGGTTTGATCCCCGGTCGGGGCAGTTTTTCTGGGTGAGGTTTTTATCAGGGTTTTTCCTCACCTGTAAGACAAATGTCAGGAAAACTTTAAGGCCCAAACGGTCCCCGAAATCATATGGCCATCATCCTTATCATTATCATCCTTACCATTATCATTATCATCATCATCCTTCATCGGTGTGGAAAGCAACGGGAAGCTACCACACCTACACAATTCCCTAGTATAGCTGCAAGCATAGCATGAAAATGCTATGATTTCAGTGAAGGACCTGCCTTCGGGCAGAATTACTATGGATGGATATGTAACTTACAATTTCAGACATTGAACATCCAAGGAATAGAAAACGATTACTTTGTCTCGGAGATGTTCCCGCCATATGCAATAAGTCCAAGCGAAGAGTTTCAAGTGGCTTTTGTGATCCATATTGGATATTCTTTTAGCAAACACAAGAAGTATCTCCCCCAATCTTCAGTCGCCAATAAGCAGGGGATCTTCTACAGACCAACGTGATAAAATGCAGAATACACATATACAATCCAAATGCATAATATTGTCCATCGCTGTGGTCTCGAAGTAGCGTGCTGCCGGGGTTTCGATCCCCGGTCGGTAAAAATTTCCTGGGTGATGTTTTTTTTTTCGGGGTTTTCCTCACCTGTAAGACAAATGTCAGGAAAATTTAAGGCGCAAACGGTCCCCGAACATCATCTGGCATCATTATCATATTCATTAAGTTTAGGATTAAGACCTCTCTTGGCGCATCATTATCATCATCATCACCTATCGTTTATCATCGGGGTAGCGTAATTCCGCCGTCCAGGCGCCCCAACCTCAGAAATGGCTTACAATAACGCCATGCCAGGAGAGAATACCATAATGTAGAAATGACAACGTGGTGGCATTGAAAAAAGAAATATATATATATATATATATATATATATTTAGTCCACCGTTGTGGTCTCGAGGTAGCATGCTGCCTTGTCACGCAGCGGGCCCGGGTTCGATCCCCGGTCGGGGCAGTTTTTCTGGGTGAGGTTTTTATCGGGGTTTTACCTCACCTGTAAGACAAATGTCAGGAAAACTTTAAGGCCCAAACGGTCCCCGAAATCATATGACCATCATCATCATCATCATCATCATCCTTATCATTATCATCTCACCATCATCATCATCATCTTTCACCGGTGTGGAAAGCAACGGGAAGCTACCATACCTACAATTCCCTAGTAAAGCTGCAAGCATAGAATGAAAATTCTATGGTTGCAGTGAAGGACCTGCCTTTGGGCAGAATTACTATGGATGGATATATATATATATATATATATATATATATATATATATGACATGATAAGAAAAATAAACGCCTGAGCGGATTTGAACCCGGAACTCTGGGTCGGTACCCCAGCGTGTTATCCATTACACACACACACATATATATATATATATATATATATATATATATATATATATAGGCTATGTTATAAGTTCTGAGCTTGATTGAAAGAGGAAATTTGTGAAGGGTATTAACTCACTGGCTCTATCGGACCTGTAAGTTCATGGCCACACGGGCATAAGCTCTCCATACATCCCAATTCTGATCTAATGTTTTCCAGCAATCATCCCCTGTATAATCTACTTCCCTCAAATCATATTCAAATCATGGATAATGTAATTCTCCAATCTTATTCCTACCAGAAGCTTCCATGCTCTTCTTTCTTCCCCCATACGTGCCACATGCCATGCCCACCGCAGCCTATGATACTTAACTGTTCTTATTGTATCTGGCTTCCTATACATATCATGTAGATCGCTATTATGTAGTTTTCTCCATTCATCTGCCTGTTCATTTCTTTTTGGTCCAAAATTTTTCTAAGATCTTTATTCTCAAATAATCGTAATCTCCTTTCCTCCCTTAAAGTAAGAGTCCATGTTTCGCATCCATGTAATATAGCTGGTAGAATAGCTGTTTTATATATTTTCAGTTTTTGAAATGATTTGGGACGACAAGAGTCCCTGCAATGCATAATAGCATGCATTTCCAGTATCGGGCCTATGTTTAATTTCTTTGTGCATCTTATTCATATTTGTAATTATTGTTCTTAGATACTTGAAATCAGTCACTTCTTCAAAGTTTTTCTTCATTTGTCATTATTTGTCCATTTCCATTATATAACGCATTTCTATGTGTGAACATATATTTAGTTTTATTGATGTTTACTTGCAGTCCCAATTTCTTAGTGTTATTCAGTAGAGTGTGTGTGTTAGTCCATAGTATCTCCTCGTTATCGCTCGATAATACATCATCAGCATAAACTAATAGCCTAGTAATACCATTGAATTGTAGGCCTTCTTCTTTCTCCAACGACATTATGGCATGCTCTAATACAAAATTGAATAGTAGAGGAGATAGTACATCACCTTGCTTTAACCTATTGTGAATGTCAAAAGTATCCGAAAACTGTTTGCCAACACGCACCCTACTATTTGTACCATTTAGACACATTCGTATAAGTCTGACTAACTTTTTAGGGTATTAGTTACTATAATTGCGATTGAGGTATTGGGGTATTATTTATAATTATTCTGATTATGTGTACATGATTATGAATAATTTACTGTAATAAAAAATATATAGAATTGTATATTTTCTAGTATTCTATTAATTCTATAATCGAAACTACAATCAAAGTTCTCGAAGAGTTAGAAATTATCAAGGAAACCTGCTGAATGAGAGCGTACCCAGCAATATAAACTTTCTGTACAAATTAATTACCAACCAGTACCAAATGAAAGCAGAAGATGATACATAAGTTATAGAAAGATCTCCTATAAAACAACACTGCAAATTATTGAGGACGACTGAGATATCAGGTACTGTTTTACAGTTGGTCGACAAAAATGAACTTTTTTTCTTTCACAAGAATAAAAATATGAGATTTTAGAAGTATTTTTTCATCCTGAATTTAAATATCATTTCAGTTTTTTTCCTATCAGGCAAGAGTTTTCTGTGATATTCATTTACATTTTTATAATTTTTAATAAAATCCATCTAACGCTAACTCATTCTGACTTACCTAGAAAGTTGCAGATAGTGATGTGCGGGCATGTTTTGCATCTGGAACATCTCTCTTCTTGGTCCAACAGTATTCCGCCAGCATATTAGAACTCCACTTGCCTTGGTACCTCTTTTCCGTTGTGGAAATTTGCTGATGAAAACGCTCATCAGAGACAGCCCTTAAATACAGCTTGAATAAGATCGCTACGTATAAGGTAAAGGTATCGGGCGCGGTGGACTAGTGGTTATGCTCCTTGCCTCTGGTCCCGAGGGTCGCGGGTTCAAACCCGGCCGGGGTCGATGGATTTTTTAGGATGGAAAAATCCAAGGAGCGAGTCCTGCGGGAGGGACTTTAAGCCGTGGGTCCCGAGTCTGAAGATTTTCAGGCTCGTAAAGATCCTTAAGCCTGAATGAAAAGGCCTCTAAGCAAAATTTACCGAATTTTCCCGTCCTAGTACTACCTTGGTTTCCTAGATGTCAGTATGATCCGGAACGCTAACCACGTACCACTCAAATGACATCTATACGAAAAAAAGTAAAACTAAATTAGTATGGTTCAAATTCTTTCCTGTAGGGGCAGAGCGCCAAAATCTCTGTAAAGGGAAAACACGGGCTTACAAGAAGATAAGGTAAAGGTTGCTATGACAGGTCAAAGAGAATGCTAAAATCAATTTTGAAAAAAGTAGCTGTCACAAAAAAACTGTGCCTGATGGAAAAATTCTGACTACATATCTGAATTCAGTATGAAAAATGCACTAGATTCACTAATCAGATTTCTTGTGAAGAAAACCTTGTCGACCAGTGTTATTGAAACTTTATCGAAATTTGGTTATCAGAATAAGAAGCTTGATTTCATCCAGATACGAGTAGGTTACTAAAGGACGAAATACGGAGGATTGCTCCCAATCTCTGCTAACAAATTTCCCTTGAATGTTACGTTAAGCTCCTCCACGACCGATTGTGCTCTATTTAATGCCCCTTACTGCGTGCAACGGCGATGAACCTCAATTTTCATTAGAGAAGAGTAGTTCGAAACACACGTCATGTCCGTTTGCTTCCAATCCTCCTTACAGGCTTCCCACCCTAGTCGAAGATCCGGCTGCAAGATTACTGCGTTCATCGAGTGTATGAACAAAATCTATTTTTTCATAAAATTGTGAATGATGATCATCATCATCAACAACAAGGATTAAGTCCAATGGCCTGTTCCGATCTCATTATAGGTCGAATTGGTCTTTCCATCTCTTCAATGGTCTTCCCAATAATATTCTCCCTTTTGGTTTATAATTATACATTCTACCAAGATAAAAATGTATAATGTTATGGCGGTTCCCACAATATTGTATGGATGTGAAACTTGGGCTCCAGTGAAAAGACAGGGATAGAATACAGACGGCAGAGATGCGGTTCCTAAGACAAGTAAAAGGATGTACAAGACTTGATAGAATAAGAAATGAGGATATAAGAGAAGAATTGAAAGTACAGCCTTTATTGGATAAAGTCACGAATTACAGACAGAAATGGATTGATCATATGGATGGAATGAGTAAGGAGAGATATCCATTGTTAGCCAGAAATTATCAAGCAAGATGAAGGCGTGATGTTGGAAGACCTAGAAGACGTTGGGCTGATGCAATATGAAGCCGGAACGGGCAATTGCCTAATCCCTGGAGTGATGATGATGATGATGATTATACATTCTTCTTGGTATGCGCTGTTCATTCATTCGTAATACATGCTGAAGGTAAGCATTTTGATAGTATTTTATTCTTTCACAGAGATTAAATATATTAAGTTCTATGATGATCTTGAAGAAGATTTTCGGGCTGTAGGCCGTGGTCGTGAGGCTTGTAGTTCCCCGACGTTTCGCCAGAGACTGCATCTGGCATCCTCAAGGGTGGTCTTGAGGATGCCAGACGCAGTCTCTGGCGAAACGTCGGGGAACTACAAGGCTCACGACCACGGCCTACAGCCCGAAAATCTTCTTCAATATCATCATAGCAACTCCGGCCGTGAAAGTCTACATGAATATATTAAGTTCTGTTCTTATATCTTCGTTTTTCTTTTTATCGGTCCTTTGGTATCCTGCTATTGCTCTCAACATCAATAATTGTGAATGACTGAATACATTTTTGCCGAGTTGCCTATTAAAATTTGGCCGCCAGTATGTTTAATTAAAATATAATTAATTATTCGAAATAATTTGATTCACTTCGCAGCTCGAAGTAAAGCCACTGCCGTACGTGTAGCCTATACTACGTACACTGTTTATTCAAAAATATATCCAAAAGGTAGTGTATAATTTACATTATACGAAACAAATCACAGCATTTTAAACGAACTATTTGAAATAATATAAAACAACAAATACGTACTTACCGCTATTTATTACTGATTGTGCCACAGCCTGTTGTAGCCACGAGGAGGTTTTCGGCCAAGTTTGCAATGGTAACCAAAACTTTTCAAGTTCTATACATCTATTTCTGCGAACTGGATTATAATTTATTTTAATAACAAGCGAATCAAATTATTTCGAATAAATAAATAAATTACATTTTAATTAAACATACTGGCGGCCAAATTTTGCAAAAATGTATTCGGTCATTCACAATTTTATGGGGGGAAAAAAAAGATTTTGTTCATACGCTCGATGAACATACTGTAGTAATCCTGCAGCCGGATCTTGGACTACCCTCATCTGCTGTGCTAGTCGTCTGTTTTCAAAACTTCATATGCGCAAATTTATCTGGGTTTTTTAAAACATTTTATACATTACATGGCATAAAATTAAATTATGGAGTAATTATAGTTACAGTAGGGTTCCAGGATTATTTGATCATCGGTCATTCGATTTTAGTTTGTATGCAAATTGATATTAATCTCGAAATTGAATATTAATTGAGTAATGATGGATTATTGACTTAGAATAAAAGCAGATTATACAATTTTGGTTTTAACATATTTAGAGTCCTTATGCAATCTTTTAATCAGGTTTTCTTTGAGTATATAATGAATTCCTAGGTTATGACCTTAGGTTTAATAATAGTACTAATAACAATAATAATATTTATCTTAATTAAGAACGTTTCTACAATACAGTAGTTTTCATACAACCCATTGTAAATTTTACTCCTCCATGAATCCCTATTCTCTGCATCACTCTCTGTTAATCTTCTCGACAACATACTCCTATGCACCTCTTGAATAATAATAATAATAATAATAATAATAATAATAATAATAATTGTGTGCATATGTTTAGGAGTATATAATGATGATAACAATAATAAAAAAATAATATTTCTCTTTATTAGGCATTTCTTTACAATACAGTAGTTTTCATACAACCCAATGTAAATTTTACTCCCTCATAAATCCCTATTCTCTGCATCACTCTCTCGACACCATACTCCTTGAATAACAATAATAATAATAATAATAATAATACTAATAATAATAATGTAAGGTACAGAAATGGATGTTTTAAGAAGATCAGCTGGAAAATCGAGAATAGATAGAATACGAAATAGAGAAATAAGGGAAATTATGGGTGTACAAGAGGAGCCGGACATCATAGACATCATAGAAAAGAAAAGATTGCAGTGGTATGGTCATGTCAAATGAATGCCAGAGCAAAGATTGCCAAAAATTGTTATGGAATGGATCCCAATGGAAAGGAGAAAGAGAGGAAGACCGAAGAGAACTTGGATAGAAGGGGTACAAGCAGCTATGAATATCAGAGGAATGGAGGAAGATCAATGGATGGATAGAGAGGAATGGCGTTTGGTTTCCGGAAGACGGCGGCAGCTGCCAGATACCGGATGAATAATAATAATAATAATAATAATAATAATAATCCAGGGATTACGCCTGTTGGCTCGTTTCGGATTCATGAAAGCTAGAATTGTTAAAATTAATAATAATAATAATAATAATAATAATAATAATAATATGTAGTGAAAATCAAAACATATGCCTGTGCATATGTTTAGAAGTCTATGATGATGATGAGGATGCTAATACTAATATTAATAATAATACTTCTCTTTATTAGGAATTTCTTTACAATACAGTAGTTTTCACACAGCCAATTGTAAATTGTAAATTTTATTCCTCCATAAATCCCTATTCTCTGCATCAGTCTCTGTTAATCTTCTCGACAGCATACACCTATGCACCCCTTGAATAACAATAATAATAATGATAATAATAATAATAATAGTAATTAATATCCTCAACTCGTGTCCATCTCAGGGTCGGGTCGAGGGATGAGATGAGATGGAAACCCCTATATAGAGGTCTGTGAATGACAAGGGTGCCGGCCAACCACGCCTGACTCACCACTGGGACAGATGAAAGAAATGAAACGAAATGGATGAGATGAGTTTGGAGAAACTGTGGAATGAAATTGTGACAGGGGAAAACTGGAGAAAACCCTGAGAAAAATCTGCCCAAGCTCCGTTTCGTCCACCACGAAACCCACATGGAGTGACCGAGATTAGATCTCGGGATCCCATGCTTGCGCCATGGAATGCCTGTGCGTGTGTTTAGGAGTATATGTTTTGGCTTATCATTACATAATTTTGAATAAACTTGCTTAGAAAGAGAGTTTTTCCATGATCCTCATTTTCGGGGGTTCAATTACACTGGTCAACATGATTTTTTGTCTCATGACTACCAATAGTTGTACTTAATGCAGTTTTTATCGTGTTTTAAAATATGTATTCGGAATTTCTCCATCATCCACAGTTTTTTTTATTTCAATTTCAATTAATGGATTTAGATAATTACTTTTTAATAAACGTTTTTTTGTCCATTTGTCCAAATGAGCTAACTCAGATTATTTCAGCTATGGAAAATATATATCAAGGCAAACGGAATCCTAATATGCTGGCCGATTATTGTTGGACCATCAAGAGGTATGCTCCACAGGCGAAATATAGCAGAAAATCGTCATTTCTTGCTTTCTAGGTGAGTCCGAATGTTCGAATATTGTGTAGTTACGAATGTAGAAAATATTAAAGTGTTTGAAATTATAAATGCCTGTCTCTCGGAAACCTTGCGTGAAGGTGAAAACCCAATTTCATATTTGAATTTAGGAGAAAAAATACTATCAGAATCACATATGTTTTTTTTTGAGACAAAAAACAAGTTTATTTTTTGTTGCTCATTGTTATTTTCCTGTTTCAAAGTTACTTATACCATTATGCTATTTTATATCCTTTTCTATTGCAATTGTTCTGTAGGCCTAAATACATATATTTATACATTAAGTATATTCGTCGTAAAGTCGCTATTTGAAGTATATATCAATTATTTTGTACAAAAGAGGATTCGCCCGTTGTTTCCTAATATATTTTACGATTAAAAATAGTTTTAAATAGTAATTTTTTTTAAAAAATATCTCCATATAGTTGATTAATTAGAACCATTTCAATAATATATATTGTAAACGTAAGTTGGTATAAATGAAAAGTTGTCACGTGGTGATCTGGCAGGATAATGTCACAACCCTGTCTACACCCACGCATAGTCCTCGCTTATTGCCCTAAGTGTGACTTGAGAAGGGCAATCCTCCCATGCAGAATTGTCGTGACGACGGGGCGCATGTGCGAATTCTCCCCCGACTGCTCTTCGCTCTTCCAAAATACAGATCGATTCTCCCTCACACGATGGGGGTCCCCACGTTTTGTATCGGTGTAGGAGGATCCAAACCGCGTGCAGGCGGCCGCGGATTCAGTTTGCACGGTCGCTCACTCGATGAAATAATTCGGTGTTCCAATGTTCCATACCATGTGTCCATGACGACTTCCAAATCACTAACGGAAGTGATCTTTGCTCGTACAAAAAATACAATTATAAATATCTATTCTATTGAATTATACTACAGATTAAACTTAGAAACTAAATTAAAAGCTGTATAGTCAATTACCTTACACTGCTTTAAGCTTGAATAAGCTAGGAAGTCGCTTTAGTTCTTAAGTGAAATTATATGTGTATAAAAAAACTCGAACAAAAATAATAAAAGTGAAAGATAAATGTGGTTTCCGCTCTCGACTCATTTGTCGTGATTTCTGAGTGTAGTGAACATTTCTTCTTTTCTTTCGTTCTCGCAACATGCAGCTACAGGTGGCTTGCAGACTGCGAAGATCATTCCTAATTACTGTTTTTAGCTAAGCAAACAGTGCGCATGTTCCTCTATGGTTAACATCAATTGGAGCCTATTACTCACACCAAACGATAAATACATAATGGGCATGAATTCCTGTTTTTCAAAACAAATTCAGCTATAAAGTAACTATATTAAACATGCTTAATGTACTATACACGAAAATAATATATTTTGTGTTTTATTTTGACGTCATAATAACATATGACGTGTTGGAGTAGTTGGTTGCATATCTGTGAAACTGGCAGGAAAGCGATGTGAATTTCTTCATGCAAATACGTACTCACGGGATCTTGTCTTCTTGAAAGCTTCCCTAGTTTCGCCATCCTCGCAACAAGGTTCTGTTTCATTTTATTGACAAAGATAGCACTCCCTGCAGTAACAGCTATCTCTGTTTGGTATTTTACGCGTTTGCCACCTGTCTTGCACGCTTGTCTTCTCTCCAAACGTCGATGTGTCAATTTCTATCTCAAGAGAGAACAGCTAACTCCAAACTTTACACATATTCTGTTCACGAATTAGTAGTCTCTCTTAACGTCTTCCACATAGAAAAAGTGTAAATATGTTTTCATTTTAAGTAAAAGGGAGTTCAAAATTATATTTATTTGAATAATAAATTTGTCTATAAAACAAACTATGAAAGTAGTTGGGTTTTATAATTTCACCATCTGATTTACTGTTTATTGGAACTCATTAAATTGGTTCAGAGAACTACCACGAATGTTGATAAACGTAACTTAATCAGTACGAGTTTGTGGAATGTGGTTTCTGAACTTGTAAACGGTAACTTTCTCCAATCTGAACTTTATGAATTAGATTAATTCTGTTTAATACAGAAACTATATTTCCTAGAAACTTCGAACATAATAATTCTATATAATTGTCAGTAAACACAGTTTAAATTAATTTGCCAAATTTGTATATCCACTGCATATTCAAGGAAAAATAATTTAGTTTTAAAGAAGTGGTTGCATTGACTGGAGTCGGTAATATTTCCCTCGTCGTATACCATTTATCTTAGAGTATACAGGGGATGCTTTGATAAGCTAGAAAAGAGGCATACTAGTGACAAAGGAGGATACAAATATTTTCCTCTTCTTATACCATTTATCTTACAGAAATACAAGGGATGCTTTGATAAGCTAGAAAAGAGGCATACTAGTGACAAAGGAGGATAAAAACATTTTCCTCTTCTTATACCATTTATCTTACAGAAATACAAGGGATGCTTTGATAAGCTAGAAAAGAGGCATACTAGTGACAAAGGAGGATAAGAATTTGGGAGGCGAAACCGCAAGAATTCTAGTGGAGGTTGTAACAAGAAGAAGAAGAGGCTATGCAGTTGATGACGCTCAATTCACTGCTCATGTTCGACGTGGTGTTCATCTTCTTTCTGTTTCTGGTCGGGGTGTCGTGTCTCGTGTATTACTTGCCAACCCCGCGACACCCTGGCGATCCCGACCTCGTCAACTACGTGACTGCACTACCCAGCAAGGAGGACCGAGATGCACCTGTTGATGACGTCTAGCTGTGGAGCCACGTCCGGAAACTCTCGGCTGCACGTGAGTTCATTTCCATAACGCTTCAACCTCTGCCTAGATTTTTTTTGCATACTTATTTTGTTTCATATCAGTTTAATTTTATTATATTCCATGTTTTTGTTAGTATTAGCTAGTATTATATCACATCATTACTGTATTTTGTTTAGTCTGTATTTTAATAATATCTTAAAATTGTAATAAGTATGTAATTTTTGTATAATTCTACTATTCGCTGGTTGAGTGGAAGAGAATGCCTTATTTGCCTTAACTCTGCCAGCTAAAATAAAGCATTATTATTATTATTATTATTATTATTATTATTATTATTATTATTATTATTATTATTATTATTATTATTATTATTATTAATAGATATAGTAATACTTCTATGTTTTTTTTCTTGTTTAAAAATTCTATGGTTTAATTTTATGTAAAATGGCATAAAGTATAGAATTCAAAACAACAGATCGGTAATAACAATGTTAAACGGAATTTTGTGTGATAAGAACATAAGAATAGATACTAAATTACAAATTTATAAATCCGTAATTCGAAGCACGCTAACATACGGTGCAGAACTTGGCAATTTAATAAAAACTTGAGTTTAAAACTTAAGTCTACTGAAATTGATTATTTTAGACGCTCAACTAGACATTCTAAATTGGGAAAAAGAAAAATTAGAAATATAATCATCAGACAACAAATGAAAGTCCAAAATTCAATATTAGATTTTATTATACATAATAATAATAATAATAATAATAATAATAATAATATAATTGCGCACAATAGTGCAAAATTAATTAATTGGCGTACTGCGCTAATGACATTGTCACTTTGGAACACAATTCCAGATGATATCTTGTACACTTTAGTCTGCACAGTTTACATCTGCAACTGTCTTCGATTTGATGGTAAGTGACATTCACACACACTTTGTGATGGAAGCCGTGGACTGCATAGTGGTTTATCTGGTGCCTTAGTACCTTAGATTTTAATATACAGACAACTAGAATGATATGGTCATATACGTAAAAATACCAGAGACAAGATTACCCAGACAGTCTTTAGAATGGATCCCACCTGAGAAAGGAAAGAGAGTTCGACCTACATTTAAATGAATGGATGATATAAGAAGAGGTATGAGGAAGATAGGTCTGGAAGAATTGGAATGAGAAGATAGAGAAGAATGGAGAAAGAAGATAAAAGTTTAGAAAGCTTTGGGCACAGGAAGATGGTTTATTACATTGTAAATCTGTTTATAAATATAATAATTTTATGTAGAGAGTATATTGCTCTGCATACTAATTTTCCTTTCTTTTGGATGCTGGTGGAGGGGGTGAAATTTGATTTGAAATATCTAATGCTATAATTATGGAAATTATAGAAGTAATCAATTATGTATCTATAAGTATTTTATATAACTAATTAGTTACTAGGTTACGATACGTTTAGTATTGATTTTTATGCTAATTTATACTTGATAGAAGATTGCTAGCAAGCTATTAGTAAACTGATCAATGTACAATTAACTTTTATGAGGTTGAATACAGACAACATTTTTGGCCTATAGTGGGAGATACTAAAGGCCAACACGCACACACTACTGAGTAACACTAAGAAATTGGGACTGGAAGTAAATAACATGATTATTTCCGCAGCTGAAACATCTACCAACAGGGTTACACATATCTTATTTCTACAACGAAGCCAGAGATCATCTGAAAAACTAATTACCAAAGTTGACTGAGTGTGCTGGCCATGGCAATAATGAACTTTCTTGATTTACCCGTTTCCCCAGACCTGTCATCCATTGATATTTACATATGGGGGAAGGGAATGTTAAATATCGAAGTTCCCAGCACCCGTACCATTATCTACAAACATGTGTAGAACCAGTAGTACCCAAACTTTTTTAAATTACGGAATGTAACTTTGAATTTAAAAATCACGGATAATATGAGTCTTGATATATAACAAAGTTCATATTTGCACATTTGTATTTTGTAAATTACACTGAGCAACAAAAATAAACTTTTTTTTTTGTCTCAGAAAGAAAAATGTGTGATTCTGCTAGAATTTTTTTCTCCTGAATTCAAATATGATATCAGTTTTTCTCCATCACACAAGGTTTCCGAGAGATTCCATCGTTTTAGCCGGGAACCAAGCATTTGAGACTGGTTTTTGGATAACTTTAAATCTCGTATGAGATCGTTAAGATCTTCTTGGGTCAATAAATGAGGCTCAGATGAATAGCTTTGTTCAAAAGTTGTATCTCCAAAATCTGTTTCTTCTTCTTCCTTACTTCCATCAGAATTTGAGCTCTCTTCATCTAATGTCACATGTTCTGGAGGCTTTGGTATGCGCAGTTCTTCGCAGTGTGGAACTGGTCTCATTGCAGATTGCAAGTCAGGGTACACCACTGTATGTTTTGATTTTGACGTAATCCCTTTAATGTTTGATAAGCAGAAAATAATTATTTAAATCCATTAATTAAAACTGAAATAAAAGAACTACGGGTGAAGGAGACATTTCGAATACATATTTGAAAACATGGTAAAAAACTGCATTAAGTACAACTATTGGTACTCATGAGACAGAAATCATGTTGACCAGTGTTATTATAACAAAAGACATCAAGGGACTGTCAACCACTGCATTCTGAAAGCGACCTTGAAATTTCTCCCAGAGAAGCGTTGTGATGTTCAAGGCCGTGTTCGAACAATTATCTGTCGCTTTTAACTGCAAGACAGAAATCGAGGGAAGAATCCAGCATTGGCAACCGACTATGCGAAGTAGATGGACGTCCAGCGTGAATAGACTCGAGTTGACAGGTGCGGTTGCAGGTTGCCAGGGTTATCTAATTCACCAAGTCAGGAGTTGTATTAATTCCCTGTAATTTAAATGAGAAATTTGGTTCTGGATTTTAGTATCTTGCAGTTAAAAATGGCAGATACATATATACTTTTTGGGCAATACCTTGGTACAGCACAACGCTTCTCTGGGAGAAATTTCAAGGTAGGTTTCGGCATGCAATGGTTGACAATCTCTGTATGTAAAGTTGGCAAAACTGCAGTGTGAACATATTATTTATTTAAAGAATACTTAGAACCTGCGGATCAGTAGTAATTGTTGACGGATCTCTAGAATCTGACATTAAACATCTTTGAGGTAAGTTACTAAAACGTATTGAGTTTTCCTTTCCATTAGTACTATTTTAACTTGTCTAAGATTCGTAGAATGAAGGCCTTAAGTAGGGATGCAGTTTATCGCCAATTCTGTATAACATTTATCTATATCAGGGTGTTTCTATAACTAACTAACTAACTAACTCACTGGCACTATCGAACCCAAAGGTTCATGGCCGCGCGGACATAAGCTCTCCATACATCCCTATCCTGAGCTAATGCTTTCCAATCATTCCCTGTATAATCTACTTCCTTCAAATCATAGTTAATGTTGTTCTCCCACCTCATTCTTGGTCTACCAACTGGGCGTTTTCCCTCTGGCTTTCCTACAAGAAGTTTCCATGCATGTCTTTCATTCCCCATACGCGCAACATGTCCTGCCCATCGCAGTCTACGAGACTAACTGTTCTTATTATATCTGGCTTCCTATAAAGACCATGTAGTTCATTGTTATGTAGTCTTCTCCATTCACCTGTCTGTTCATCTCTCTTTGATCCAAAAATTTTCCTAAGAACTTTATTCTCAAATACTCGTAATCTCCTTTCCTCCCTTAAAGTAAGAGTCCAGGTTTCGCATCCATATAATATAACTGGTAGAATAATAGTTTTATATATTTTCAGCTTAACGTTTTTTGAAAGGAGTTGGGACATCAAAAGTCTCTGCAATGCATAATAGCATGCATTTCCAGAATTGAGCCTATGTTTAATTTCTTTTTGCATCTCATTCCTATTTGTGATTATTGTTCCTAGGTATTTGAATTCAGCCACTTCCTCAAAATTCCCTCATTTGTCATTAGCTGTCCACTTCCATTATATACTGAATTTCTACGTGTGACCATATATTTAGTTTTACTGATATTTATTTCCAGTCCTAATTTCTTAGTGTTCCTCAATAGTGTGTGCGTGTTGGCCTTTAGTATCTCCTCGCTATCGGCCAGTAGTAATACATCATCAGCATAAACTAACAGCTTATTAATACCATTGAGTTGTAAGCCTTCCTCATTCTCTAAAGATTTAATGGCATGCTCTAGTACAAAATTAAATAGTAGAGGAGATAGTGCATCTCCTTGCTTCAACCCATTCTGGATTTCAAAAGTGTCTGAAAACTGTTTGCCTACACGCACCCTACTCTTTGAGCCATTTAGACACATTCGTATAAGTCTAACTAACTTTTTAGGAATTCCGAACTCCAGCAGGATACTATATAACTTCTCCCTCTTAATTGAATCATATGCTTTTTTGAAGTCTACATATAGTTGATGTACAGTACCATTATATTCCCATTTCTTCTCTAAAATCTGTCTTAAACTGAAAATCTGATCTGTTGTAGACCTGTTTCTTCTAAATGCACATTGATGATCTCCTAGAATGTCATCAATATAGGGAGTAAGTCTGCTTACTAATATATTTGTTAGAATTTTGTACGAAGTTGAAAGTAATGAGATGCCCCTGTAGTTGTTGCAATCTGTTTTATCTCCTTTCTTAAAATTGGTATGATAATTGATTCCTTCCATTCATCTGGAAGAGCTTCTTTTTCCCAAATCTTACTAAGCAACCAGCGTATCTTGTCCATCAATTTTTCTCCCCTGATTTTATCAGTTCTGCTGGGATCTCATCTGAACCTGATGCTTTATACATCTTCAATTTTTCAATCGCCATTTCAACCTCTAATGCACTTGGCTCTGCGACTAGCATTTCTGCTGTCTGTAAATTATCCTCCTCAATGTCCTGTTCTGTATGTACATTTAATAGCTGATTAAAGTAACCTTTCCATCTATTTAATATACTCTTGGAATCTGCAATCATATCCCCATTTTCATTCCGAATTATGTTTGTTCTAGCCTGAAACCCTTTCTTCTCTATACTAATTCCCTGATATAATTCTCTAATGTTCCTATTTTTTGCATTCATTTCAAGATCATTAATCTTCTCTCTCAAATATTCCCTCTTTTTACTCTTTAGTAACTTGGTGGTTCCCGTCTAACACTACCCAATTGCTCTAAATTTACCTCATTTGGCTCGTGTAACCATTTCATTTTTGCTAGCTTTCTTTTCTTTACAATGTCGACACATTCCGGTGTTTCTATAGCAGGGAAAATACTACATTCCTTATTGTTTGCAGATGATCAAATAATTTTTGCAGGAGATGCAGATGATATTACATATATGATCAATAAATTACTGGAAGGATATACAAAATGGAGACAATATAAATTTACAGAAAACAGAATGTATGTGTTTGGGAAAGGATGTGGATGACCTCATAGTCGAAACAAGGAAGATAAAAAAAAAGTGAAATTTGAAAAAATCTTGGGTCAACAATTACTTGTTTAGGTTCCTGTGAAAGAGAAGTACAAACTAAAATTGCAGTGGCAAAAATGCACTAAGATATTACATGAAATAATTTGGAACAAAAATATGTCACATGAAACTAAAATGAAAATTTATAAGAACATAATACATGATATTTTTGTCGTATAGAAGTGAAACTTGGTCTTTGACGGAATTACAAAAGAATAAAATTAGAACAGTTGGATTTGATTATCTTAGAAGAAGCCTTCAAAAAACAAGACAGGATAAAATAAGAAATGAATTCCTTTGGAGAGAAATGAATGTCACCACATCTGTTGTTAATAGGATTGAAAATCAAACTCTTAAATGGTATGGCCATGTACAGAGAATGGAAGGTTAAATATGGCCAAAAAATATATACCAATGTTCACCCACTGGAAGAAATAAACGTGGCAGACCAGGATGGAAATGGTAAACATATGTCAGAACTAAAATGGATGATAGGAATTCGGAAGAAAGAGATTGAATTGATAGAAATAAATGGAAACTGAAGACGGCAAACCTATAAGTGGGGGAAAGCCGAAGAAGATGAGAAGATTCGTAGAATGTAAGTTAAGTGCGTTCGAATCCAAAGAGACCCTTAATTGTGAGTGCCCTGGATATGAGTTTGTAGGTTTAATGGGAAGACTTTGGTATAATACTGGCTGTAGGTGTATGACCTGGGTGTTTTCCGCAGAGAAGTGGATATTTTTTTGACTAATCCGTAATGATATTGGGCTTGGGGCCATTCAAACTCTTGTAAATAATAAATCCGTGTACTGTCATCTGCCAAATAGTGATAAAATGCAACCAAGGGATTTCGGAGCTGCCATGTCACATATTAAATCTTATTTTTATATTTAATTTTGGAGAGGCTGTTATTTTAAGTTGGCCTTTTAGATGATGGGCATGTAATTTTACATGCATTGTTTGTCGTTTATGTCTGTTTACAAATACTTTGTTTAATCAAGTTATATGTTGCTGGTAATTGAAAACTTCATATTGTGTTGTTATCCTTCATAATCAATGACACTCATAGTTAACCTGTGCAAATTTACCCCACTCACTCATTATCACTTCACCTGTATTGTGTACTATTCGTTTATATAATACAGAATTAACAATTTTATTGCTAGAGAGACTTAAGAAAAAATTGTTATCAATATCAAAAGCATTTTCATGCAATGCTTGCAGCTTTAGTAGGGAATTGTAGGTGTGGTAACTTCCCGTTGCTTTCCACACCGGTGGAAGGATGGTGATGATGATAATGATAAGGATGATGACAATTATGGCCATATGATTTCGGGGACCGTTTGGGCCTTAAAGTTTTCCTGACATTTGCCTTACAGGTGAGGAAAAACCCCGATGAAAACCTCACCCAGAAAAACTGCCCCGATAAGGGATCGAACCCGGGTCCGCTACGTGACAAGGCAGCACGCTACCTCGAGACCACAGCGGTGTGGACACACACACACACACACACACATATATATATATATATATCATCCGGTATCATGGCAGCTGCCGCCGTCTTCCGGAAAACAAACGCCATTCCTCTCTGTCCATCCATTGATCTTCCTCCATTCCTCTGATATTCATAGCTGCTTGTACCCCTTCTATCCAAGTTTTCTTCGGTCTTCCTCTCTTCCTCCTTTCCATTGGGATCCATTCCATAAAAATTGTTGGCAATCTTTGCTCTGGCATTCTTTTGACATGACCATACCACTGCAATCTTTTCTTTTCTATGATGTCTATGATGTATATATATATGTGTGTGTGTGTGTGTGTGTGTATGTGTGTGTGTTTTTTTTGTGTGCGTGAGTTTGATGATTTTCGCGGATCTAAGTATGATTAAGGAAGTTTCCTGGGATTTCCGCGTCATAAATTCAAGGTCGGCCTTTGGCCACTGATTCCGACGTTTCGGTATAATCCCACATGTCATTACATTATCAAGGAATCATTCCTTGATAATTACATGTGGGATCATGCCGAAATGTCGGAATCAGTGGCCAGAGGCCGACCTTGTTTCCATGGCGCGGAAAATCCAAGAAAACTTTCTTAATCATATAAATTATAATATCGAGGTAAAAAAGTGTTACTGCTATAAAGTAAAAATATTATCATAAGTAATGCCACGAGTGATTTCCAAATTATCGATAAATTCACGACTCACGAAGTGAATTTGTCTAGAGAATTTGGAAATCAAGAGTGGCATTTGTTAGGACTATTTAACGAATAGAATTAAGCTGTTTACTCACAAATCATTGTTTAACTATAGTTATTTTAAAATATTTATATACGTATTTAATGTAAACGGCGATGTTTGAAAACAAATCAGAAATGTGAGGTTATGTTCATTCACTGCTGCTTGAACATAGCCTATTATTTATTGCCAAATAAGATCGCAATATTGTAAGAGTGCACCCAAGTGGAGAAATAATGAAACACATCAAACTATATATCATAATTGACATTACGAGTTATTCATTATTTTTTTAGTAAACAACTCAGTAAAATCATTTCATTATTTGCTATATTCAATGTATTTGTTGGAGAAAAATAATGCTTTGACCTGTTCAGAACATTAAAAAGGAGAAGCTTTCTTTATCACAAAAGCAGGAGCTGATAAAGAGAAATCGATAAAGAGCGAGGTGAAACACGACTGTGATTGGTTGTAAATTCATTGAAACGTGATTGGTCATTGACTCCCATTTGGGGCATGAGTTAAATAGTCTTTAAAATGCTGTCTTGTTATAGAAACCATAAGTTAGCGTTGTGAGTGATGTTCCGCTGCTTTTTATGATGTAGAATTATATATAAGGAAGGAAACATTATTGTGAGGTGGGCCAATTCCTTGACCTTCGTGCTCTCCTGACTTAAACCAACTAGATTTTTATTTGAAATCTCTTGTTTATGCAACTTCAGTTCCAAGATGTAGAGACTCCTCTAGAAGGCTTCCAGTCTTTATGATTGCATTAGGGAATCCATGCGACGAGGGTTGATAGATGCATTGGAGCTAATGGAGGCCATTTTCTGTGATTTCCTATTTCTCCACGGTTCTGTTATTACGTTTCTTGTATGGAGTTCAGCTGTAAAAAAAGTGATCTAAAAAGGAAGTAAAACATTTCCGGACCTATGTCAATATACAGAGTGATTCAGAAATATGACCCTACGTTTGATCGCAGTTGTAACGAAATATTATTATTAAAGGAAATATGATGTTATCATTGGAAAGGGAATTCTTCAAATTACAACAATAGAACAAAATAAAAATTACTGCTAACGTGCAGCTTGGCGAGTTGATTTTTGTGGACTAGCGTCGAATGCCTCCACAATTCTCTTCGTTGTTTCTGCATCCGTGTTAATGCGAGGCCTTCCAGGAGATTTGATTTTCTGCATCCTTCCCGTTTCCAACAGTCGTTTCCTCCTCTTCCCACAGTCGACGGCTGCAATGCTATGTTAAACTCAGGTCTTGCCCGTCTTGCGGCTCCACGATCATTAGCATACGTTATTGCCCATTCAGCAATTGTAATTTGTTGCATATTCGACGCCAGTTTGACTAATGATGTAAGTTCAACATTGTTTTGTTTTATTCCATTGTTGTAATTTGAATAATTGCCTTTCCAACGGCAATTTCATACTTCCTGTAATGGTAATATTTTCATCACACAACGCGATCAAACGTATAGCCATATTTATGATTCATCCCGTACGACTTTTTTATCTCCTACTTGTAAGAAATGTTCTCCCAAAATTTTTACATACCTTTTGTTACACCCTGTATGTGTATTTATAATTGAAAAAAAAAGTGAAATACATGCAGCTGGATGGGGTATTTTAATTTTGGAAGTATTCATGTGGAGTATTGGAGTTGTATTAGTGGGTAGAAAACTTCTGCTTCCATCGCCAAGTTGCCAAGCAATTGAAACGGTCTCGTGCTTGTATATTGTGGGCGGAAGAAACGCAGACTGACAGTCCAAGAAGATACAGTTGTTGAATCTGATTTCGTTACATTTACTCGCTTCGTTCCAGATTTACGAGTTCATTTTCAAAACCCTGTAGGCTTAATACTGTACATGCATATAAAACGAATTTGTTTTATAGCCAAATTGTCGTTTTTAGAAATAAAATATTTCATATAAAAATCGTATTTGTGTCATATAAAACTTTCAAAGGCGAACATTTAATTTGGGAAGAGTACATTACCTCATTATAACTTCTTGTCATTTAAAATATCGTATTTATTTACGTTTATATTTATCTATGTTCATTTCAATGAAAATTCAATGATTTTTTTGTCCAATGCTAAGAATGGCCTGTCCATTTTTACAGGGTCTTCCTACTTTTCTCCGTCCTAGTGGTTTGTAATGAAGCATCTGCTTCGAAATTCTGTTGTTACCAATTCTATTAATGTGCTTCGTCTATTCATCTCTAAATTGTGCAATTCTATCTAATAGTTTGAATATAATTAGTTCTTTTCGTATATTTTAATTTGTTTTCGATTTGTTATTGTATAGCCATCCACACTTCTCAAAAACATCATTTCTGAAGTTTCAATTCTTTGTTCCTGGTTTTTGGTTAAGACCCGGTGTTCCGATCCATATAAGAGTGTTGTAGCCGCCATTGTTCTATAACATTTTAAAAGTGTTTCCTAGTTCCTTTGAGACTTTGTTTTATGGTGCCACACATATAGCCTAATTATTTTTTTTATCTCATTTATTTTCTTTTGGCTATTTATCTCATGGCTAGTTTACATATAAACGAATATATGTATGTTTGTCCTTTATGCATTACTACACCATTCATCCAATTGCGATGAGGCTTCTGCAAAATGTTCAGGAGTTTCCCGGGAAGGTTTTAGGCTGTAAGAGAGTTGTAATACTTGATCCCTTCACCCTTAACCTTTTCACTGCTGAGATATTTCCAGCCTTTAAAACCCTCCTTGCTCAATGCAGGGAGAAATATGGAAAACGTTTATTTAGGTTCCTAAGAGATGGCAGTATATGCCTGCTTAGTTTGAAAGCAATGCAATACGTATTATATAACTAGCAGGCGTTTGGAGTTGAGAATAGATATACACGCCCATAGCACGGCAAGCATTTTCTTTGCCAACGGATATACCCGTTCGTAGCAGTGTAAAGGTTAAAACTTACCCTTTGTAGTGAAAAACGTGTTTTTCTAAAGTCCGTGACAGTGTATGTCTATCTTTTACGGATAACTAATAATAACAATTTTTGATCAATTGAATTGGTGTTTACTTGATGAAAATCCATAACTTATTTAATTAAATAAACACAAAACAAAGTTTTATGTGATTTCATATTTATTAAAATATAAATTAGTTACAGCTGTTTCAGTACTTTGTATGTTCTTCAGACATGATAACAAGTTGATGAATTTTGTTATTATAGTACATATCAACTGTAACTATACAACAATTGTTTTTTATAATCTCTATTATAAATTTAAAAGATGTGATCCATTCAAATCTATTTGGGAATTTATCAGCTTATTACCACTTTTCAATTTATTTATCGCTACAACTTCTAAAGGGTCCAATTTCTTTCCTTTGTCACAAACATGTAAAATTTTAAAATTTGAATCAAAACAATGATCATGTTGGAGTAGGTGGTTAGTATACTTTGAATTATCTAAATTTCTGTTATATGCTCTCATACGTTCCTTTATACGAGAAATAAAAGTCTGCCAGTTTTTCCTATATAGACATTGTCACATGTGCTACACTTCAATTTATATACACCTGATAATTGTTCCTTATTTAACTTTGGTTTTATTGCTTTTTATTATATCTTGTAAAGTTTTATTAGTTTTAAAAACCACATTAATGTTCAACTTTTTAAAAGTATTTAGATATTTTATTGGAAAGTGGGCCTATGTATGACATTATGACATATTTATTTATGTTTTTCTTGGATAAAGGAAAAACTTTGTGAATTGCTTTTTTGTAATGAATTTTCTGAATTAAATTGTCTATAATTTTTGGGTCATAGTTATTATTGATAGCTAATTATTTAATAATATTCAGTTCATTATTATATTCCAAGTGAAAGTGGGATATTTAAAAGTCTATGAATGTAACTATTAAAGGCTGCTATCTTATGAGTATATGGGTGAAGAGAAGAACCATGGATAGTGGTATCAGTATGATATCTTTCAGCTCATTGGTGCTAAGAAGATCGGGATGATTAGATTCCCGGGCAAGCGTAGCACTGCATGGCGGGTATTATTTTATGGATAACTCTCAATAACCATGTTTGTCTTTAAGCTCATTTATGTCAAGAAGATCGGGATAAATGGATTCCCGGGCAACTTCGGATAATCAGCACGGGGTATCTAAAAATAATTACGATAAAACATTATAATTAGTTTTCTTTTTACAGTAATAATAATAATAATAATAATAATGTTTTATTTATTCTGGCAGAGTTAAGGCCATAAGGCCTTCTTTTCCACTCAACCAGCACAAATAAGGCCTTCTTTTCCACTCAACCAGCACAAATACAAATAAATATTTGACAAATATAGATATACACTATAATAATTATAAACAGTTAAAGATACATTAAATGTAGCAATGTAAATTTCATGTACAAACAACATTTTATACGATAATAACAATAATAATACTTACGATAATAATAATAATAATAATAATAATAATAACACTGGCTCTTCCAACTCTTTTGTATGGTAGCGAAGTATGGACGTTGAAACAGAAGGATATACAGAGACTTAGATCTCCTGATATGAGATATCTTCGGATACACACTACTAGATCACGAAAAAAATGAAGACATCTTAGAAAACAAAATTTCTGATTATAAGTCAAGATGGATGCAACATGTTCATCGAATGGAAGATCACAGAATACCCAAACAAATGTTAAGATATCAACCTGCAGGAAGAAGAAGACCAGGACGTCCACTCAAAAGACTTTTGGATGGTGTTTCTCTTGAGGCCGAAACAGGTCAACAAGTGGCCTAAATTCGTGAATGTACTATGATGATGATGATGATGATAATAATAATAATAATAATAATAATAATAATAATAATAATATAATAATGAAAATAATATATTAATGATGATAATGAAAATAATAATATATTAATGATGATAATGAAAATAATAATATATTAATGATGATGTTAATAATAATAATAATAATTATTATAATAATAATAGTATGAATATGATAAATTATACTCATTCAACTAAACATAAATACAGATTTCATTTATTAGGCTTTGCAGCGCGCGACGGGCATTGACTAGTTGTTTATAAGCAACAAAATAAAACAGATTGTCAGCCTTATATTCTTTCATCTGGGAATTTACATTTTCTGTATTGTTACTTTGTATAGTGCGATTTTATGCACTGCCAGATTAATTCTGTTTTTTTGCTTGATTTACAAAATGCTTGACAGCTTTCGGAAATGTAAAGCTCATCTCAATATGAAAAGAAAATGATAAAATAGTGAATAAGGGGCTTGTTTGTTCTGAGATATGACATGGATATGAGATTATGAATTAATGTATGCATGTACTCCACTGTTAGCTTTGACTGGTGAATATGGTTTTGCTGCTATAATGACAGACTTGTTAATGAAGTTGCTTTCATAATCACAACTTACTTTGTTAGTCTATTGTATCAAGCTAATGAGAATATTTTAATACAAGATCCCTCGCACTTAGAATTCAGAATCATATAATCTTATTTTGGATATTGTAGCATTTATGTCGAAAGTATATTCTAGAATTACACTGAGCAACAAAAGAGATACTTTTGTTTTTTTGTCTCAGAAAGAAACATATGTGATTCTGATAGTATTTTTTCTCCTGAATTCAAATATGATATCGGTTTTACTCCATCATGCAAGGTTTCCGAGAGACAGGCATTTATAATTTCAAACACTTTAATATTTTTTACATTCGTAACTACAGAATATTCGAACATGACGATGTTCTGCTATATTTGGCCTGTGGGCCAGCATATTAGGATTCCATTTGCCTTGATATCTCTTTTCCATAGCTGAAATCTCCTGATGAAAGTGTTCCCCGTGCTCATCCTTCACTGCGCCAAGATTTTCAAGGAAGAAATATAGGTTTATTAGAAAAATATTTATGTAAATCCATTAATTGAAATTGAAATAAAAAAAGGCTGTGGGTGATGGAGAAATTCCGAATACATATTATTTGAAACACGATAAGAAAACTGCATTAAGTACAACTATTTGTTTGTACTCATGAGACAAAAATCATGTTGAGCAGTGTTATCTGAGTTTAAAGTTGGCAAACGGAAAATATGAATATAATTAATCAAATAAAGTTAAAAAAAGTAAAGTGATCCCACTACAGGCGTCAGGAGGCCCTTGGGTTAGTAGAAGGTTAAGGCTCCCACTTTTTCTAGACAATCAGCACTTGAGATGAGCCCTGCGAGACAAGCCTCCTTTACCCCAAGAACATGCGTCTTGTGCTCATTTCCGTTAGAGACTGAGTCAACCCCAAGACCATGGTGCCATCAGAAGGTTTGGGTCAGTTTAAAAATCATGTCCCCTTAGACTAGAACCCTTGACTTTCGGTTTGTAGCATGTTGCTTTAACCAAGAATGCTATTACGTGCCCCAGAATTCATCAAATACCCGTAAATAAATACAGTATTATGTTTGTTTCCAATATTTGTGCACAAGGGCATATATTTCGCTGCAAACTCATAATTTTCCCCTCTTCTCTCTGACTAGGAGAACTGTCAACCATTGCATGCCTAAACTTATCTTGAATTTTATTCCAGAGAAGCGTTGTGATGTACCAAGGCCATGTCTGAAAAAAATAATCTGCCGGTTTTAACTTCAAGGCATTAAATTCCAGTTCCAAATCTCTCATTTAAACTTTTTGGGAAGTAATACAACTCGTGAATTGGTAGACTGGATAACCCTATCATCCGCGCCGCGTCCCGCCTTATTCCACTCCGCTCTTACTCATGCAGGGAGTCTATCTGTTCCGAACTGTGGGTTGCCATTGCTGGATTCTAGCTTAGATTATTGTGCCTTGCACTTAAAAACGGCAGATAATTTTTGGACACAATCTTGGTACATCACAAAGCTTCTCTGGGAGAATTTTCAATGTAGGTTACGATATGCAGTGGTTGGCAGTTCCCTTGAGAGGAAAACGAGGAAAAAATATCAGGTTTTTTTTGTCCACGGAATCTCCAGAATAAGAGTCCGATACGTTACAGTTTGCGTCATCTCTTCCGGTACAAAATCGGTAAAAAAAAACTTATACTCGTGCCCGGCATAATGCCAGGTCGAGGGATTAGATGACGTGATGTTCATATTATTAAAAATCTATTATATCTAGGATATTGGCTGAACATGGTTGTCGCACCAATACAAGGGCAGATGAAATGAGAAATGGATGTCGTGGTGGAGGAGCTCAGTACATAATAACCTATACAACAAAATAAGGAAGTCAGGCTTTTAGCTAGCTTGCCCCCCCCCCAATGTGATCAGAAGCGGAAGATGAAAATTGTTCTCAACGATAAAGAAGGCAGAAGAGGAAACCTACAAGACAGGGACCTGATGGGACTCCAAAATCTTTGGTTAGGAACCCGCTTAGGGGAAGAAAACTCCAGTATAATTTCCCGATAAAGAAGGCGGAAGAGGAAATAAGGAAGTCAGGCTTTTAGCTAGCTTGCCCCCCCCCAATGTGATCAGAAGCGGAAGATGAAAATTGTTCTCAACGATAAAGAAGGCAGAAGAGGAAACCTACAAGGCAAGGAGTAGATGGGACTCCAAAAGCTTTGGTTAGCAAGCCGTCTAGGAGTAGGAAACTCCAGTATAATTTCCCGGTCCACTAGGGAATGTGGTTGTTCGTCTGGGCTGGTAATCCTACCACGTAAAACTATCCAAACTCATACCTCTCACAGTGTTCAACCAGAAGAATAAATGTAACAAGATTACGAAAGGGAGCATTTAACTACAAGCCAAGAGGATCAAGTACTGTAGGAAGGCTAGTAAAAGATGGACAGAACAACTGAGGCGGGACATGCAGCCTGTCTCATCCGTGAAGCGAAGAAGAATAAGAAGAAATTGACACGAATGTGGGGAAGTGGTGGAATTGAGTTTCTGGCAGTAGAAAAGCCTGTCCTGGGTCCAATTCATCCATCACACATAAGGAATGACTGAGATGCAAACTGTTGATTCAGAAATAGAGGGCAGACATCTAAATTCGTCCGCTACACATATGTAGTGTTTGAGATCGAACTACGGATTCAGAGGTGGGGGCGAGAGTCTGACTGATTTACATAATATCGTCACTGTGTTAATGTTATATAAGATTCTTCTTCTTCTTCGCGGGTTAGGCTTATTTACTAGCCTGTCCCGGCTCCAAATTGCTGCTGTTTCCATATTTTCTTTGGTCTTCGCAAACGTCTTCTTCCTCGTAGTGAATAGCTGTATGCTGATTTTGGTATTCTATTCTCAGTCATCCTTGTCAAGTGTTCTTTCCAGTTTGTTCTGTATTTCACTATTGTTGTGTTTAATTCCTCTACTTTTAGTTGATTATTATAACAGTATTATTAGCTAGAAGAAATCATTCAAAACCATAAGATCATATTTCTATTTTACAATGTAAAGTATAATATTGTTACAGTAAGCTACAACCCTAACATGCCTTTGTGGCGAAATAGGGTGTGAAAATATTTGGAGATTCAATAATAATATTAATAATGATAATGATCATGACGGTGATGACGATGATAACGATAATAATAATAATAATAATAATAATAATAATAATAATAATAATAATAATATATAATAATAATATAATAATAATAATAATAATAATAAAATAATAATAATAAAGCTCATAGCAAAAGAATGAAAGAAATTGGGGCTCAAAGGAAACGCCTCTAAGTACTTTGCATAGTCCTACATGGGCTCATCAGCAATAAAAAAGTAATAATAGCTAGAAGAAAGGTTACCCAGAAAAACATTGGAATGGTGTCCACCTAGAAAAAAAGAAAAGGAAGACCTCGAAACTCGTGGATACAAGAAATAAGAACTGAAATGTGAACAAGAGGACTGGAAGACATTGAGTGGATGGATAGAGATGAGTGGAGAAGGAAAATAAAACTTTAGGCCCAGAAAGATGTGTAAGCATTAAAAACACTGGTCAACATGATTTTTGTCTCATGAGTACCAATAGTTGTACTTAATGCAGTTTTTTTATCGTGTTTCCAAATATGTATTCGGAATTTCTCCATCGCCCACAGTTTTTTTATTTCAATTTCAATTAATGGATTTAAATAATTATTAAAAAAACGTTTTATCGTCCATTTGTCCTTTGTAAAATAAAACCAAATGAGCTAACTCAGGAGATTTCAGCTATGGAAAAGTGATATCAAGGCAAATGGAATCCTAATATGCTGGCCGATTATTGTTGGACCATCAAGAGGGATGCTCCACAGGCGAAATATAGCAGAAAATCGTCATTTCTTACTTTCTAGGTGAGTCAGAATGTTCGAATATTGTGTAGTTACGAATGTAGATAATATTAAAGTGTTTGAAATTATAAAAACCTGTCTCTCGGAAACCTTGCGTGATGGTGAAAAATCGATATCATACTTGAATTCAGGAGAAAAAATACTATCAGAATCACATATTTTTCTTTCTGAGATAAAAAAAAAGTACATTTTTTGTTGCTCAGTGAAATCTGTCAATAAGTAAATTATTAGCTAGCATTAACATGTCATTTGCAATGTCGACTTTTTAAAGTAAAATCTTTACAGGACTTTGTAAGTTTTATATTTTTATTTTTTCTCTCTCTCTCTCTCTCTCTCTCTCTCTCTCTTTCTCTCTCTCTCTCTCTCTCTCTCTCTCTTTTTTTTATACCTTTCTCTTTTTTCTGCCTTCTTTCATGTTGCTTCCGAAATAAGATGGCACATATGATAGATTTTATTAGCTTTAATGTTATTCCGAAGAGAGGACGCGGTTTTAACATAGGCTTGGAATTGCGTTGGGGGTTTGAAATTCCCAAATCATAAAAAAAGTAGGTGACGCCTGGGGAAAAGAAGTGTTCAAGTGATCGCAGTTCGCAACTTATTAAACTATCTGCCTGTCTATACTCGTGTACGTTCCCACGTGGGGCAAAGACTGCTCCATTGCTGGAGTTACTTCGACCAAGGGTAATTTAGTCACCCATATTTGTGCTAATATATGCTTGTGAAACCTGCGAAACTAGTAAAGTCGTAGAAAATAAAATGACCAGACATTTATATTACAGGTGAGAAAAAACCTCACCCAGGAGCCTGTCCCGACTGGGAATCGAACCGTGGTCCGCTGTGTGACAATGCAGCACGCTACCTCGAGACCGCAGCGGTGGACCTAAGTTAATTTAAGGTTATTAAACCTTTTGTTTAGGATTACATTTTATGTTTGTTCTTACTTACTTACTTACTCACTGGCACTATCGAACCCGTAGGTTCATGGCCGCACGGACATACGCTCTCCATACATCCCTATCCTAGCTAATAATTTCCAATCATTCCCTGTATAATCTACTTCCCTCAAATCATAGTTAATGTTATTTTCCCACCTCATTCTTGGTCTACCAACTGGGCGTCTTCCCTCTGGCTTTCCTACACGAAGCTTCCATGCAAGTCTTTCATTTCCCATACGTGCAAAATGTCCTGCCCATCGCAGTCTACGAGACTTAACTGTTCTTATTATATCTGGCTTCCTATAAAGACCATGTAGTTCATTGTTATGTAGTCTTCTCCATTCACCTGTCTCTTCATCTTTCTTTGGTCCAATAATTTTCCTAAGTACTTTATTCTCAAATACTTTTAATCTCCTTTCCTCCCTTAAAGTAAGAGTCCATGTTTCGCATCCATATAATATAACTGGTAGAATAATAGTTTTATATATTTTCAGTTTAACGTTTTTGTTGTACTGTATGTATATTTAAAAGTCAGTGGTTCACCCAACTCAGATCGTTGTGGAAGAGGTTCGCGAGTCGATAAAGGTTGGGAACCGCTGATTTACACCATGTTTGTGTTTTAACTCAAGACATGTGCGGCACCTCTATAAAGTAAGATTAATTGAAATAACATTTCCGTCATTCGAACAGGAATATTTATAAGTTTGCGTTAGTTGTCGTAATTCGTGCATGTTATCGTTTATTTAACATCGTTAGATATTGAGTTGGGATAACGAAGCGCGTCTGAAGGTGTTGAAACCAGCAGCTAACAAGATTATTGCAAGACGATGTATATTAAGTCGTCTGTTGGAAGCGAAGTGCTCTATAAGCGAATTACCACCAAAGGCTTAACTCCCTAACCCAAGTCACATGCTGTTACATTTATAAAGTTACATTTCTTGCAGAGAAATTTTAAATCAGGAAGTCCTAATAGAATCGAAAATAAATTTATTTCTTTGCTTCAGAAGTGCAGACAGCAGCATGATGAAGTTTTTTCCTCGGTTCAAAATACAGGGTTTCTCTAAAGTTACTCCATTTCAATGAAGGAAGGACAATGATTGAGAAATCAATACTATTGTGAAGTTTTACACACTTTTATGGTATACAGCTTTCCTCATAAGATGATTGCCTCAAGGACAAAGTGATACAGACAATTAATTTTTGAAATTGGTGAAATACATTTTGTAAATACATTAAAAAAATTCAAATTGTAATTGAAGTATACATACTATAAAGTAGAAATTTTGTAAATGTGGTTTCTTAAAATTGAAATTAATCCTCTAATGGCAGCGATGGCAATTTTAGAAAGATACACCCTGTCCAAAGGCAAGGAATTCCTAAATTAACCTAAGAATCATGGTATAGTACCTCTTGCCCCGATCATCAATCCTGTGACAGTTATACTATCTAATATTGGTATTTATCATAAGTAATGCCACGAGTGATTTCCAAATTATCGTGAATTATCACGAAGTGAGGAGTGAATTTATCTAGAGAATTTGTAAATCAAGTGTGGCATTTGTTAGGACTATTTAACGAATAAAATTAAGCTGTTTACGGCCAGTTTCACCAAGAGAGGTAACTGTATTACGCCAGTTTAAGCTATGCATTATACATGGGAAAAACTGGCGTAATGCAGTGACCACTCTTGGTGAAACTGGCCCTTACTCACAAATAATTATTTAACTATAGTTATTTTAATATATTTAATGTAAACGGCGATGTTTGAAAACAAATGAGAAACGATAGGTACGCTTCATTTCCTTCCTTTGTTCATCACTGTAAGATCATAATATTATTTATTGCAAGGGTTTCGTGCTCTCTGCGACACGTCTACAGAGGGTATCGTCCCTAGACCTGCTCGGCAAAGAACGCACCGCCAATATATTGGCTTGCATTTTAATCGCCTTTCTGCATGACCGCCATCTAGGTGAAAACACATACTCCATCTGTCAGCTGTAAAACGAAATGTATGCCTTAACATTTCAACCGTAAAATAGCCTGCTGCTTCTGTGATACGATTCCGTAAATTAAGCAGACGTGATAAGGACGTTTTCATTGAGTGAAACATAGAATTTTCCACACTGTGTTGTGAGGGACGTTCAACTCCCTACTGAGCAGTCGAGTTGATGCGTTCGGACTATCACTAACAATTTGAACCTACTGAACTATTTCGTCCATGGCGTGCCTCCTCACACAAATTTCTGGTACTCTGGTATACATGCATTTGTTTAAGATGTTCTCAGAGAGGGGGGCTGAAAGTTTAGACATCGAAAATTCATATACGTACTAGCTTCTTCTTTTTCTTCACTTCTTCGTTTAGGAATTAATTGCCTGTTCCGTGTTCACTAATAGATCTAAGACCATCTCTTCCGAGGACGTCCGACATATCTTCTTCCTCTCGGAAAATAATGTAAGATTTTATTTGGTAATCTGCTTTCTTCCATTCTTTCTACGTTCTTTCCACTGATTCATTTTGTTAAATATATTTTCTTTTATGGAATAGATCTGCAGTTCTTTACGGATATTCTCATTTCTTATCTGGTCCATCCTAGTCCATTCTTTTACTCTTCTTAAAAATTTCATCTCGGCTGCTTGGATTTTATCTATTAGCACGAAAAAATATTTGTAAGTCTAATAAAAACGGCAGCAACTTTGCTGAATAATGTAGCATAATTATTCCAGTTCAGCTCCTATATGAAGTGTTACGTAAATATATTTCTGCCTAAGAGACCAATCGTTCTTAAAATGTTGTCGCAGAGGTTCTGAACCACTCTGTATAGATCTATAAATGTAGGACAATGGACAAGTCCATGCTATCCCATAAGGGTTAGTGCCTGCTTTCCTCAAATAGGACTAGCTCTGTATCATCATAGGGTTAGATGATCCAAGTGAGCCATATTTTTGAGCGGATTTTAGGATGGATACAGAAACTCTAAAACTACAAAATGAAGCTAGGGAGACCCTGTAGGTATATATATATATATATATATATATATATATATATATATATATATATATATTAGGGTAACAGAGTGGAACCCTTGATAGAGGTCCACTCCAGGGAGTAGGCGCCCCTGCCCTTTTGTGAGCTCCAGGTCCCACTCGCCCAGTGGGTAGTACCTGGGTAGGGCCCCGTCCACAGGGTTACGTGGGGAGAAGAGAAGTCCCCAAAGCCGTAGTGAAGGCAACTTCTCTAGGAGACGAACACTCCGAAATTCCACTTCCCTGCCCTCCAGGAAGAGGGGTTTGGCTAGAGGCTGGCAACCTCTACTAGTAAAAAATAACTTACTCATAAACTTCAGCAGAAGAAAAGCCGGATACATATAGACAAAAATGGAAGCAACACATAGACAAAATGAATGAAGATAGATATCCAAAACAAATAAATATATACAAACCTAAAGGCACCCGAGATGTGGGCAGACCTAGAAAGAGATGGGCTGAAGTCGGAACGGGTCAACAGACCTGATCCATGAATGCAGATGATGATGATGATGTAATATATATATATATATATATATATATATATGTGTGTGTGTGTGTGTGTGTGTGTGTGGTGTGTGTGTGTGTGTACACGTCCGCCCTTTATATAATATTTGCCCAACCATTCTCTCATCTTGGGATGATCTAACTTTTCCACAAAAATTCATGCACTCAAAAATGCCTCCGTAGTGTCAACAATGAAGTCTGTTTTGTCTTCTTTTGCTTTTTTTAGCCTGTAAAATGGACCCTTCAACAGATAATTATTGCTTCATTGATGTCTTCTTATTCTTAGCATTTTGTGAGTTTCGCTGGCTAGAAGTTTTAGTAATGTGTCCTTTCTTTAATATTCTAGTTTTATCACAGTACCGGTACATCAATATTTTTTATCATTTACAAAAAAAACGTTCACTGCTGAATTCGCGTGCCCTACTTGGGCTGACAGACTTTGTTTTGGCCTGACAATAGGTAGAAAATAAAAACAAATGATGAAAATTACTTGAGATTTAAGTAAAACACAAACTGACCAAGATATACATTTCACATTCACTGAATGTATCCGTTGATTGAAACAAAGTTTGAAAGCGGAAAGAGGGGGGAATTAAAATTGCGCGTGACCATTGTTGTTCACACTATCAGTATTTGTTTTGTTACATTTTGTTAAAAATCCATATTATGGATATGTAATCCAATAGAAAACTTGCGTTTATGTAATTAAATTCTATTTCAATAAAATTGGGAATAATAATATTTATCAATATGATATAATTACTCATGGCCATTATTCTAATTTGGCAGTTCTTATATTATGTCAGGTTACTTCTTGTACGTAAATAAATGTTTTCTTCAAATTTGAACATACCATTACTTAATAATGATAGATAAAAAATTGATAATTATATCTGCAAAAAATTAGGGGGGGGGGAACCTAATCTTACACGTTAATATAATTCGTATTTCTTGGAATTCTTATTGGCCATAAAGCTTAGAATCCATGGAGAGATCATATTTGAGCATGAGAACAGAAATATTACCTCTGTGTTGTGAACTGTGTTCCAACCATTTCCCTTTGCAAGAGTGCATGAAGAAAGCAGATATGGCAGTTAAAAAATAAGATGGAATCCGAAAACAGTGTTTAAAAATGCATTATGAAAAATTCGGGAATAGAACAAAAAAATCTCTGGAATTGGTTGAAAATTTTAAATTTCGGTGTTATTTCGCGTTATCGTAAAATTTTGCGATTCATAAATGCTTTTTTGAGGTTATGGGAAGTGGAGTTAAGAAATGGTAGAAGAAAATGTCAAAATTAGAGCTTTTGGCGTTATCGCGAATCGCACGGATCTCTAGTTATGAGGAAGTAAATAGCACGTAAGCTTATAATAATCCATCCATCGTAATTCTGCCTGAGGGCAGGTCTTTCACTGCAATCATAGCATTTTCATGCTATGCTTTGCAGCTTTACTAGGGAATTGTAGATGTGGTAGCTTCCCGTTGTTTTCCACATCGGTGAAGATATGGATGATGATGGTCATATGATTTCGGGGACCGTTTGGGCCTTAAAGTTTTCCTGACATTTGTCTTATAGGTGAGGAAAAACCCCGATAAAAACCTCACCCAGAAAAACTATTCCGACCGGGAATCGAACCCGGGCCCGCTGCGTGACAAGGCAGCACGCTACTTCGAGACCACAGCGGTGGACTGCCTATCATAAAATTGGTGTAATACTTAAATTGCTACACTAGCTTGTAAATTTGAGTTCGAAGTGCTGCAAAATACAGCGTAGAACAATTAGTCAGTGTCATTACTAATGTTGTTTTGCAATTTGTTTTGTGTTAATGATGGAAATTCTAGTGTCGTTGTTACTGTAATGGAATGAAGTTAGCTTGCTGATTTGTTGTAATAAGTCCTTGTATCGTGTCTGTGGTTAGCGGAGGCATGAATTAATATCCACATCGTGGGATGTTGTTGGAATTGTCAGTTAACTAATTAAACATACCTTTGAATGACATTCTAGGCATCTTGCAGGATTTTTCATATGAGAGTGATGAATTATTATTCCAATTAACTTGAATTCAATTGCTGAGTCTAGGGATAAAAGGGTAATGCCTTTATTTCAGACGCAGTTCTTGTTTATAAATTGTATGAGTGATTAAAGTTTAAAAATATTAAATCAATAATTGACTATGCTATATGTAATAAAAAATTAGCATCTAAAGTTCTTGATACAAGAGTTTACAGAGGACCTGAAATCGAATCAGACCATTACTTACTTGTTTGTCCAATTCGTATGCCACCGAGATGGAACAGTAAAAATAAAATTAATAATATAAAATTTGAAAATGTGGACTATACTTATAAAGTAAGTCTTTTTCAAGATCCCACTATTACCTGGCTATACAAATGCAGATTAGATCGTCTAGTTCAAGAAACACCGGTTGGCGAAAATATTGAAGAAGAATGGCTTGCTCTACAAAGCATTTTGACACAAGCAGCAAATGAAAGCCTGGGTATCAAAACTAAATGGAATCAAAAAAAAAAAAAGGACTATGGATATGGGATGAAAACATCAAAAAAGTAATTGATGATAAACGTGAAGCATACAACAAATTTCTGTCTACAAAAAAAAATGAAGATAAAATAGAGTATCATAGGAAGAGAGCCATCGCTAAAATTGAAGTTCGCAAAAAACATAGACAAAGCTGGGAACAATTTGTCTCATTTTTGGAAAATGATATCACTAGGCCTCAACCAAATATATATAAAGTTTAAAAAAAATTAAATAATGATTGAAGAGAAAATGCACATTTAAATTGTATATCTAAAGAATCTTGGCTAACCTACTTTCATCATTTATAGAGACAAAAGGATGATTTATTACAAATACCAATCTCTAATAACACTGCTTTGGAACAAATTTCTATAGATGAATTAACTGATGTTGTTAAATCATTAAAAAGTAACAAAGCTCCCGGAGAAGACCACGTTAATCAAGAATTATTTAAATTTTCAACTAAAAAAATTTTAGACAGATTTCTTATTCTCCTTAATATGATATGGGAAGGACAAGAACCACCACAAAGCTGGAACAAATCCATTGTAATACCAATCTTAAAAAAAGGAAGTCGCCAAATCAAAGATAACTATCGTGGAATTAGCTTGTTGAACTCTGGATATAAAATTTATGCTAATATAGTTAAGAATAAATTGAGAAAAATTTGTGAAAATATAATTGGAGAAGAGCAGAATGGATTCAGAAAGGGTAGATCTTGTACAGATGGATTCTTCACTCTAAAACTACTATTAGAAAAGCACACGGAATTCAATATATAAACTCATATCGCCTTCGTTGACTTCATAAAGGCTTTTGACAAAGTAGACAAATATATTACTACAAATTTTAGCTGATGATAACGTTCCACAACAATATATTACTAATATCTTCAACATCTATAAAGATAATGAAATCTGTGTTATACAAGATGGCAAATTATCTTCTTGGGAAAAGATCAACACCGGAGTAAGACAGAGATGTGGACTTTCACCGGTGCTTTTCATTATATAGGGGCCTATATGAATAAATTAATAAACGAATGGAGGAAAACACAACGAGGATATATACCCATCAATAGGAATCTCAAACTCGATGCTATTCTTTTTGCACACGGTTTAACTCTTCCGGCACTTTCCGAAAATGATTTGCAACGATCAGTTTATAATTTACAAAAAGTAGGTGCCAAATTTAACATGGAAATATCAGTTAACAAAACTAAAATTATGGCATTTCATGGGAAGGACCCCATACAAAGTAAAATCTGTCTCCAGAATAAAATTTTAGAGAGATCTAATCAATTTAAATATCTTTGATATTATCTATCTATCTGGGATGAAAAGGATATCCCTGAAAAAGTTACTAGTTATAATAAAAGTTTAGGAATTATTAATCAAGTTATGAAACCATCCCTTGTACAAAAAAACACCAGATTACGTTTATATAACACTTTGCCTAGACCAGTGTTGACCTATGGTAGTGAAGCATGGACACTAAAAAGACAACATGAAAGCAGAATAACGGCTTGTGAAATGAGATTAATGCGCGGAACAGCGGGTTACACCAGATGGGATCGGAAAAGTAACACCGATATCTTAAAAGAATTGAAGACTACGCCAATTTTGGAATATATTAAACAGTACCAACTAAATTGGGAACACCATCTTGAAAGAATGAGTTCAAATCGTATCCCCAAAGCTGTTTATAATTATATACCAAGAGGACGAAGATCACTGGGCCGTCCTATGAAACGCTGGAGGGAAAATTTTCTATAGTCTGCGATGGGAAGGTCATATGGCACGAATGGGGAATGAAATACGTACATGGAAGCTTCTTGTAGGAAAACCAGAGGAAAAACGCCCTGTTGGTAGACCAAGAATGAGGTGGGAGAATAACACTAACTATATTTTGAGGAAAGTAGATTATACAGTGAGTGATTGGAAAACATTAGCTCAGAATAGGGATGTATGGAGAGCATATATCCGCGCGGCCATGAATCTACGGGTTCGATAGTGCCAATGAGTTAGTTGATTAGTTTTACTATTTTGATTTACAAAGCTTCTAAGTTTATTAATATATTTTGCTGTCCTTTCTTCCTTTCTCTTCCTTAAAGATGGCATGTATGCTTCATACGTTAATTCATTTGGACCGCTATTTCGCAGGTCTGTTATACTTCTGGCTGAGTTTGAGTGTAATCCTTCAGGTTTCATATTATCAATTTAAAAAGTACTATCTTACAATTTAAAAGTGGTATCAGTGACGTAACACTTCTATTGGTCTTATATATATATATATATATATATATATATATATATATATATATATATATATATTTTTCTGGTTTAGCAATGTTATACATTTTTCCGGCACCATTGATCTGTCTTCAATTTCGCTTTATAATTTCTCTCCATTGGTCTCTATTATAACACAATTCTTCCTCTCTTTCCCAGTCATTATCCCTTGGATCTACATGAGATTTGATCGTTCATTCCTTGTCGTTCCTGATGGTGTCCATTCCATTATTTTCTTCGGTAATCTTTCATCCCCGATTCGCCTAATATGCCCGTACCATTTTAGTTGCTTTTCTAGGATAAATTATAAAATTGAGTTTTGTACATTCATGTTCTCTTTTATAACTTCATTTCTAATTTTCTCTCTCCTTGATATCCTAGCAGATATTCTCCAATAGTCAACTTCTGCTACCATTAATTTTCTTTCCATCTGATAATTTATAGTCCAAACCTCTGAACCATAAGTGTTCTTATAAAATATTTAATTTATTTCCTCAAATGGGAAGATGTTCACAGTCTTGGCTTTTTCTCCCAGACATCACAATATTAAGATATACACATATATTTTAGGCCTGGGTCCTAAAGGAAAAAGAAAGAAAATAAAATTCAGGCACGGAAATGATCTTCCTACGTTCTGAGAAAGGTCGTACAAAATAACTTATTAGAAATGAGAATATTAGAGAGGAATTAAAAGTGCAACCACTTATTCAACAAATAGAAGAACACAGAAACGATTGGATAGAACATCTGCAAAGAATGACAGAGGATAGGAGAACGAAGTTCAGTGGGAAGACCAAGGAAACGCTGGGCTGAACAAATGTGATATCGGAACAAGCAAAGACCTAATCCTTGAAAGAAGATGATGATGGCACACATTCATATTAAACATGGCGAATTTGATAATGATGATTGTGTTTGTCAGATGATGTTCCGGGGTTTAAAGATTCCTGGCATTTGTTCTTACAGGTGAGGAAAAAAAAAACGAAAAAACCTCACCTAGGAAACTTGTCCCGACCGGAGATCGAACCTGGGCCCGCTGCTTGGCAAGGCAGCACGCTACTTCGAGACCACAGCGGTGGACAATCATCCATTTGATTTAACTATTTAGCATGTCTTTATCTTAAATGTTCGCGTTGTCTCTGAACTCCATAATAAAAATAGAATAGATTTATTTAGCCTGGTGGAGTTAGGTCCACGTGGCCTTCTCTTCCACTCACCATGTCACATTTAAATGCAAAAAAATACAATAATAGTACATACTAAACAATTAATTATCTAATTATATTATTTTTAGTCTGATCATCTTACCTCAATATTATTGTTGATTTGTTCAGAACACACCAACATTAATATTGAGGTAAGATGATCAGACTAAAAATAATATAATTAAAATAACCTCAAAATATCACTTCCTAAAATTAAATATTAATTAATTATCTGGTCAAACTGAACAATAATGACAATAATGTCTAATAATAGAATGAATTTAAATATAATTAAACTAATGGAAGAATCTATACTTAAAATAATAACAGCTCGAATCTACTATACATAAAAAGAAAATAAAAAAAATATTCAAAAGAAAGTAATAAACTCTAATGAATTAATCTATCGCTTATATACATAAGGCATTAGGTAAATATATTGACAAATCTTAATACTATTTTTATTAAATAATGAAAAAGCAAATTATTAATTGTTAAAAAAGTAGTATTACTTACTTACTCACTGGCACTATCGAACCCGTAGGTTCATGGTCGCACGGACATAAACTCTCCATACATCCCTATCCTGAGCTAATGCTTTCCAATCATTCTCTGTATAATCTACTTCCCCCAAATCATAGTTAATGTTATTCTCCCACCTCATTCTTGGTCTACCAACTGGGCGTTTTCCCTCTGGCTTTCCTACAAGAAGCTTCCATGCAAGTCTTTCATTCCCCATACGTGCAACATGTCCTGCCCAACGCAGTCTACGAAATTTAACTGTTCTTATTATATCTGACTTCCTATAAAGACCATGTAGTTCATTGTTATGTAGTCTTCTCCATTCACCTGTCTGTTCATCTCTCTTTGGTCCAAAATTTTTCCTAATTAAAAGAAAAGTAGTATTAGTGAGATTTTTGTTAATAATTTTATTTCAATTTCTTGCGAACAGAAGTGTGTACCTGAACTTACTTACTTAGGCCTACTTACTTACTTACTCACTCACTGGCACTATCGAACCTGTAGGTTCATGGCCGCGCTGACATAAGCTCTCCATACATCCCTATCCTGAGCTAATGCTTTACAATTCATTCCTTCGTATAATCTACTTCACCGCAAATCAGAGTTAATGTTGTTCTCCCACATAATTCTTGGTGTCTACCAACTGGGCGTTTTTCCCTCTGGCTTCCCTACAAGAAGCTTCCATGCACGTCTTTTCATTCCCCATACGTGCAACATGTCCTGCCATCGCAGTCTACGGGACTTAACTGTTCTTATTATATCTGGCTTCCTATAAAGACCATGTAGTTCATTATTATGTAGTCTTCTCCATTCACCTGTCTGTTCATCTCTCTTTGGTCCAAAAATTTTCCTAATAACTTTATTATCAAATACTCGTAATCTCCTTTCCTCCCTTAAAGTAAGAGTCCATGTTTCGCACCCATATAATATAACTGGTAGAATAATAGTTTTATATATTTTCAGCTTAACGTTTTTTGAAAGGAGTTGGGACATGAGTTTAAAATGCTCTCTCGACATGTCAGGTTGAGTGGTATATGTAATAAAGTTAAACAATGGACAAGACATATCATTAAATAAATTATTTGATTCGATTTAGTGAATGTACAAAATATGCAGGTTGTAGAGTTTAGTATTCCGTATAACATAACCGACAAATAATCCCGTATGTATGTAATGTAGTTACAAATATATTCTACATCACATGGGTGCTAATAATTATCAGTTGACAATTTGAATGTGTGTGTTGATTATAGAACGTTTGTATTGTTCTGATGACATATGTGCGTCATATACCACTAAATTCACGATTCTATAACATTGTAATCAAATTTCACAGCTTCGCACCGATATGTTATTTCCCTAACTAGTTGCATAACAATACTTTCATTTTCAAAGAACAGGTCCCTTAAGCTGGGATATTTACACCTGCGTTTCCCAAAAAGATAAATAAATAAATAATAATTTAAAAGAAAAATAAAACAACACGCTTTATTACAAAACAGAACTAAAAAATGAAAAATAATTTTAATATAGAACACGCTTGGTACAAAATTAAAGTGGTCAACAAAAAATCATCTCCAACACATCTAGAATAAAACTAGAGTTATCTACAAAAAAAAAAGTAATTTTAACATCAAATGCGTGGGGTGCTATGGTTTTTACGTTTTCTTCTTAGAGACGTTACTTTTAGCAATATCTGTTTATTATCAAATATATTAATTGATATAGAGCACCACACGCTTTTGATGGTAAAAATTATTTTTTTGTAGATGACTCTAGTTTTATTCTAGATGTGTTGGAGATGATTCTTGTTGACCACTTTAATTTTATCCCAAGCGCGTTGGAAATTAAAATTATTTTTCATTTTTTAGTTCCGTTTTCTAATAAAGCGTGTTGTTTAATTTTTTAAACTATTATTTATTTTTTAGTTTGGTTTTCTAATAAAGCGTATTGTTTCTAGTTTTTTTAAATTTTTTTTTTAAATTTTAGTTTAATCGATTGTCATAAACTGGAATCCCATGAAAATTTAATTGCTTAATACTCTTCCAAAAAAATCCTCCGGGCCGGATTTGAACCAGTGACCTATGGATTACTGCAATTATATACCACTACACTCCACCCCTGTACCAACGGAGCTCTTATAACGATTGACTAAAACCTCCGCAACTATTATACCGGTTCTTATTTTTTTGATTTTCTGATGATTCTGGCCAGGATTTTAGAAACGAATTATGAAATTATTGTATTGTCATTGATCCTTTACAAGTACACAAGGTTTCAAGTCGATCCAATATTTTTAAGTGGGTGAAAATCGTGTTGAAAGATTCCGTTACATAGATAGATGGACAGATACAGGTCAAGCTAATATAAAGCGTGTAAAAATACCGATAAAGTAAAGCAATAAACTGAGCTGAACGGGATATAGGCTGAAGAAAAGTGTGCCTATGGGTAAAAAAATTGAGATTCTTATAATTGGTTAATATCCAACAAAATAGGCATATATTGCATAGAAATATATCAAACCAACCAAATATATTTACACGTAATAGAAGACCAATACTTGCCTTCAGTCATCTGATGACTCTCTTAAATTAGAAATTCAGTTAATAAAAACGATAGTCCAGTTATCGTATATGGGGCCGAAACTAGGGTTGATACAACAAAAAACTAAACAAATAATAAGCACATGTGAAATGAAGATCTTAAGAACTATTCAGGGGAAAAACATTATTTAATTAGATGCACAATACAGAAATTAGGGACAAATGTCATATTCAAGACATAACCAAATTTATTACAGATAGACGAAAATATTGGAAAGACCATATAGAAAGAATGGAAGACAACCTATTTGTGCAAAAAAGAGCTTAAGAAGAATGGTCGGGAGAAGAACAAGAGGAAGACCAGCCAAGAGATTGATAGACAGTGAATAATGCACATTCAATACGTCTTCCTCCGAGGAGCGATTTTGGAAATAAACGGGATGAAAATCATACAAATTATCAATATTAAGAAGAAGTTAATAAAAAACCAGAAGTCGGGATTTATAGGCCTAATGGGGGACCTGCTTTCCCTATTTATAACAAATATTGGGAAGTTTAAATTTCATATAACTAAGCAATATCGCATTTATTTTTAAATTTCATGTTCTCTCTTGGTATTGGAGTAGGCCTAATTGTAATCCACTTCTAAGTTTGGGGCACCTGGAAGGCGGGGTTACGCTGTCCGGATGATGATGATGATGATGATAGTGGTGCGCAGGAGAGTCCTTGATGCTAAACTTAATCTAAGGCGAATGTGAATGATGATTATGATGTCCAGATGATGTTCGGTGCCCGTTTGGATCTTAAGTTTGCTGACATTTGTCTTGCAGGTGAGGAAAAAGCCCGAAAAATAAACTCACCCAGGAAACATGTTCCGATCGGGGATCGCATCCGGGCCTATTGCGTGACAAGTTGATTATGATCCGTCCATAGTAATTCTGCCCGAGGGCAGGTCTTTCAGTGCAATCATAGAATTTTCATGCTATGCTTTGCAGCTTTACTAGGGAATTGTAGGTGTGGCATCTTCCCGTTGCTTTCCACACCGGTGATGGATGATGATGATAATGATAAGGATGATGATGATGATGATGATGGCTGGATGATTTTCGGGACCGTTCGGCCCTAAGCTTCCTGACATTTGTCTTACAGGTGAGGAAAAACCCCGAAAAAAAACCATACCCAGGAGCCTGTCCCGACCGGTAATAGAACCCGGGCCCGCTGTGTGACAAGGCAGCATGCTAGCTCGAGACCACAGAGGTAGACGTTGATAATAATAATAATAATAATAATAATAATAATAATAATAATAATAATAATAATAATCAATATGCAAATTATTTGTTATTATCTGGCTTACTAAAGTATAAATCAAGTTTTATGTGCAAGGATTAAGGGCGGATAAGGCTGTTTGATGTAGGAAAATGTAAAAAGGTTGTAATTGTTGGGGATGTAATTAAATCACAACACAGTGTTCTGGTAAACTAGAATTCCTAACTCGTTAAACCACATGCGAAATGAGATAGATAGACTCATTAATTTCGTCATGTCAGTCATTAATGTGGCGGTTTTGGAAATGCTGGATTAAACCGTAATGTATTTTAAAATTAAAATTGACAGACACAAAGATTGGACCGTGTAAGTATGCAAATATATGTTAATTATATCATATATCATGAGATTTACAAATCAAAATTTGCAACACATTTAGTTGACCCCCGGCTTAATAAACTCATTTCTCATTGAAACTATAAATGTTCATTTGACCAGCTTATAGTATTAGTTTTATGAATTAATATAAGGAATTTAGTTTTTCTGCTGTTTTTATTAAGAATTAAAATAGAAAAGTCGAACTGCGCTATTACGAACTTGCATAAATTGTTAATTAAATAGAAATAAAACGTAGTTTTATTTGATTTTCATATTTATTATATAATTCAGTGACAGCTGTTTCGGTACACTGTACCTTCTTCAGACATGTTAAATTATGAATTGTGTTCCAACTGATCTAAGCAACAATACAACATGTTGTTTTTATTTAATTAATAAATATGGATTTTCATCAAGTAAACACCAACTCAATTGATTAGTTACATAAATTGTATTCTCTGTCGTCAGTAATACGAAACATTTCTGTGAATATAATTTAAAATACCACAATGCTATATTTATTAATTACGATTTTTTATTAATATAATCTGTTTGTAATATATTTTTCACTAACACTTTTAAATTATTTCATAATTAACCGTCATATAAACTTTGGCGGATGTTAATACATATATATTTTTTGTTGATATCGTGTACATCTTTATTGGTAAGAATATTTTCTGATGCCGTATAGTCATTTCTGTCGCCATCGGTCTTCTGGCTGTGGGATTAGCGCCGACTCTGGGGCCGAGTGACCCAAGGACAATCTGTGAGGTCGTTAGGAGTTGAGCGACCTGACGTACTAATGCTCAGGCTGGACCCACTTCAGCAACCAAACACGTCTCCAGCTGGTGCACTGGGTAAAAGGTCGGTGGATCTGCTAGACAGTCCTCCCGGTCAAGTCCAAGGGACTCGTGAACCATTAGTGGGGTCGGCAGGAGTTGAGCGCCTTGTACTATTTGCTCATCTGTTGGAGCTTGCAAGCTCCGTGCTGGCCCACAACAGCAGCAGAAGGCGTCCATGGGGTCACACCAGGGCTCGGCTCAGACCAGTGCAGAGGGAAGCAACTGTACTGGTTCCTGGCTCAGCCTACGGGCTCGTGGACAAACTGTGGGGTCGCCAAGAGATGAGCACCTGGATGTACTAAAGTCTCACACTGTGGGGCTTGTGGACTCAAGCCCTAGTCGGTCTCACAACGGCTGCAGGATACGTCCCTGGAGGCAGAACAGGGGAACGGTCGGTGGATCTGCGACAGCAGTCCTCCCGGCTGGGCTCAAGGAGCCCGTGGACCAACTGTGGGGTCGTCAGGAATGAGCGACCTGACGACTACGAAGCTCAGCAATTCCCAGAAGTTGCAACTCCAACACCCTGCCCCTAGGGGTGTTGGTTTCAAAGCCGAGAACTTGAACGTGGACGCGAACATAGGATAGGGAGGACAAGGATCTAGGACTTGGGAGTATGGTTATGATGACCGAGGTATCCCAGGGGGTGGGGGAAGGGCCTAGATGTCGCCATGTTTCCATTTAGCATTATGTGAAAAACGTATAGGGTAATGATGATGATAATAATATTAATAATGATAATAATAATAATAATAATAATAATAATAATAATAATAATTTTAACAATTGGCTAGCCCATATTCAGCGCATGGATCGTCACAGAATACCAAAACAAATTCTTCACTACATTCCTCGAGGCAGAAGATATGTGGGTCGACCTTTTCGGAGATGGCGGGAGACCGTAACGGGCCACTGGGCCTAATACTTGAAAGGACGATGATGATGATAATAATTTATTTATATGCAGATTTTCAATGTGTACACATCTTTCTGTGTCTAAAGTTTTATTTTCCTTCTCCATTCGTCTCTATCCATCCATGCACTACATTTCCTCCGGTCCTCTTGTTTTCTCATTCACGTTCTTATTTCTTGCATCCACGAGTTTCGACGTCTTCCTTCCGTTCTTCTTCCAGGTGGACACAATTCCAATGTTTTTCTGGGTAATTTTTGTTCTTGCATTCGTCGTACATGCCCATACAAATTTAATTACTTGCATCTTATATAATATACTATGGAATATGCCAAGATGAATCACCTACGGAAAAAAAAAAGAGTTTTATGGAAATCCGAGTAACGTAATAAACGAAATTGGGAACTGAAGAGAAATCATTAAGATATTTATATCCACATAGAGTAGACATGGAAACGTTATTTAAAAATTCAGAGAACTCTTTTCAGTTTTTGATGCCGCCTGGAAACTAAAATCTGACAAGTGAGTCCACTATTCCAATTGTGCACATATAGAGGTCTGTGTGTGGCGTATAAAATAGATGCGGTTAAATTGACATGGGTATGTAAGACGAATGCAAGAAGAAAGGTTACCCAGAAGAACATTGGAATGGTGTCCACCTGGAAGAAGAAAGAAAGGAAGTCCTCGAAACTCATGGATGCAAGAAATAAGAACTGGAATGAGAAGAAGACTGGATAACATAGAATGGATGGAGAGGGACAAATAAAGTAAATAAAACTTTATACACAAAAAGATGTATAAACATTGAAAATCTGTATATAAATAAATAAAATTATTATTAACATTATTATTATTATTATCATTAATACTGTTAATAATCAAAATATAACAAATTATATCTCTTTGGTTTGGATGGTTTGGTCATCTGATAAGATTGTATCAACACAGATTCATTAAAAAAACTATATAAATGGAAGCCTACAGGGAATAGAGCTGTTGGTTGACATAAGAAGAGATGGCAGGACGATGTTTGGAATGATTTATAGAAGATGAGGGTGACAAACCTGAAATTGGCAGAAGATAGAAGAGTCTAGAGGAAGATTATTGAGAAGGCCAAAACATTCAATTTTGAAGTTGGTGCCCCTTGAGATGGTAATGATGATGATTAATATTTTAGTATTTTGTTGTTATTATTATTATTATTTATTATTATTATTATTATTATTATTGATGGAAACAATATATGTGTTCAATCATTTTGTATGTTTCCCTCATTTCTTTTAATTCCTTTTATATTCGTGCCGATGAAAGGAAAAAGAATCATAATTAAGTCAATAGAAAGAAATTAATTTCTTTCTCTTATTGTAGATTGAAGGCTTCTCGGGATTGTTTACGGATTCGGAAGTTTTCTTCTAGAGAGAAGTTAATTGAATTGTACGACTGCTTGCAACTTAATTCGATTAAAATCACCATATTATTCTGGTGTCTGTTATTGTGGATTACAGAATAACAATCTCTTTAAACGTCACAAGCGGCATCTGAACAGCAGCTGGATTACTCTTAGGACTGACGTCGTCGTAAGGAATTTTAGCTTTACGTCAACAAACTCTTACCTTCACTTCAGATTCAATTGCCTTGGGATATTAAAAAACAACATTGCATTGTTGGAATATTAAACATCATTGTGGAACATGAATTATATAATTTCTTGTTTTAGGCTTACTTGAGGAACTCATTTGATGGCAAAACCAGTATCACCATTTTGTATTATTATTTTCGTAAAACATTAAGAATAAAGTAAGTAAATAATATAGTATAATAATAATAATAATATAATAATAATAATAATAATACTAATAATACATACATACATACATACATACATACATACATACATACAACTACATACATACATACATACATACAATACATACATACATACATACATACATACATACATACATACATACATACATACATACATACATACATACATACATACATACATACATACATACATACATACATACTACATACATACATACATACATACATACATACATACATACATACATACATACAACATACATACATACTACATACATACATACATACGTACATACTATATACAAATACGACATACGTAAACATTATAGAGGATTTAAATATCATAATAAATATGAAAGTTTAAGTTAATAATTTTATATTTTAAAATTATTTTAATATTTAAATATAACTTAAATAAAGAAAAACATCTAATAATTAATTGTTGTTCATTGTTGAATAAAAATGTCTTAGTAACAATTAAAGAATTGTATTATATAAAGTCTTTCTAAATAATGCTTTTAAAATTGTGTTTTAAGTCATTGTTGTCTGAAATATAAAGCTTTCTGTTATAACTGTAATAGGAACAACCTGCTTAACTTAATATTTTTAAATAAAAGTATACTAAATTCTGATTGGGTATTAAAACAATTAACTTTTTGATTTAACAAATCAAATTTAAAACCTGGTATTTAATGGACCATTAACCAATAGAATTTAAATATAAAATCATGTGATGTAATAATTGTTCTTTAAAATTATAACAGAATTACTCTATTCAGTCAGCATATAACTTTCATCAAGGATAGAAGCAATAACAGCTCTCCTGATAAAATGTGATATTTAATACAAGAAGAATAGTTCATTCAGGAAAAGAAAATAATTTAATTTGAATTGACGGTGAAGAATAATACCACCTATATTTACTTGATCTGCTGGGAATTAAATATAAATAAATTTACAACTATTTCTACAAGAATCAGTTATTAGTGATTTTTAAAGTGTTTTCCTATCCTGTGTACCAATTTCGACCTTGAGAAGAGAATCCAGCTCTACCGAAAATCAAACCCAACCTGAACCAGTAATTGTTTTTGGGACACTACTCCTTCAAATGTTAATACAACATCGGGCATGAAGAGAGTTAGCTACTTCAAAACATCGCCACAATATAGGAAAAATATTACTTCTTTCAAAATTGTCGCCACAACGAGGGGCATAATGAAGATATAACTAAAATACTTCAACATACATACATCATACATACATACATACATACATACATACATACAATACATACATACATACATACATACATACATACATACATCCATACATACATACATACATACATACATACATACATACATACATACATACATACATACATATACATACATACATACATACATACATACATACATACATACATACATACATACATACATACATACATACATACATACATACATACATACATACATACATACATACATACATACATACATACATACAGACTACATACATACATACATACATACATACATACATAATACATACATACATACATAGATACATACATACATACATACATACATCATACATACATACACATCCATACATACATACATACATACATACATACATACAATACATACATACATACATACATACATACATACATACATACATACATACATACATACATACATACTACATACATACATACATACATACATACATAGTGTTCTGCCCAAGAGCAGGTCTTTCAACTCTGCATTCTCCACTCTTTCCCTAACTCAGCTTTCCTTTTTGTATCCGCATACAAACCATTTATTTTAATATTGTCTATCATGTGATTTTTTTTTCTGACTGTAACTTTCTTTCCGTTGACCATTCCTTCTAGGACATCCGTCAGCAGGCAGTTTCTTCTTAGCCAGTGGCCAATCCAATTTATTTTCCTCTTCTTTATGAGTTCCAGCATTGTTCTTCTTTCACCCACTCTGTCTAGCACATAATAACAATAATAATAAAAATAATAATAATAGGCCTAATAATAATCTCCATTTCACGAATTAAGCAGACTGCCTGTTCAGTCATCATATTCTTTCCTTTTATCTCCTTCTCGGCCTCCTTACGTCTCTTTTTCCTTAGGATCATATTTATAAGCTATTTTTCGCAGCAATAATAATAATAATAATAATAATAATAATAATAATAGGCCTAATAATAATAATCATCTCCATTTCACGAATTAGACTGACTGCTTGTTCAGTCATCACATTCTTTCCTTTCATCTCCTTCTCGGCCTCCTTACGTCTCGTTTTCCTTTAGGATCATATTTGTAAGCTATTTTTCGCTATATGATGATGATGATAATAATAATAATCATCATAATCATAATATTAATAATAATTTCCTCCTATTTAATCTCTTCCCTTTCTTTTTGTCACTATTGTTTGCCTTATAGGAATACAGGGATACAATCTGTCGGGAGAGGAGTTTTTAACGCTGGATCGAGTGTAGGCCTCTGCTCTTTTGATCATACAAAGACACAGCGGGTCTCCGAGATAATACGATTATTTTTTCTCCATTGCCATCAGGTTGTCTTTTATGACATTTTTGGTTTTCTCTCTTGGCATTAGCGGAATTATAATCCATTTCTTCGAACTCCTGGAAGGCGGAAGCAAGTTACCCCGATGATATGATGGGTCTTAAATTATAATGACTATTTAACTCATGCCCCAAATGGGAGTCAATGACCAATCACGTTTCAATGATTTCTGTTTTACAACCAATCAGAGTCGTGTTTCACGAAATATTTATCAGTGTTATAATTGCCATATTAAAGAAGGCTCCTCCTTTTTAATATTCTGAACAGGTCTGACCATTATTTTGCAGTGACTGAGCCTATAAGAAATACGGCTACCAGATTGTATATATAGTACACATAGCGCATGCAGGAGTTAATATAAAACATTTGTAGCAATTTATTATACCACCAAAAAAAGAAACCACTGATTGCACTTTCTTAAATGTATTTTTTCCCAGGTAATAATCCAGAAAAATATAATTGTCATATTTACATCATACGACATCAGAAAAGAAATAATATACAGTTTGATGTGTTTCATTTTTTCTCCACTAGAGAGCATTCGTACAATATTGCGTTCCTTTGGCAATAAATAGTATGATCTGGTAGCAGTGATAAACAAAAGAAGCAGATGAAGCGTACCTATCGTTTCTCATTTGTTTTCAAACATCGCCGTTTACATTAAATATATAAATAGTTTAAAATAACTATAGTTAAATAATGATTTGTGAGTAAACAGCTTAATTTTATTCGTTAAATAGTCCTAACAAATGCCACTCTTGATTTCCAAATTCTCTAGATAAATTGGAAATCACTCGTGGCATTACTTATGAAGAACCAAGAGAGTTCTTAAGCTAAACTTAACCTAATTTCCAGACCATGGGCAATGTCAGAAAAACATCCTATGATATGGAATAAGTAAGAAGAGAGATCCATTGTTAGCAAGAAATTATCAAGCAAGAGGAAGACGTGATGATGGAAGACCTAGAATACGTTGGACTGATGCATTATGAAGTCGGGACGGGCAATTGCCTAATCCCTGGAGTGATGATGATATCCTATGATCTGACCGAAAATTGAACCCGGGACATCATGAACTGTAGTCATGCCCACTAGCCCACGAAGCTAGTATTAATAGTAATGATAATTATAGAAATCCTCAGAATTTGATATAACAAAAGGATTAAGACAAGGATGCGGGATGTCACCAACAGTGTTCAAGATATATTTAGAAGATGCATTAATGAAATGGAATAAGTTATGTAGGGGAATGGGAATCAACATTAATGACCGTTTACTGCACAATTTATTATTCGCTGATGACCAGATTATAATAGGACAAGATAAAGAAGATATAGATTATATGATTAGAAAGTTGGTAGATGCATTTGAGGTAGGTGGGCTGAAGATAAATTATATTAAAACAGAATATACGATAATCGGAGGAAATTCAGAAGATCTACAAATAAATAATATGATAATTAAACGTGTTGAAGAATTTAAATATCTTGGATCTATAATAGATAAATCTGGTACTTGTGAAAAAGATATTATTAACAGAGTAAATTGTGCAAGGAAGGCGATTAGATCCCTGAATGGTCTTTTATGGAATAGAAATTTGACCAGAAAAGAAAAAAGAGATTATACAGACAATGATAGAAAGTATACTTACATATGGATCAGAAAGCTGGACAGTAAATTAAAGGATGCAGAAAAGAATCTTGGCGACAAATATGGATGGATTACGGAGAAGTATGAGATTATCCAGACTATAGCATATTCGGACTACATATAGCAGACAAGAAATGGATGCACAAGAAACTGTTATCGAAATGATAACAAAGACAGATTTACAGTGGTATGGACATGTACAACGGATGTCGGAAGACCAGTGGCCTAAACGTGTGTTAGATTCGATGGTACCAGGCAGAAGGAAGAGGGGGAGAAGTAGAAGATGAATGAGATGGGCAGGACATGTAGCATGAATGGGAAATGAAAGATGTGCATAGAAGCTTCTTGTAGGAAAACCAAAGGGAAAAGGCCCAGTTGGTAGACCAAGAATGAGCTGGGAGAATAACATTAACTATGATTTGAGGGAAGTAGATTATACATGGGATGAATGGAAAATATTGGCTCAGGATGGGGGTGTTGAAAAGCTTATGTCCAAGCGGCCATGAACCATTGGGTTCGATAGAGCCAGAGAGCTAGTCAATTTGTTTTAATTACTCTACTTCTGTTATTGTAATATATTTTTGTGCAAAAAAATACTAAGTGTGCGGTCAGTGCAGGACGATCAAAGTAATATTATTCATACAAGGTGGGCGGATGTTAATCTACTTTAGTGTATGCACTGTACCACTGCAGTAATAGGGTTACAGATGCATTTCTAAAATTATTCCATTACATTCATGGATATCGCATTTGAAATTTATGAAATGTTGCATTACTCCCGCATCCAGGGAATTTTTACATTTTTAATCCCCTAATAATGTGTATTGGATGATAAATGCCTGTATGGATTATCATAAGTAATGCCACGAGTGATTTCCAAATTATCGATAAATTCACGATTCACGAAGTGAGGAGTGAATTTATCTAGAGAATTTGGAAATCAAGAGTGGCATTGTTAGGACTATTTAACTAATAAAATTAAGCTGTTTACTCACAAATCATTATTTAACTATAGTTATTTTAAAATATTTATATATTTAATGTAAACGGCGATGTTTGAAAACAAATGAGAAACGATAGGTACGCTTCGTCTGCTTCTTATGTTTATCACTGCAACCAGATCATACTATTTACTGCCAAAGGAACGCATTATTGTAAGGAGGAGCTTTCTTTAATATGGTAATTATAACACTGTTAAATATTTCGTGAAACACGACTCTGATTGGTTGTAAAACAGAAATCATTGAAACGTGATTGGTCATTGACTCCCATTTGGGGCATGAGTTAAATAGTCAAGGCTATTATGCAATGTAAGTGACATCCTGACACGATTTCGAAATTATGTCTCTTAACTTGAGAAGCCGATTCAATTTTAGAATGTTTTAAATATAGGCTATAATAACTTGATTATATAGATATATTACGTATTGTTAAATCATTTAAAATAAATGTACATTAAAATATTCAGTTGTAAAATATTTATATAGGCCTATTTTTAACTTTTCATTTGCAAATACGTTTGTGATACTGTAAGCCTACTGTTGTGACGCTTTTATTAAACTAACGAATGCCATATAGGCCTATCATTGCATGTTTATATCTTCTTGCATATAAATGTGGGATTTAGGAGAAATTAAATTCAACTATCATTTTCAGAAAAATAAGCGTTCGTATTTCGAAATCCAAAAGTTTTTTTATAATATCTGCTGTATATTATAAAACTTATTGAAATTTCGTGATGAATGTATTTTTGATATATGATATACCTCAGTTAATAGATTTTAAAGAAATGTAATTCACAGTAGAATAAATTACATTCATATATATATATATATATATATATATATATATATATATATATATATACACACACACACACACACACATACAGGATGTAAGTTTGCAGTCTCCTTTTCACAGTCATCACGGACGGTATGCACTCTCCAAACTCGAATCCCGACAGGCCTACAAGGCCCTTGGCCTACCAGCCGGCTGCTGGCCTCACATCCACATGTGTTAATCACAGGTAGACGATCATATCATGTGGTTAGCATGTAGGGACCGCCTAACAATAGGAACATTATTATTACAAATAAAGCAATTTCTTAATAATACTCCAATGTAAATATATATTCCAATTTAATTTTGTCCCCCTATAAACCGATTGAGGGTCTTTCCACTTTTTCAGCGGTTGCCCTTTTACCAGCCGGCTGCTGGGCCTTCACATCCACATGTGTCAATCACAGAGGTAGATGATCAACAGCCAGTGTAGGGGTGACATGTGGTTAGCATGTCGAGTCCCCCAGCCGTTATAGCTGGTTCCTCAACCTGGAGCCGCTACTTATTGGTAGCTACCCAATTGCCTCACGATGCTGGGTGGGCACCGGTCCCATACTGGCCGAAATACCATGAGAAAATTTCTTCCCCCATGGAGACTCGAACCAGCGCAAGTCCCGTAGCTCTGCGCCAAGGCTTCCTACCTTAACCGCTCGGCTACGGCGCGGGACGCCCCTATAAACAAGAACTTAAATAATGTTGTAAAATAATTAATATTCCCGTTATAGCTGGTCTTCTGAACCTGAAGCCGCCCTTATTGTAGCTACCCAAATGCCTCATGATGCTGGGTGGGCACCAGTCCCATGCTGGCCAAAATTCCATGAGAAAATGTCTTCCCCCATGAGGATTCGAATCAGCGCAAGTCCCGTAACTCTGCGCCAAGGCTTCTTGCCTTAACCTCTCGGCTATGGCGCGGGACACGGTATACAATCTACAGAGTGAAAAATGCCCATACAACATATAGTCAAAACTTGATAGTTTTCTCACAAAAAATATTTCTTCTTCTTCTTCTTCTTCTTCTTCTTCTTCTTCTTCTACTACTACAAGGTTTAGGCTATGCAGCCTGTTCTGGCGAAGTTAAAAGTGGAGTCCATCTCTGGTCGGCCAACATCTCTTGTTCCTCTGGGATTATACAGGAAGTTTCTTTTTGGTATTCTTTCGTTGTTCATTCTCATTAAGTGTTCTGTCCATTTCTTATTATTTTCGCTGATTGTATCTTCAATTTTATATATATTTAATTCTTCTCGTATAGTTTCATTCCTTATTCTATCCGCTCTTGTGCATCCTTTCACATTACGTAAAAACAGCATTTCTGCAGTTTGTATCCTGCTTTTATCCCTTGATTTCATTATCCAATTTTCACTCCCATACAACAACAAAGGAACAGCCATTGTTTTATATAATTTAAGTTTCGTATCTTTCCTTGTTTTCCGACCTAATTATGTTTGTATTTTATTTGCGATATATCGTTAGAAAAAATGACATCGGTTGGTGTTAATATTAGCTTAACAAATATTTGTTACTTATGCCAGTTTCGTTAAATTATGCAATAATGCATGCTTACATTTGCTAATAATCTGGAATGAAAGATTTTGCAACATGTTCAGAAGGGTTGAAACAATTGAGTATAAGCCATGGTAGGTATAGTCGGCTGTCATTTAGTTTAGAGGACTCTTACTCTGTGGTTAGGTAGATCTATTTTGTACGCGTAAGTATTTAGCTTATCAGGAGGCGCTGTCATGTTTTATTCACCAGAATAAATTTTTACCAAGTGAATATACTGCAAAAGACAAAAGTTGCAACGATGTTAAGATAATTATATCCTCGTGGAGTAGACGTGGAAACGTCATTTAAAAATGCGAAGACATTATTGGCAGATAACTGTTTCAGTTTTTTGGTGATTGGAGCGGCGTCTTAGAAGCTTCTTAACGACAATTCCCGGCTATGTCCCGCAGTAATAATGTATTTTGTAAACCAGGGGGCAACAGTTGCCTTTCATTTTAATAATTAAGTAATTAATTATTGAGTATTAATAAGTAATTTTATCATTAAAATATTTGTAATGTTTTATCATAACAAAGTTCATGATCAAATAGTATATATATGTATATATATTTTTTTTCTTGCTATTCTTATTTAAACCCTTATCATAAAATATATTTCTTTTTACTTACACATAACTAACTAACTCACTGGCACTATCGAACCCGTAGGTTCATGGCCGCTCGGACATAAGCTCTCCATACATCCCTATCCTGAGCTAATGTTTTCCAGTCATCCACTGTATAATCTACTTCCCTCAAATCATAGTTAATGTTATTCTCCCAGCTCATTCTTGGTCTACCAACTGGGCCTTTTCCCTCTGGTTTTCCTAGAAGAAGCTTCTATGCACATCTTTCATTTCCCATTCATGCTACATGTCCTGCCCATCTCATTCATCTCATTATATCTGGCTTCCTATAAAGACCATGTAATTCACTGTTAGGCAGTCTTCTCCATTCACCTGTCTGTTCATCTCTCTTTAGTTCAAAAATTTTCCTAAGATCTTTATTCTCAATTACTCGTAATCTCCTTTCCTCCCTTAAAGTAAAGTCCATGTTTCACATCCATGTAATGTAACTGGTAGACTTATAGTTTTATATATTTTGAGTATAACGTTTTTTTGAAAGGAGCTGGGAAGTCAAGAGTCTCTGTGATGCATAATAGCACGCATTTCCAGAATTGAGCCTATGTTTAATTTCCTTGTGCATCTCATTCCTGTTTGTGATTATTGTTCCTAGGTATTTGAATTCAGCCACTTCCTCAAAATTTCCCTCATTTGTCATTAGCTGGCCATTTCCATTATATAATGTATTTTTATGTGTGACCATATATTTAGTTTCATTGATATTTACTTCCAGTCCCAATTTCTTAGTGTTACTCAGTAGTGTGTCCGTGTTGTCCTTTAGTATCTCCTCGCTATCGACATTTGTACTACATCATCAGCATAAACTAACAGCTTATTAATACCATTGAGTTGTAGGCATTCTTCATCCTCTAAAGATTTGATGGCATGCTCTATGTTTAGCTTTACTAGAATTAGGCTAATTGAATTTAGCACTCAAAAAGGTCGAGTGTCATGAAAAAGCCGGGAAATAAGTCGGGAATTTCGTATTTGTAATTTGCTGGACATCCTGTCTCGGACCAGCGGCAAGGATTATAACCCCTAGATCACAGATAGTAGTTGACAATTACGTAAATTAGTAAAATAATGTTTTTACTGCTTCGCAGTATGGTTCTTGATTCCATTTAAACACGCATACCAACTCTATGACTTTAATTCTTAGCGAATTCCATTTTAAATTAAACTACCCTGAGTTAAGAGAAAAATTCCTTTCGTGTTAGCTACAAGGCTTCTCGTGCTTTTTCAGAGAATTCATGTGGATTTCATTAGTTTATTCTTGAAAATTTCTAAGACAGACCTACTTGTTCATTTAATCCTGAAGCTATTTTGAAGAAATATTTATAGCTAGAAGTCCCGGCCACGCGTTGCTGTGGCTAAGGTATACGTTACAAATTTTAAATTAGGTTGCTGTCTTTCAGCCAGATTACTTAAAACTAATACTTACACACGAAATTAATAATGTTGAAAATAAAATAAATACTGAACGCACTTAAATTATGAAATAATCAATATTTGTAATTCAATTGAAATTCGCGGTTGCAACAAAAAGCAGAACCACCTGTATCTCTCTTTGTTAAATAATAAACCAATTACCTTACCAAATTACCTTGCACCGCCATCTGTTAGAATCGTATGGAACTCACAGATAATTACACCGTCATCTGTTAGAATCGTATGGAACTCACAGATAATTATAACTCTTTGTTAAATAATAAACAAATACTTTGCAATAAAAAATAATGCGACTATAAAGTTAGTTATAAACTACCCTAAGTCTCAAGTTGGATCAACTGCATACAGTGTGCAAAATTTTATTAAAATCGGTTCAGTAGTTTAGGATTCCATCGCGGACAAACAACGTAACACGAAATTTTTATATACCGGTATTAAGATAAAGTACTTCTAGAGCTTTGTAATATTGTAATTTGACTTTCAAATGCTCGCATTTGGAGACAGTGGCAGCTGAATACAAGATATGCAACAGGTGAATTCCTATTTCTTCACGCATATGCAATAAATATGTGTATCTAATGTTATTATATTTTGTACCATTATAATTTAATTTTCAAACTCCACGATGTCGGTAACCTAAATTACATTTTCCTTTTCCAGACTGGTTGGTTAAATTGTACAAATTTTAATTTCGCCTCAGGATTATAAATACGTTTGTACTTTACCTATGCATATTAAACTGACCGTATGGAGGTTATGGTTATACAGTACAGTCCATTTTGTTTATCGTTGTAGTAAAGGAATGTCCTAGCATATCTCGTTTTGATTCCATTTTGAATCAGATTCCAAATTCATATTTCTCTCAGTCAAGAGACATGTCATGAAATTCTAGTTGGACTGCTGGGAAATGTAAATAAGTTATATGCTACAGCAACACATTATATTTTAGGATATCAACACAATAATAATAATAATAATAATAATAATAATATAATAATAATAATGATTTTATTATTAGAAATATTAATAATTATTTTATTATTAAAAATTTCTTTAATCGGCCGCGGTGGACTAGTGGTTATGCTCCTTGCCTCTGGTCCCTAGGGTCGCGAGTTCAAACCCGGCCGGGGTCGATGGGTTTTTTAGGACGGAAACATCCAAGGAGCAAGTCCTCCGGGGAAGAACTTTAAGTCGTGGGTCCCGAGTCTGAAGATTTTCAGGCTAGTAAAAAATCCTTATGCCTGAATGAAAAGGCCTCTAAGCTAAATTTACCGAATTTTCCCGTTCTAGTACCACCTTGGTTTCCTAGATGTCAGCATGAGGCAGAACGCTGACCACGGACCACTCAAATGACATCTATAGGATAACAAATGTAACTAAATTAATATGGTTCAAATTCTTCCCTGTAGGGGGAGAACGCCTAAATCTCTGCTAAGGGAAACATGGGCTTACAAGAAGTAAAAGAAGAAGAAATTTCTTTACAATGCAGTAGTATTCCTACAACTCATGTAAATTTTACTCCTCCATACATCCCTATTGTCTACATCACTCTCGTTAACCTCTCCACACCCATACTCCTATGCACTTTTGCACCTACTGCTCTTTTGGTCTCCCCTTTCTTCTGTTGCCCTCCGCTTCAAACTTTATTATCATCTTAGGTATCCTGTCATCTGAAGTACTCTTTACATGACCAAACCATATCAGTCTTCTTTCTTCAATAACTTGTACATCTTTTTGAACATATATTATTTCATTGATTGTAGTATTCCCAATTTTGCATATGCTTGAATTTCTAGAAACCCTTCTCCAAAATTAATGGGGTGAGGGAGAGTAAGTTGATTCCTTTAAGACCTCTGTCACCAATAGTTTATGTGCTTGCTCTCTGCTTAATACCTGTTTCCCATCATACAATAGCAGACTATAGTCTCCATCAATTAACTTCAGTTTTTAAGTTTTGTTCAGAAAGTTCACATTCCATAGCACCGAATTCAACATTCCAATAATTTATTCACGTAGACTTTCACGGCCGGAGTTGCTATGGTGATCTTGTAGAAGACAGATGCAGTCTCTGTCGAAACGCGCGGGGAACTACAAGCCTCACGACCACGGACTACAGCCCGAAAATCTTCTTCAGGATCATCATTCCAATAATTGTTTTTCTTCCTTGTTTTACTCTTTTGTTTTTTCTCAGAATTGCTTGTTCCTTCTGACTCTAATATTGATCCCAAATATTTTAATTTGTTAAATGTCTTAATTTTCTCTCTTTCTAATTCCGGACTTGAATCCATTTGTATTCTAGATGATAAATATTATTTTTATTGAAATTATTATTTAATCCTCAATTTTTATATTCCCGATCAGTTTTCTTATCACGTAAGATGTCTTGTGTAATTAATACTTGGTCGATAAATATTCAATGCTTAAATTTTATGAATGTCAATTTACATTCGAATTTATTTTGAAGAAAATACATACTGATTATTTTTATATTTAAATGTGAACTTTAATTTCTAGCCTCTGAAATGTTAATTATCTTTTTTTCTGAAACTATATATATCCATCCATAGTAATTCTGCCCGAAGGCAGATCCTTCACTGCAGTCATAGCATTTTCATGCTATGCTTGCAGCTTTAGTAGGGAATTGTGTAGGTGTGGTAGCTTCCCGTTGCTTTCCACACCTGTGAAGAATGATGATGATGATAATGATAATGGTAAGGATGATAATGATAAGGATGATGGCCATATGATTTCGGGGACCGTTTGGGCCTTAAAGTTTACCTGACATCTGTCTTACAAGTGAGGAAAAACCCCGATAAAAACCTCACCCAGAAAAACTGCCCCGACCGGAGATCGAACCCGGGCCCGCTGCGTGACAAGGCAGCACGCTACCTCGAGACCACAGTGGTGGACATATATGTATGTCTATATATAATAAGTCCACCGCTATGGTCTCGAGGTAGCGTGCTGCCTTGTCACGCAGCGGGCCCGGATTCGATCCCCGATCGGGGCAGTTTTTCTGGGTGAGGTTTTATCGGGGTTTTTCCTCACCTGTAAGACAAATGTCAGGAAAACTTTAAGGCCCAAACGGTCCCCGAAATCATATGGCCATCATCATCATCATCCTTATAATTATAATCATCATCGTCATCATCATCCTTCACCGGTGTGGAAAGCAACGGGAAGCTACCACAACTACAATTCCCTAGTAAAGCTGCAAGCATAGCACTGCCGTGATTGCAGTGAAAGACCTGCCCTCGGGCAGAATTACTATGGATGGATGGATATATAATAAGAGATTAGCTTGAACTTTTTAGAAAAATGTTGAATACTTTTGTTGAGCCATTATCTATTTTCCGTTTTGAGTTAATTATATACATTATGGAATATCGATAATGTTGGTTACTTCTCTACACGTTTTATCTTAAATTAGAAGCTCATTGCAGATTCCATTAATTTTAAATGGCAAGTAAAGAATGTAGAAACAATTCCAAAATATAACGTGTGATCCAAAGTTATGAAATCTTTCCACAGGTCGTGACCTTGGAAGGCCGTGTGACGTGGGTAATGTAAAAAAGGGAGAAGTTAAACCAACAAGGGAACTGTCAACATTGCATCCCGAAACTTACTCTGAAATTTCTTCTATAGAAGCATTGTGATGTACCAAGGTCGTGCCAAAAAAAAATATCTGCCGTTTTTAGCTGCAAGGCATCAAAATTCAGCGACAAACATTTCAGGGGAAGTAATACAAGACCAGAATTGGTAGATTGGATAACCCTCACTACCTGCCGTACGCCGCGTTCCGCCTCAATTCTCTCTGCTCCTACTTATCCAGGGAGTCAATCTGCTCCGCACAGTGGGTTGCCATTGCTGGATTGTAACTTCGATTCCTGCACCTTGCAGTTAAAAACGACATGGTGCATCATAACGTTTCTCTGGGAGAAATTCCAATGTAGATTTCGGCATGCAATGGTTGACATTTCCCTTGTATGAAAAAATAGAAAAGCAAAAACAACTTTTAAGGCCGGGTGGGAGAAGAGTGTCTTTTTATTTACGCACTTTAACAGTACCTAATTGCAATAAAAATTAATTAGATATTATATTTAACGTATTTTACTGCGGGAAAGTAATCACCATTTCTTTTTTCTCGTAAATATGAAAATAAAGTGGGGCTTTTTCCTGTCACGGCCACAAAGGTTACACAGTTCTTACTTCTAACCAGCGATAAACCACCGATTATCACACATTTAACCAGTGATAAACCACAAATGAGCACAATGTGTAAACCACATTGTGTACATTTAATCATGGGATTCCTACTAACCAGCTATAGCATATCTGTGGCTTCAACAAATTATGTCCGAATTTGTCTATTATATATTTAACCGCGTAAAATAATAAATATGAAATTATTGTATTGTCACGGGTCCTTTACAAGTATACAAAATTTCAAGTCTATCCAATTATTTTAAGTGGGTGAAAATCGCGTTGAAAGATTCAGTTACATAGATAGATAGATAGATACAGGTCAAGCTAATATAAAGCATGTAATAAAAAGGACGTTCCCTGGAATTCACCTACATTAGAGTAATTGATTTAGTTTCCATTAAATGATTTAGGTTTGGTTAGCTTTTAGGTTCCTTGCATTTTAAATGTGATTTGATACGTAAAATAAATGACCTCTTCATATCAGTTATTCTATGTAAAATTCAACATGTCTGACGGCTACAACGTCTTCTTCTTCTTCTACTACAAGGTTTAGGCTATGCAGCCTGTTCCGGCGAAGTTAAAGGTGGAGTCCATCTTCTACGTGGTCGGCCAACATCTCTTGTTCCTCTGGGATTATACAGGAAGTTTCTTTTTGGTATTCTTTCGTTGTTCATTCTCATTAAGTGTTCTGTCCATTTCTTATTATTTTCGCTGATTTTATCTTCAATTTTATATAGGCCTATATTTAATTCTTCTCGTATAGTTTCATTCCTTATTCATTCCGTTCTAGTGCATCCTTTCACATTACGTAAAAACAGCATTTCTGCAGTCTGTATCCTGCTTTTATCCTTTCATTTCATTATCCAATTTTCACTTCCATACAACAACAAAGGAACAGCCATTGTTTTATATAATTTAAGTTTCGTATCTTTCCTTGTTTTCCGACCTATATTTAATTCTTCTCGTATAGTTTCATTCCTTATTCATTCCGCTCTAGTGCATCCTTTCACATTACGTAAAAACAGCATTTCTGCAGTCTGTATCCTGCTTTTATCCTTTCATTTCATTATCCAATTTTCACTTCCATACAACAACAAAGGAACAGCCATTGTTTTATATAATTTAAGTTTCGTATCTTTCCTTGTTTTCCGACCTAAGGTTTTTTTTATGGTTCCACAAATAGCCTGGAATTGATTTACTTTATTTTCTATATCTTTATTTTCTCTGTAAGTTATATCACATCCTAAATATTGGAAATGTGATACTTGTTCTATTATTTTGTTATCCAGTACAATTTTTGATCTAATTCCATATTTACCAATAAATGCCATTACTTTCGAGTTTTTTATTGATATTTTACAATTATATCTATTGGCTATTAATTTAATTTATATGCTAACATTTGGAGCTCATTTTCAGATTCTGCTAAAAGTACAACATCTTCAGCGAATAATACAACGTAAAATCATATTTCCACGACTTCATTCATGATACGTTTCAATATTTTGACGATGGTAAAATCCCGCAGCTAAATTGCATCATCAACACTTCGTACTACTTTAAATTACATCAAAAATGACCATGCATCATCAAGTCGCCAGGCGTACGCAGTAATAAAAAATATGGTCTTGTACAAACCCACCACTTTTTAAATACCGGTAGATAAAATTGCCGGCCGGGTGGGAGTACACAAGCTTTTTTTTTACCCACTTTAAGAGTATCTAATGACAATAAATATTAATAAAACACTATATTAAACGTATTTAGCTAAGAGATGTAATTATCACTTCATTATTTTACTTGTAAATATGAAAATAAAGTGGATCTATTTCCTGTCATGACCACATAGGTTAGGGACTATGTCCTGTCATGACCACATAGGTTATAAGAGTCCTTACTTCTAACCAGCGATAAACTAACAATTATCAAACTTTTAACCAGCGATATACCACAAATGAGCACAATGTGTAAATCACAAATGAGCAAAAACTAATGAATTTAACTCCTTGGCACGTTGGTGCGCTTTCTAGTTATTATTAAATGAGCACAATGTGTACATTTAATCAAGGGATTCATATCTATGTACCATATCTATGGTTTCAACAAATCCAGTCCGGACTTATTCTTTACTTATTTAACCGCGTAAAATAATAAAAAGGACGTTCCCTGGATTTCACCTAGTTAGAGTAATTGATTTGTGTTACAGTTATTGATTTAGTTTTGGTTAGCTTTTAGGTTCCTTGCTTTTTAAATGTGATTTAATACGTAAAATAAATTACCTCTTCATTTGTTATTCTATGAAAAATTCAAAATGTCGGACGGTTACCATGTAAAATCATATTTCCACTAGTTCATTTTGTGTTAATTATACATATTTAGGCGGCGGTTACATCTCTTCGGAATTTTGATTCATTAACACTTTACAATACTTTAAATTACATCAAAATTGGCGTAAGTCGCGTAAGTAAAAAGCTTGTCTTGTACAACCCCACCAAATTGCCTCCAGAGTACATATAAACCGCGAGGTTTATGATAGCGTGTGGTATACGCAAGAGGGGAAAGAAAATGAACGCACTATTATCTGTCGAACGTAAGAAGTACACTTTGACATTTAACTTCCGAATGTATTACTCCGCGCAGCACGTGTTAAGTGTGCAGGCGAACTCTGTCAGCTGTTTGTTACAAGCCGATAAATTAAAGCACAACAATCGTTTTAAATTTTAATGTTGCAGGTTGTATTAACATTTACAATGGTATCTCGAAAAGTAATTAAATTATAAGTGTTAATATTAAACAAATTAATTCAAATCAAATATTTAAATTAAAATAACTGTACTTACAGTAATAAAATAAAGAAAAACCTATGCACCTTGTAATGAACTATACACTTCATAAAATTCTCCACCACTCTTAAAACATGTTTAGGCCTTTTCCTCTTTTTGTTGGACGTTTTGATATTACCAGTTTATTTTAATTCCCTGCAAACATGTATTATTGCCTCACTCTGATGGTTAAGTCTATATAAAAGCGGGTGCCGCACGGCAATACTTGACATGCGGTGTTGTCACGTTTCTCATAGCGCTTTGGGCGTTTATTACACAAGTACAGAAAACATTGAATATTTATGTTAATATTTAATTTTTATGTTATTATTTGGTATTGTTTAACTTTTAAAATTAAAATTATATATTTATTTATTTATTAAATAATTTAATTCCAACAGTATAGCTTTGTAGGTCTGCATAAATTTAATTTTCATACAAAATCATGCTGAAAATATTATATTTATTATTATTATATTATTATTATTATTATTATTATTATTATTATTATTATTATTATTATTATTATTATTATTATTATTATTATTATTATTATTATTAACTGTTCGATCTGAAATATTTTCTCATGGCCGGCACATGTTGAAATCACTTATATATTAAACTAATATAATATGTAGATATTGTATTATTATTCGAGTACATATCACAATGAATCACTGATAATTATACCATTAATTACGGTATACAATTTTATAACTGGATCGAATGTTCCACATAGTTCCGTGTTTTAATTGAAACTGAAGGAAGATTAGCAATGTGGCAACATTATGATAGTCGCGGCAGTCGAGATATTTGTATTTTAATAACATATAACAGCTGCGGGCAAACAAAGCGAGCCGCTTGTTAAGCATCGTAGTGAGGCGATAATACAACACTACTCTCCTACACACCAGTATGTTCTGCAGTTAATTTAACTATATCGTTCACTACAGTGCTAGGATTATGCTCCATAAACTTACAAAATATATTTAACAACGGTTTTCACTACTCTTTAACAATTTCCTTTGTGCTTCTAATGATTCACATTTTATCACCGAGTTAAGTTAACGTAAACTACCCGACAGCCGCCATATTTGTAACTGACATTCAACTTCCTCTCAAGAATCGTTCAGTTTCTAACAAATGCGAATTTTTCGTTAGTCTCCGACCTTCGAAGAAATATGTAGGTGTGTACTGTATTCTGATCAACTATAGTTAACATAAATAGCTTTAAATACGTAATTATATTAATTGAGTACATGGCCTATTTTTTCATTTCTGCTGAACTGTGCTTTGGTCATGAACGAATCGCAGTGACTACAGCAGTCATGTGCTTCATGGATTACCCACCCATTTATTTTCCTGAAGTGTCTTTCTTAGGTTGGACAGAAAATAGTATACCAATGCTCATCTTGTTTACGTACACAACGCTACATCTCTAGATTTATAGAACCGTTAACAATAACTTGTCCCGCGTCGTAACGGAGTGGTTAAGGCAGGACGCCTTGGCGCAGAGCTACAGGTTTTGCGCTGGTTCGACTCTCCATGGGGGAAAACATTTTCTCATGCTATTTCGTTCAGTATGGGACCGGTGCATATCCAGCATCGTGAGGCATTTGGATAGCTACAATAAGTAGCGGTTTCAGATTGAGAACATCAGATATAACGGCTGGGGGACTCGACATGCTGACCACATGTCACCCCTACAATGGCTAGATCAGGCGTGTCCAACCCTTTTTTTTATAAGGGTCACTGTCGTTAAGGTCTATTGGTTTGCTGGCCACATGATCAGGTTTTTTTTACTGTATTAAATAGGATCTAAGATGAACAAATTAACTTAAATTTAAAGTAGTCAATATATTAAGTTATTTACATTAAAATATTTGATGTTTTACCTATTAAATATGATCTAAGATTAACAATTAATTTAAATATAAAATAGCTAATATATTATGTTATTTTCATTAAAATATTAATCATTAATTTTATTAAATTATTAACTATTATATTGACTCTACAATGTGAGGGAACAACTGCGAACTAGAAACTAACTTGAAATGTATAAAATGTAACGATAATAAAACATCTGGCACACACTTGCCTTTGAAAGTAGTAACCGCGCGGTGAACAATGTATAGAGATTCCAAAGCGATGCGCGGTAGGTAGGATCATAAATACAAATGTGGGCTGGGTGTTTCTCAAAACGGATGTGATTTCTCCATGATTTGAGTAAGAGGATGTGTAGGATGTACTTTCGCAAACACATGTGTTGGAAACAGAAAAAGTCTTGCTCTTTCAGGTTTATCTTATTCCAAATAGAATTACTTATTTCATAAATTATATTAGACTGTAACTTGCAATTATCACTGCGAGACGAATCCGATATGATAGAGCAAATATCATTGCTGGCCTTATGCGATGGGATCGAGGGCCACAAGCGGCCCGCGTGCCGCGAATTGGTTACACCTGGGCTAGAGGATCATTACCTTTGTGATTGACACATGTGGATATGAGGCCAGCAGCCGGCTGGTAAGCTAAGGGCCTTATGCCTGTCGCGCCATGGAATTATTATTATTATTATTATTATTATTATTATACATTAACTTGTCCGTTATACAATATCTGTTATGTAATCGTGATGTTAAGTTTCCTTATGTCATGCAGCATAGGCATGCGAGGTATGATTCACGTAACCAGTTTTCTTTGATCAGAATATTATGGGAGAATATTATGGTTTCAAGCATATACGATAATTAATATGAGAAACAGAATTTCACGGGTGCCGAATGTATTTGAAAATAAATTTAATCGACATTTGACTTAACAATTATCGAAAAATACGGAAATCCCAGAGTCAGATTAGTCTGAAACAAGAATTGAATCCTGTATCCCTGTAATCTCAATCACCTGCAGGGATAATTGCAGGTTACAGTCTAATATAATTTATGAAATAAGTAATTGCATTTGGAATAAGATAAACTTGAAAGAGCAAGACTTTTTCTATTTCCATCACATGTGTTTCCGGAAGTCCATCCTACTCATCCTCTTACTCAAATCATGGAGAAATCAAACCCATTTTAAGAAACACCCAGCCCACATTTTTATTTATGATCCTACCTACCGCGCATCGCTTTGGGATCTCCATACATTGTTCACCGCGCGGTTACTATTTTCAAAGGCGCGTGAGTGTGTGCCAGCTGTTTTATTATCGTTACATTTTGTACATATCAAGTTAGTTTCCAGTTCGCAGTTGTTCCCTCACATTGTAGTGTCAATATAATACATTATACGAATTCCGAGCTAAGTACCAATTTATTGTTAACAAACTTGCATAAAATATTGAGGGAACCGTGGTACTAGGTACTACTTTTAACCGCCAAGCGCCATATGACTATATTGTATACGATAGAAACACTGTTCTTAATAAAATCGTATTTTACGGGAAATAAGACTGATTACAAGATAAAGTTGTATCAATAATTAGGAACTTCCTACAATTCTTATTTATTTATGACAAAAAATCATGTAATTATACGTTTATGCTTTTTCCATGACATCAACGCGATTTTCACCCACTTAAAATCATTGGATCGACTTGAAACTTTGTATACTTGTAGAGGACCCGTGACAATACAATAATTTCATATTTATTCACTAAACTGTTTGAATGTATACAAAATAATTTGTTTTCTCTGATTTTCAAATAATTTGCTTTCCAATGTTTAATAAATTCTACAGAAATTTTGCCATTTTAAACAATTGAAATGCTTACGTATTCTGTATTGCGCATACGTAAGTATATAACAATAATCATTACATCTATTAAAATTATAATTTATATATTTTAAGATTCTCGCTAAACAATGTAATTAATTATATACCAAGTTCAGAATTTTAATTATTTGGGATGTCATTTAGGTAAAAAAGTAAAGTGATCCCACAACAGGCCCGGAGTTAATGACAAAAATTTAGATACACACACTAAAATACGATTCAATTATCTATGTGGCACAATTAAACGTACTTTATTGAATAAAACTAGAAAATAAACTATTTTAAAATTTTACAAAATATTGGCAGTTCCATCTCTTATCTATGGATGTGAAACTTGGACATTAACAAAGGCAGATAGTAAACAAAATGAAGATGTTGAGAGCAATAGCAGGATACCAAGGGACCGATAAAAAGAAAAAAGAAAATATAGGAACAGAACTTAATATATTTAATCTTTGTGAAAGAATAAAATACTATCAAAATGCTTACCCTCAGCACATATTACGAATGAATGAATGAAGAGCGCATACCAAGAAGAATGTATAATTAATAACCAAAAGGGAGAAGATTGTTGGGAACACCGTTGAAGAGATGGAAGGACCAATTCGACCTATAATGAGATCGGAACAGGTCATTGGGCTTAACCTTGTTGATGATGATGATGAAGATTCTCGCTTATAGGTTATATTGTGGCACAATAAATAGATCATTACATAATAAAGCCCATAAACAAACAAAAATTAAAATTCTATAAAACAATGGCAGTTCCTGTCCTTTTATATGAGAACGAATCTTGGATTATCACTGCTAAACAAGAAAATAAAATCCAAGCAGCCGAGATGGAATTTTTAAAAAGGGTAATAGGGTTTACTAGAATTGACCAGGTAAGAAACGAGGATGGATACCCATGAAGAACTGCTCATATACTACATAAAAGAAAATATATCTAATAACAAGAAACAGTGGAAAAAATATGTAGGAAGAATGGAGGGTAGCTTACCAAAGAAAATCTTACATTTTTCTTTTCCGAGAGGAAGAAGAGATATCGGACGTCCTCGGAAGATATTATCTCAATTATATTAATGAAGACGGAACAGGCAATCAATACCTAAATCAGGAAGTAAAGAAGAAGAAGAAGAAGTTATATAGACATGTGCTAGATAATATATAGGCCTATATCCATTCATGGTAATTCTGCCCGAAGGCAGGTCCTTCACTGCAATCATAGCATTTTCATGCTATGCTTGCAGCTTTACTAGGGAATTGTAGGTGTGGTAGTTTCTCGTTGCTTTCCACACCGGTGATGGATGATGATAATGATAAGGATGATGATGATGATGATGATGGCCATATGATTTCGGGGACCGTTTGGGCCTTAAAGTTTTCCTGGCATTTGTCTTACATGTGAGGAAAAACCCCGATAAAAACCTCACACAGAAAAACTGCCCCGACCGGGGATCGAACCCGGGCCCGCTGCGTGACAAGGCAGCACGCTACCTCGAGACCACAGCGGTAGACAATATATATATATATATATAATATATATATATATATATATATATATATGGCTCAGGTGGTTAGAGCTCTAAATGTACAGAGTTTAGAGACTCGTGTTCAAATCCCGACTCAAACATTCATTTTTCTTTTCATTTCATATTTGCCTTCATTGCCAAATGTCAAAAATATAGTTATAAGATCTAAATATACAAGCGTTACTTCTGTAAAGTAAATATTCTCTTTAAAACATTGCTTACCAGTTATGGTGGCCGCTAGATATCAGTTGGAACGACTTCCCACTATGTCTTGTGTGAATTGAGAACACTACATATATAAGAAAAATGTATGTGTTGGAATACTTGAGTGGCTTAGATGGTTAGAGCGCTAAACGTACATAGTTTAGAGACACGGGTTCAAATCCCGACTCAAGCATTCATTTTTCTTTTCATATATATATATATATATATATATATATATATATATATATATTATTTTTATTTCCTCTATTTCCTATGTTAGAAATCGAGCTACATTTTCTTACACGCTTAAAGGTAAAAACATTATTCGAACAATGGAAATGCAGTCATACATCCGGTTTTTTACATTACTTGAACTTAGCTCGGAAGTTGTAAAGAACTGTGTTGTTCTGTGTTTCTTTCTCTCTCTCTCTCTTTTTTTTTACGAAGAGGGATGTTATATGGAGTTTTTAGACGCATAGTCAGATTGAGAATTATATTTCTTCTTCTTCTTCTTCTTCGGCTTTCTCCCACTTATAGGTTTGCCGTCTTCAGTTTCCATTTATCATATCATTCTAATCTCCCTCTTCCAAATTCCTATCATCCATTATACTTCTGACGGAGGTTTTCCATATTTATCCTGGTCTGCCACGTTTATTTCTTCCAGGGGGTGACCATTGGTATATATTTTTTGGCCATCTTTCATTTTCCATTCTTTGTACATTGCCATACCATTTAAGCGTTTGATTTTCAATCCTCTTAACAACAGATGTGATGACATTCATTTCTCTCCAAAGGAATTCATTTCTTATTTTATCCTGTCTTGTTTTTCGGAAGCTTCTTCTAAAATAATCAAATTCAACTGTTCTAGTTTTATTCTTTTGTAATTCCGTCAAAGATCAAGTTTCACTTCCATATGACAAAATATTCTGTATTATGTTATTATAAATTTTCATTTTAGTTTCCTTTGTAATATTTTTGTTCCAAATTATTCGATGTAATGTCTTAGTTGCATTTTTTGCCACTGCAATTTTAGTCTGTACCATTATTCAACCAGTAAAAATGCAGTCATACATCTAGTTTTTTACATTACATCTGGAACTTAGCTCGGAAGTTGTATAGAACTGTGTTCTGTGTTTCTTTCTCTCCTTTTTTTTTTTTTTTTAATTTTACGAAGAGGGATGCTATATGGAGTTTTTAGACGCATAGTCAGATTGAGAATTATATTTAATAGAGTTTAGTTGGACAGGAAAAAAAGATTGGAAATGGAAAGTAGAGTTTTGTGAAATATATGGTTGTTCATAAATCAGAAGTAAGCTCTTGTGGGTTCTATATTTTACGTAAACAGTGTATTGCACTCGCAGTGTAGCTTTACTGAATTCCCACACCACAGCAAAACTTCGACCAACTTTCACAAAATTTATTTCTATTTCCTACATTCAGTTTATATCAGATCTATCTTAATACTGTCTTACAAATCACGTATCGGTCTTCGTTAGTGACCATTACTTCCCATCTCTTTCCTTGGCAACTTCATAAATTTCATGCACTGCTGCCAACATCCCTTTCCTATAAAAATTTGTCTTTAAAATATAACTAACCGATTGCCCTGGTATTTGTAGAGAAGTGGGGCAAAGTGATCTAAATAGCAAAATTTTCAAAATTAACTTTTTTCATCCAAATTGGTCTATGTCCCATTGCCAATGCACTGCTATTTGATTTAATTCCAAATATGTACTTCTACTGTTTGAAAGAATCACAACTAAATTAGAAATAGAAGGGAAAAGTATAGAACAGGTCATGAAATTCAAATATTTAGGAATAGAAATTAATAGCAGCAACAGAATAACAGATGAAATCCTCCATCAAGCAAATAATGCAAACAAAATTATCGGGATGTTTAAACAATACTCTTTGGAAAAATAAAAATTTAAGAATAGATACAAAAGTAAGAATTTACAAATCTGTCATAAGACCAGTTCTAACATATGGTTGTGAATGCCGAACAGAGACTCAAAAAACAAAACAAATCAACGAAACAACCGAAATGAAAGTTTTAAGGAAAATCGTAGGAAAATCGCTGAGAGAGAAAATTCGCAGCTCTGTTATTAGAGAAGAATGTGAAATTGAACCTATAAACCTCTGGATAAATAATAGAAGACTAAACTGGAACGATCACATAGATAGAATGGAGAACAGTAGATTAGTGAAGAAAGTACGTGACTGGACACCTCAGCAGAAAAGGCCTTTAGGACGACCACGACTACGATGGAAGGACGTCACCATACCCCGGACCTGTAGTGAATGAAGACGCTTATTCCAATCTTGTTAGCATCAATCGGCTTAGACACTCCTGTAAATCTATGGATTCGATAGTGTTCTCGATCAATTTGAACATTTCATTTTTCACCCTCTTTGCAGATGGTGGCTCACCTTGGAGTTAAAGGCATCATTAATGCCACTGTTCATCTCAGTGATACCGTTATGGAATCGTCACCAATATCGGACATTTGGCCCTATATTCAAGTGTTACTAGGCGGCTGGCCGTATTTGAACAGAAATTCGGGGATTCTATTACACCAACATAAATTAAAATAAAAAACGGAAAAAACACACAATTTATTGTTGCAGTTTGTGAATAATTAAGATTTAAGATTTATTTAGCCTGGTGGAGTTAAGGCCATGTGGCCTTCTCTTCCACTCACCAGGACAAACATATATTACATAAGAATATAACAATCTTAATTAACTCTAATATTAAACACTAAGTAAAAAATTTGATCAAAAGATAATATCTAATATACATATTACGATCTATAATACAACCAGTTAATATTAGTTAAAATTAAGACTAAAACTAATAATAAAATGTATACAAGCAAGACATATTAAATTGTCCCTGTCTAGTGTATATAAAAAACAGGAAAATAATGAGATATAGAAAACTAATTTTACGATTATACAATATTTAAAACAAAACAAATAAAAATATTTGTTATTCTTAATATTATTTACATAAATAATTAAATATATTAATATTGCTAAAAGAATACTATCAGTGAGGTGTATAAGTTAGTTTGTTATTAATTACTGAGAGAAAAAAAAATATATATACACACACCACACACACACACAGAGTGTAAGATAACTCAACGTCAAAATTTCAGGAATGAGTTCCTCATATGGAGAGAATAAAAAAGTTTATTACAACATGGGTCCGGAAATTGATAATTACAGAGTTATTCGAACTTTTATGAATGTTAGGTTATTAAGGTTTACAGTAGTTATTGGCCGTCTGTTTTCTGTTGATTGTAGGCTGCTGTGATGTACACAAATGAAGAATATGCCTGTATTGAGGCACAAGGAGGTCAACTTTGAACATTTCATCTGACAGAACAGAGCGCTCCAACAAGTCCCTTGCATTTTGGTCGCCATGTACTAACATTCATAAAACTTCGAATAACTGTAATTATCAATTTCTGGACCCATGTTGTAATACACTTTTTTTATTCTCTCCATATGAGGAAGTCATTCCTGAAATTTTGCCGTTGAGTTATGTTACACCCTGTATCTGTTGATTTTTTTTTCAAAAAATGTGAAAAGTTTTAAAACAAAGTTAAAAGTTGAGCTCAAACTAACCTAAAATCAGCATATTTGCAATGTAAAATGTGCATTAGTATTGCCTAGACAGTGTAGCCAACTTATCATAAAAACCTGCTAACAAACAAGTAATCGGATGTATTAACACTAACTTTATCTAATAAATATAGAATATGGATTTTCATCAAATAAACGCCAGATCATTGATTGCTTAACACTAATTTGCCCATATAACACTAATTGCCCATTTTCTCATCCTGACTTGCTCACTAATGTAAGTGGACACTTGGGATAGAATCACCCTATATGTGAGCAAACATTTGGCAATTGGCTCTAGCGGGAACATATGTTGTCACATTGGCCTACACGACGCTAAAAAATCATTTGTTCTCCACTCGAAAATTCAGTGGTGGATTTTTTTTCTGGACAAAACATGGTGACAAGCAAAATAATAATTCAGAACTTATTGCAAACAATCGAAGATTCTAATTGCTGTTTTGCAATGTTTGTTTAAGCACATATAAATAATAATTAAAAAAATAATAGTACAGGTAAATTAAATTTACAAAAAAAATAATCTGTTAATCGGACAACTCCCATTTCAATTGGTTGGAATGTACGATATTTTACTGAATCTAGTAACTGCATAGAAAATGTAATCAGGAACATTAAATTTCAGTGCATATATATACCTTTTAGAAATGTAGAAGCTTAGATGGCATATGGCAATTTTTATTTGTTAAAGTCCATATATCTGAAAATACTCTTTGCTTTAACTTTTAGATACTGTATTACATTATTCCATTAATTTTAAATAAAATCCTATGTACTATGTATCCAGAAAATATGAACCATCACTGTACACAATCCTGCAGGCATTAGTTCCCTTTGTCAAGATTCTTTGTTCTTATTTAAAGTGAGACATATTTGAGACTGTCTGTAAGAATCCAGTTGAATGCGTGCTTGTCTGATGTCCTCAAGGGATTCTTTTATGTTACTGTTGAAAGAAGATCCATTCTGAGAATTTACGCTAGAGGGATATTGGATTTCATAAACCGCGCTACTGAAAAATAACTAGTCGCAGAGACTTTGGTATTGCTTCTGGCTTCTGGCATGTTTATATTACGATCTAAATACTGTATATGATATTTAATTTTGTGACAGAATAGATGTGTAAAATATAATAAGAAATAAGTATTTAATTAAAATTATTGTACCAGATTACAACCTAGAAATGTATTCAACAACAACTAAAGTAATGGCCCAGTGTGGCAAAGAAATGGAAACAAAAATATTACTAAATGACAAAACGCTAGAATATGTAAACTATTTCGATTATTTAGGCGTATCTTTAGGCTGTAATAGATAAAAAGACATAATAATAATAATAAATTACAAATAATCAATTGATTTGGCGTTTACTTGATTAAAATCCATATCTATTTAATTAAATAAAGATAAAACTTAAAGTTTTATATGATTTCCATATTTGTAAACATGTCTGAAAAAGGCACAAAGTACCGAAAATGCTGTTACAAATTTATATTGTAATAAATGTGGAAATAATTTAAAACTTTTAAGTTTTATTTTTATTTAATTAAATAAATTGCAAATATTTCAATATTTATGTGGCACCGTTAAAAGAACACTGGGAAAGAAAGTAAGAAAAATAAATTTATAAAGTATCGGCTATGCCTGCAATATTGTATGGCTCAGAAACGTGGACACTTAATAAACAGACAATTAAAAGAATAGAAGGCGCGGAAATGAAATATTTACAATTTATGACAGGATATACTTTAATGGATAAAAAACGAAATGAAGATATTCATAAAGAACTACAAATATTCATTCTGACTAATAAAATAGAAGAGTATAGGGGAAAATGCTATGATCATGTCTGCAGAACGGATACCAACAGATTGCCTTGGATAAGTCTGAATTGTTAACCGAGAAGAGGAAAAATAAATCGGGGACGTCCATGAAATAGATGGATACAGCAGCTGTGATACTTGGAGCCGGAACGGACTAATAAGGTTGTATGAAGAAGAAGAACTTGATTTATTTTTTTAAACAACAAAATAGGAAATTGTAAATCTAAATAATGATTACTTTAATGATCGTAATTTTCCCTCTGTTTAGGAGCGGTAAATATTTTCTCTCTCTCTCTCACTCTTTTTTTAAAATAGATTTTACTTCTACGTTGGAGCTCATTTTCTTATTCAAGTGGATTTTCCGGGTTTATTGGCTGTTATCTGGTCGTATGACATTTAGTCTACCGCTGCGCCTGACAACTTTATGAAGATGTGCATAGCTGATGTGAGTTCCTCAACTGACAGCTGATATAGTTTGAAGCTGTGCACAGCTTCCTAAAGATGTCTACCACAGCATTAGACGAAACATCAGATTCGATTCACAAGACTATTACGGTCACCAAGCCTGGAAAATCACTGAATTAAGAATAAAAACATCGGCCCTGAAAGCATTCAAGTTAAGCCCATTTTGATCTGAAACGCCTCATTTGATAAACTATTATTGTTAATTTTAATTTCAATTGAAATTTCCGTTCTGAGAATTTTCGCTAGAGGGATAATGGATTTTATAAACGTGGATACTGGAAATTGTAAATTTAAATTAAATTCACGTTTTGTTATGTTAAAAGGCGAATTTTAAATGCGTCAGAAAATCTGTTTGTTTAGTAACCTCTACTGGTGAATTTTACCTGTTAATTTGTTTGGTCTCATTCTTTGGTATATGGTTTTCAGCATCCCTGGAAACGGGCTAGGTTTTCGATAATGTCGGCTATCTTGGTATTACTTAACACGGTATAACACTCTGGAAGTGTTTTCGTCTAACTCGTGAGAATAACTGAGAAGCTATACCCTGTTCGCTCTTAAAGCGATCCTCGTCAAAAAATAAAACCATGCCACCTGCTTGCTTTTCATTGGTAGTGGACACCAACGTACGTTGTAGAAGCAATATCCTTCCTCAATTCGCACCACAATTACTGTCACTTTTGACAGGTAGATGACGACACAGCAACAGAAGACTCGACACTTTCAGCCATTTTGTTTCATGAGAATCCGATTGAAGCATGGCTCAAACGTATCAGCCATATGTAATAAACTATTTTAAGTTGTAATTATTGATTTTAGAATATTTTATATGTTTTGAATATTATTATTTTCATTCACGAAGAATATATTCAGAGGACATACTTATAATTTAATGAAGGGAACTACTTTTTCGCGTATTTATTGCCTCTACAACGTACGTCGGTGTCCATAACCAATGAAAAGCGAGCAGATCAGATGGTTTTGTTTTGACGAGGATCACTTTAAGACCGAACAGGGTATATTTTATACAAGAGCGATACAAGTTTACTGAAACTGAAAGTGAAACTGAAACTGAAGTTGACAGGTTGCGAGGCGCTAACTGCAATACTCTAAGCACCGTCACTACCCAGTGACAGCAACCACTTCATTGGGTAGGCCGCACTGAGTTTGGTTAAGTTAGTCATTAGGTCATTACGATACTCGTTTCAATATTGTCAAGTTTCTAACTAACTAACTCACTGGTGCTATCAAACCCATAGGTTTCTGGCCGCACGGACATAAGCTCTCAGCATATCCCTATCCTGAGCTAATAATTTTCCAATCTCCCCCTATATAATCTACTGCTTCAATTCATGGTTAATGTTTTTCGCCTACCTCATTCTTGGCCTACCAGCTGGGAGGTTTCCCTCTGGTTTTCCTGCAAAAGCTACCATGTCCCTCTTATTTCCCATTCGAGCCGCATGTCCTGCCCAACGCAGTCTACGATACTTAAACCTAACTGTTTTTATTATATCTAGTTTCCTATTAAGATCATATATCTCACTGTTACGAAGTCTACTCCATTCATCTGTCTGTTCCTCTCTTTTTGATTCAAAAAAATTCCCAAGAATTTTATTCTCCTACACTCTTAATATTTTCTCTTCCCTTAAGTAAGGTTATCTTAAGCTAGAAATCCATTTAATAAATTTATTTGTCGACATTCTTTCCATAACAATTCTTCGTCGGCCAGGCCGCACTGAGTGCGGTAAAGCAGGCCATTACGATACTCGTTCAATACAAGTTTCACTCTACATAATTAAATTACATAAATTATCATATTCAATTGTTTACCTCATTTCTGTATAATTCTTAGATATTTAAAAAATTATTTCTAAAAAATAAGTTTTTAAAATGATGTTATCATCCTTTATTAATACTTGTAGGGTACACATAGTGCACTTTTCAATTTTGGTTTCGTCCGGTGTAGGGTCGACATCATTATTCAAGATATACTATTCTGCACAATGGGTACGAATGAAACAGGAAAATAATAATGTCACAGCATGATACGTTCCCACGTTTCATGCATATAAAACAACAAAAAACCTTGGAACTTCGACTTCTGAATGTCATTTCACAGATAATACTACACAATTGCATTCATTCATCAAAATGGAATTGCCATTGTCAATGATGTCATTTGTCTTCTTCTTCTTTGTCACAGTTTAGGCTTTTTTACCAGCCTGTTCCGGCTCCAAATTGCTGCTGTTTCCATCTTTTCTTTGGTCTTCCCAAGCTTCTTCTTCCTCATGGTGAATAGCTGCATGCTGCTTTTGATATTCTGTTCTCAGTCATCCTCGATCAGTGTTCTTTCCAGTTTGTTCTGTATTTCACTATTGTTGTATTTAATTCCTCTACTTTTAGTTGCTGTCTTTATTTCTGTATTATGTTTTTATGTGGGATAAAAATATAAGTAATAAAAATAAAATGAATATATATCATACAATTGTTAAAAGCATCATTACTTATGGAGCAGAACTTTGGCCATTAACAACAAAAACAAATAAGTACCTTTTGGCAACGGAAATGGATTTTATACGAAGGGCCGCAAGAATTTCAAGAAGAGAAAAAATTAGAAACTCAGTTAAAAGGGAGAAAATCAAGATTGAAGAAGACACTATTTTAGATTATATTAAAACTCAGCAATTAAGATGGTACGGACATGTCCAGCGAATGGAAGAGGATCGACTACCAAAATCTGTTTTGGAATGGAAACCTGAGGGAGGAAGAATCAGAGGAAGACCTAAAACCTCCTGGAGTTAGGGAATATGGTTATATATGAAGGAGAAACATCTACAACCAGGAGATTGGATGGACCGACAAAATTGGCTATTAGGAATCGGACGATGTCAAAGACATTAATCAACCGATGATCTATCTATGTTTTTATGTCTGTTCTTTGATATCCTGCTATTGGTGGTGTCATTTGTAGTATATTAAATTGTATTAGAGTCTTGTCATCCTGGTTTAGTGGTTACAGTACTGTGATGGTGGATTTTTTGGGTTATAAAAACCTTGAGTATAGCTTTCTTCGAAAGTAAAATAAAGCCATGTGCACCATATCGTAGATTTACGAACCTCATGCCTGAAATGAAGTTCCTTTGTTGACCTTTTTTTTTACGTCCAACTTTAAATTGCCCGCCAATGATCTCATATTAAGAGCGTAATTAAATAAAATACTGTATATAACTAACTCAGTGGTGCTACCGAACCCGTTAGTTCATGGCCTGAGCTAATGTTTTACAATCATAACCAATTAACTGACTAGCACTATCGAACCCGTATGTTCATGGCCGCGCGGACATAAGCTCTCCATACATCCCTATCTTGAACTTATGTTTTCCAATCATCCCCTGTATAATCTACTTCCCTCAAATCATAGTTAATGCTATTCTCCCACCTTATTCTTGGTCTACCAACTGGGCGTTTTCTCTCTGGTTTTCTTACAAGAAGCTTCCATGCAAGTCTTTCACTCCCCATTCGTGCCATATGTCCTGGCCATCGAAGTCTACGAGATTTAACTGTCCTTATTATATCTGGCTTCCTATAAAGACCACGTAGTTCATTGTTATATAATCTTATCCATTGACCTGTATGTTCATCTCTCTTTGGTCCAAACATTTTCCTAAGAACTTTATTCTCAAACACTCGTAATCTTCTTTCCTCCCTTAAAGTAAGAGTCCATTGTTTTCCAACCATACCTTGTATAATTACCCATGATCTGAGAGAGGTAAATTATAGGCCTACATGGGGTGATTGGAAAACATTAGGCGAGAATAGAGATGTTTAGAGAGTTTATGCCCGTGCGACCGTGAGTCTACGATAATTTAAAATAGTTTTTTTTTGTGAAATGGGCCAGGAAATTGCCAATAAGTTGGTTTACTTAAATTTTTGATTCCATGGCGTGACAGGATACAACTAGCGTTTGTTTATGTTAGGATCATACTAACAGCGGATATGATATACAATTCCTTAGTAATGCTGCAAAACACAGCATGAAAATGCTATGATTGCAGTGGAAGATCTCCTCGGGCAAAATTACTATACAATAAAACGAGTGAACAGCAAAATACTCTCCATTTCCCAGGATGCACTCGGGACTTAGAATACTTAGGCGCCCTGACATCTGAGGTACGTAGCCTAAATGAATGTTCGTAAGGTTTAAAAATGTCATTTCTCATAACTAGGGCAAGGCAATTAATGATTTTGCATCTTTTTCTTATGAATGTTGAAACATTGCTTGCATATATGAAAATGTTTGGCATTAAAAATCGGATTAAATAAAAGCAATTTGTTAGGGCATATTTTTGCAGTTTCTTAACTTTTTTAGGGATATGTCATTTTTTGGCAATTTTAGGTCATTTTGAGCATTTTTTACACTTTTCCGGAAGGCTGTGACATTATTTGTATTTGGTTTAAGATTTTTATTATTTTAATTAAGTATTTTTCCTTGTCAATACAATTTCTTGGAATTAAGTAGTTGTTTTGCTAACTACTAACACCTATTGTTTCAAGGTATGTGCATAATGAACTTGCCCACTTCTAGGAATTGTATTCAATTTCTTAGAGCTTATGCTAGATTCTACCCTTATTCTGATTGTTAACTGCAAATCGAATTGCTGTAAAAGTGCACTGTGTAATTGAAATGTATTTTCTGCAACAAAAGGTATTGTAATATGTATTTTTAATACTTTTCTTGTAATATTTTGATGTTAAGTTAAATTTTATGTAATTCAGTAATCAAGTGAGTACTTAATCTAATAAATCGTATTTTTATTGGTAATTCTTAACTTTTTATTTGTCATTTTTTTATTTTATTGGTAATTTTTTGCATTTTTTAGGTCATAAATGCATTTTTTATTTTGCATTTTTACCAATTTATAGGTTATTAAATGCCTTGCCCTAGTCATAACAGTTATAATTTCCTATCGTCAATATTTTTTTTATTGGAAACGTTTCTTACAGATAGCTGTATGTACAAATATTTATACTACGGCGTGAGTCATAAATTGAGAACACAGCTGTAATCCCAAAACTTTGGTCATTACCACTGCATAACTCCGAGTAGATCAATATCTGTATCTGGAGATTATTAATATTGGGATATTCCACGTAAACCCAGCGGCATCATTTCTCAATTATTTGATCCCATACGGTATACAAATTCATTAATTAAATAAAAAATAAAACTTAGTTTTATTTGATTTTCATATTATTAAGATATATTCAATTAATTATACAAATTAATAATGAAACATACATTTTTCATCATAACGCATTGTACATCTCAAATCGAACTTTAAAAAATGAATTATTCAAATTAGATATAAATTTAAGACATTTTTTGAAAACATAAACTGCCTTTTTTTAATTGTAAATCCTATAAAATATTTTTTGCGCGATAGTACGTTTTGTTGTTGTTACAGTTAGGGTAGCTATTTTAGGGCGTAAAGGACCTTTGGAACATGGATTATTAGTGAACGGTAAGATCGTGTGATTTACCTACGGATTACGTTAGCCGAGCGGCATGGCTGATGACTTTGTAGTAGAGGGTATTCGAGACAAATAAATAACTAATTAAATAACCATCTATATTTAATAATTATAAGAACAATTGATTACAAATAAATAAATTAGCCTAACTTATTCTAATACATATTCATGGGGGAGGGAAAGAGAGAGAGGTTAAACCGCGGTATGTTGAAACTTCGCCCCATACCGGGCCAGAACCCATATTACTTCATACTACTTAAATTTATTTCTAAACCTATCCATCTTGATTTTATTCTAAAGGCCCCTATTTTATCCTATTAAGAATAACATGTGCAGACTTACCACAGCCCTGCTGAAAAACTACAACACTCCGTTCAGTCACTTTTCGCTTATATCACTCCCACTCTGATGGCCTAACTGTAATCTCTCTCTCTTTCACACAAAGCATAGTAAGTTCATAGGCCCTAACGGTACATTTGTCCAGCTGTCTTTGAATGCGAAAACCTTGACCTTCTCATCCTTAGGCTATATTTCGTTTTTGGATGTTTCCAGAACCTCAACTGTAACTGTATATGATTTGATATAGACCTAACTGTACTGGTCAAGGTAAATCTGATTACATATTCTGTCTAATATGAAACCTATAATATTACTAATAGGAAACCTATAATATTAATACTATTTAAAAAAATTAATTAAAATAACTAGTCCTAAATTATCCTAAATTATCCTATTTATAACAGACTCCCCCTTTCCTCAAACCTGACAAAGGGATTTTTAAAGAAAAACCCTTTTCAGGCCGTTATCATAAACCATAGTATGTTGTTCCCCATAAAATCTTCTTGAAATTTCGTTTGACCACACACCATGCTCTAGAGATCTCTTTTTTTTTTTCTCTTACCTAGATCTTACAGTGTAGCTCCTTTTCCTTTCCCCAGGTTTGACCCCTTCCAAAATACTAGTGTACAACAAGAAATGCAACATGAACACTCTTTAAATAATTATGTACGGTGAAATATTGTGCTTAAGTTAATCCATTTTCTCCTCGTATTTTACCGGAGTTCTCCTTTCTATATGGAACATTTGACATATGACGTTTACCTACTCCATCTTATTGCTACACGGTCATTTGGTGTTAAAAACATGCTAGACAGCAGGGGGGAAAAAAATGGATTAGCTTATCACTCTGCGCCTGAAACAAGAAAATATACATGAAACACAAATTATATATTCTTATTCCCTCTTCTTTTTCCTTTGCTGTTTTTGTTTGTTTTTCATTGCACACTTCTTTAGATTCGAAAATTTTATTTATTATTATTTTTTTTCTTAAAATATTTAATTTGAGCTTATCACTTTCTTCACAACACTCGGCTTTTCCACTAGCCCCGTCCACCGAGAAACTTGAGCACTTAGTTCTTGTTTGGCGCCGCGCATGTCCGCGCTCATGCTGATCTATTACAGCATCCCTGGTTGAATCCGATGCCTGGGACCACGTTCGATGATGGTATCTTCCTTCGTCCGGGAGAGAGCCATGCCGGATACTGGGTCTGTCCTTGAAGTTCTCGAGACCAGCAATTTCTTTTAGGAGCCATGGATTATCCGGAGGATAGGTTTAATAGGATTTATGTGTTTTATTATCCAATTTTTTCCATAATACTGGTTGGGAATTATTATATGATCCACGGACGATCAGAGGTTCGGTTTGATATGGTTAAGGTATTTGCTTGGTCTCTCATGTCGCACCGGTATTAACTGGTGGACATTTCCCATGTTGAATGACTATCCCTGATGTAGTAGTCGTACCCGCGTAGACCCTATCTTCCTCCTTTTGTTTTGATATCAGCTGATCTGACCAAGTTTCGTGGTGTGGGGAATGTCCTAGGTGACTTAACATCCTCCGTCGCTTCTAGTTGGCCCAGTCGTGTTCATATAGTTTTGAGCATAGTCTATCCATGCATGTGTGTAGTCGTTGTTCGTGCCAAATGTGTTTTTCTTGTCTTAATGGTTCTTCTTTTGTTTACTTTGATTTTTTTTTGTAGTTGTGTTTATTCTTAATTACTACGAGTCTACACCCATGTATTCTTAATAGGTTCATTAATGGTTCTTCTTTGTTTACTTCTTTTTTTTTGTAGCTGTGTTTATTCTTAATTACTACGAGTCTACACCATGTATTCTTAATAGGTTCATTAATGGTTCTTCTTTTGTTTACTTCGTTTTTTTTGTAGTTGTGTTTATTCTTAATTACTACGAGTCTACACCATGTATTCTTAATAGGTTCATTAATGGTTCTTCTTTTGTTTACTTTGTTTTTTTTGTAGTTGTATTTATTCTTAATTACTACGAGTCTACACCATGTATTCTTAATAGGTTCAGTTGGGCCTTTGAAATGAAACCATTGATGCTTATGGGCTTATCGGGATGACTCACCTATCTTATAATCAAAATGTCCCGAATTTTTTTTTTCTTTTTGAACATCCATGTACATTTTTTTTATATATAATTTTCCTTAGGTTTGAGTTCCTCTAAATTTACTCCTAGTTAGTCATATCTCAATGTTACAAACAACAAAATTTGTATTTTGCAAATTTTTTTTTTGTTTTTTATTAACTGGAAAACGGGAAAGAGTGCTCTCATGCCTATCAATTCTGTGTATAGCCATCATCAACAAATATCAGTTTCTAAATAATTTTGTATCTTCCCTAAACTTTCAATTTGACAGTTCTACAGGTGTATATATATACATAATTTCCATAATTAGATCGGTCAATATCTTGCTATACTTAACAGGCCTAAATTTTGCCTAATTCTAAGGGTTTTATCTAGTCCCTTTCTCTATAATAGAGTCCTAGGTTCGACTGGGTGCGCTCGTCTTCACATCAGCCGGGAAGACATATACTAAACTTATTTATGTGTAAATGCTACTTGACCAAAGCCGAATTAGTCCTTACAAACGTCAATTAATACTCGTATCCTGAATTTCTGTCATCGTCTCCTTAGGGTCCTGAGTTTGAGAGCATTCTTTCCTTTCTCCCTCCTTCTGAAATAACTGCCTCTATTCCTTAACTCTCCCTTTCCTAGTCTTAATTTTCTTTAATTGAGATATGATTTTTAAGTTACTTGTGTCTGGACAGGGATTCAGGTTTTCATTATTCATTGTGTCTAATTTTCCCGGACTATCTGATCTTACTGCTAATATATCAATCCACTTAGTTTAACCTCTGAATCCTTACTGATTCAATTTTAGAAGTCACCGTGATGTTACGTAACCTGAGTCCTTGTCCTCATTCTCCCTTCTGCCTGCCCTAACTTCTGATACGGCGTACTTTACACTCTCTTACCTCACCTAACTGTTTGTTTGATTGGCAAATTCTCATAGCTGATTTGTTGAACTTTTATACATTTATTTTACGTTTTGTATACTTTATTCCTTGATTGTTTCTTATCTACATGTATTTAAACTGCTTTTTTTTTCTACCTCTTACTTCCGGGGTTTCCTTGATTTCCCATTACATACATGTCATCATTTATTGGGGTTCGATTTTTTTTCCTTCTTACTTTGAAATATTTACCCACGTCCTACTCCAGGGTTCTCTCCTTACTTCTTCTTTCACTCGGAACTACTCCTATCTGTACTGCTTGTATCCTAGGGGCTCTACTTTACTTTAGACTGCTTATGTGCTTAAACTTATCTACACCACCATAGGTGTTTAACCTCTCGTTTTTAGGTCGTCCTCTTCCCGTTCCATCCTAGGTCAATCTGTTCCTCTTGGCTCTACCTGTCGATGGCACAATCGTATGTATGTGCGTTTCCCAATTTTCCTTCTGTTCCCTCTAGTGCACTAGTGTTTCCGGTGTTATTTTGCTAGTATTTGTTTTCTACCCGTTAGGACCATATTCATGTGTGCGTACGACTTTTCTTCGCGGTTTTCCTGGCATCCTGTCCTTCCTAATTCTATCCTTTTCTTTTGTCTTTTCTTAGAAAGCCCTGTTGGTGCCTCACGACAACTGCTGCGTCAAAGGGGCGGATTTGATCCTACTTCCCTTGACGGGGTTCGTTTCTTGCCCGCTTCACTTCCTAAACTTCGGGTTCATTAGAAACTCTGTGGTTCCTCAACGAACACTACTGCATCCAGAAGGGAATTAAATCCTATCCTCCCAGACGGGGTTCGTCTCTTGCTAACCTCAGTTCCTAATCCCGGCTATGTATTCTTGGGGTGGGTTAGCCAATTCACCGCGCAACGACCATGAAGACCAGAAATGGGCTCGACCTCCGACATCGGTACTCGGTTATTACCTTGCACGACCACGAGGCGGAGGCCGGGATGCTCCCATCCTGTCAACAGTGACTCGGTTCCTTCCTAACCCCACCCCTCTCATCTTCGCGATTCCTGTCTCGCTATTTCTCCTGTCGGGTGAGCCAGCGAATTCACCGCGCAACGACCATGAAGACCAGAAATGGGCTCGACCTCCGACATCGGTACTCGGTTATTACCTTGCACGACCACGAGGTGGAGGCCGGGATGCTCCCATCCTGTCAACAGTGACTCGGTTCCTTCCTGACACACCCTCCTAATGTTCCTCCCTCGGAAATTTCCTTAGGCAAGTTGGTGACCTCACCGAACAACTGCTGCGTCAATAGGGGCGGATTTGATCCTATTTCCCTTGACGGGGTTCGTTTCTTGCCCACTTCACTTCCTAACACCCGGGTGTCTTCTTCTGCTAAAGATTCTATATTTTCTTTCAATTCCTTGTTGTCCTCTGTTTTCTAAGTGGTCTTTTGCCACTATTTCTCCGATGCATATTTGCTCTACCTGCCGTTGTTCCCTGGTCCTAAACGTCAGTGCCAAGCCGCCAAGGTTTTATGGCCAGTGCCCCAGGATCACCGAGGAGGTCTGTGACTCCAGATCCTTTTATTACGGGGGTGTCCCACCTTCCGATTGCGCACTCCCTACTACTCTTCCCTATTCCTCTGTCTCTCTCGTCTGTGCACTGTTTCCTCCTAAGGGTCGCTGTTCGCATCTCTATCCCAGTGGCTCTAGCATGTGCCGGGCCTCCATCAAGATAGAATGCCTCCCTTGCTTCCTATCCTAATTCTGTTACTCTTCTAACTTATTGTGGGTTTCTGTGTTATTTCCCTAACATCGCTTAGCCAAGATTGACCTAGGTTACAGTCTATTCGCTCGTTTTTATCTTTAAAATGGTTCCGAGTGATTTGTAGGCCCAAGTCTGGCGAGCCTTAAGGCGATCTAGTGGTCATTTACTATTTAAATAAGTTTCAAATCCCATGTGTGTGTGGTCTATTCTCAACTGGTCACTAGTCCCACTGATGTGCTATCAAGGTGTACAGAGGAGGGATCTCGGCCGCAGATCCCTTCTCTGTTCCCTCCTGTATGCATCTCAGTCAAGTGTCATGATCAGCCGAATATAATAATTGTGTGTAATTTCCATTAGAAATATATTCAGTGTAGCCCTTGAAATCCCAAATTTATATGATAATACTTTCCACTAGATCGATTAAGACACCCAACTATCGGTGAAGTATCCTAACCTCCATCTTCTAAATTACTATGGGAATAAATTAATTTGTTTTCGATCATTTCTGCATGTTTGTCACTCGATAATTCTGGGGAAATCTTTCGACGCTTGTCCTATTCTTCACTGCGTTTCAAAAGTTTATAAATTTTCCTAAGTTCACATGCCCCTCTCCGTTCTCTTTTTTTTTTAAACCAAGTTGGATAATGCACATCCTCCCCTCTTAATCTGAACTGTTGTCACTCCTTATTTCTTGCAATGTTAAAATAATTTCTACCCTCCATGTTGGCATAACTGCTGTTAATTGAACCTATCATTCGTCTTCCGCTATAGGCTTAACATACTACGTGCCTCTATCTGGACTGCTTCCACGTTATCTTCTCGCGAACTAGCCTACTACTTATCCCGGAACCCATTCACTCTTAAATTAGTCCTAATTGCTGAAATTGAGATTGTGGTTTTCCGTTATCTTTCATTTTATTCATAAACACAAGTCTTATTTCTGGTAGTTCGCTCTTATTTAATCATCATTATTAGTGTGGTTTATTAATTTACCGCGACTTTTATCATTATTTATTATTATTATTATTATTATTATTATTGGTAGTTTTAAATTACTGGTTTCATTATTATCATTAGGCATTATCATTACTGGTAATTTTATTTTATTTTTTGTTATTATTATTATGATCGTTAAGGTTTATTGTTATTACTGATGTCTGTTATCTTTTTATTATTATTGTTATCATTATTATTATTAATATAGTTAATATTGTTATTAGTATTATATTATTATTATTATTTTTATTATTATTATTATTATTTATTAGTCGGCGGTTTATTTTATTATATTTTTTATTAAGGTTTAGGATCTTCACTAATATTAATAGTTTTATCTCCTGGTTTTATTCGTCGATGTTTGTTTGTCACTCCTTTCACGTTGTTTACTTCCTTTACTTCTGGTATTAATTATTATTATTCAAATACTATATAAGGATTACCGCTAGTCCTATCTGGTATCTCAGTATTACGATCATTTAGACCTCTTTCCTTTTAATAATATCCGCCATCCTTTAATCTAATGATTTCTCCTATTATTAATTATTACTTTAATATAACGTTTTATGCTTATCATTGTGTTATTGCAATTAGTTTTATTTATGATTATTATTAAAATACGATACCAGGATTAATGCTAGTCCTATCTGGTATCTCAGTGTTACGATTTTTTTGCCTTGTCCTTCAATATTTATCCGCAATCCTTAAATCTGAGTGTTCCTCATATAATTAATTATTACTTTAAGTATCGATATAACATCTGATGCTAATCATTTGTTATTGCACTTAGTTTATATTTATTATGATTATTAATATTATTATTATTATTGTTTATTAATTTTCTGTGAATTATTATTATTATTGTTTATTAATTGTTTGTGAATTATTATTATTATTATTATTTGTATTATTAATTTTCCGTGAATTATTATTATTATTATGATTATTAATATTTTATTATCATTATTTTCATTATTATGTCGATTAGTTATCATGTTTTGCTTTTATAGCTCAGATTGCCCGTTGGTTATTCACTGAGTCTCGGTCATCCTCTTTTACCTCATGACCTGTCTTCGTAATCTGATGCTCCTTTATACCTGCCAAACTGCTTTATTATTAATTATTTAATTATTAATATTATTCAAATTAGTTTGTTAAGATTACTCGTAGTTGTTTCCATATTTAATTGTGGTTCTCATAATCTTTGGGTTTAATTTATTGCAGCGATTAAGATTATCTACTCGCTTCCTAAGTTAGTTCCATTTACCGATGTTTTACTTTTAAATTAGTTATTTTAAGTTCACAGATTATTAGCTTATCTTAGTAAGGTTTCTATTTATTATTTATTGTTATCATTATTTATTGGTTATTTATTATTATTAAGGCGTTCATTAATTGAGTTCTAACTTCCCACATGTTCTTATTCCTCAAATATTCCCTTCATCCGGAATATGTGCAATGAAGGTTATTTATTTATGATGATAGAGCGTTTACGGATTAAGTTAAACCACTAAGTCTACTTCACTACTCAAATATTCAAAAACTGCACTTGAATGTCAAGAAATTATTTCCAGGGTTCTATGGTCCTATAGTGCGCCGGCATTATCACCGCGTTCAAATTATCAACTTCGCTTGCTACCATAAAATTCCAAAAAGATCTACGACTCGATTGGCCCACCTCACTATGAAATTAAATAATCCAATAATATTATAAAGTTTATCGGAACAGTTCACAATCTTACAAAAATGCTGCCACCTATCTAAATTATATTGTTTTAAGTATGTAGTCGTGTTAAAAGATAATGCCTACATAACTAGACACTCTTGATTTAATCCAAACTCTCCACTGCATAAAAATCTCTCTGGGGAAACTGCAAGTCACCATTCACCATATAGGTATTCAAATATTTACTCAAAAGTCCTAAGTAATGCATAAAGTCGGTTGAAAATTCACAAAACAATTTTATAAGGTAGATAAAACATAAGACTTATAATTCACAACAGAATCTCAAAAAAATATCCCTGGTTATGCAGTATCATATCGCTTGGGGTCAGGATTAATAGACAATACCATGTATTTATTCATTTATTTTTGTGGAAATTATTTATTTATTTATTTTTTTATTAACATCTTCGAGCCTATTATTTAATTAAATGCTTAGTCTAATGCGCAAGGTCGTTTACTCGGACGGAGAATTATAAGAATGGTCAGCATCAGGTTCCCTCAGCCGTACTAACTATTTTATGAATCAACATCATTTAAATCATTATAATTCATCAACTAGCTGTATCCAACCCATTAGTTAATCAATTCACCGCGAATTACGTTCATCGACCGATTCGATAAGATAGATTAATTATATTCTTCTGTTTCTAATTCATAAGGACGTTATGCGGCAATATGTGTCCTAGTTCGAACCATCAGCTGACATACATTGTAACATTTGTGGAAAGTTTTCAGAATCTATTTTCAATACACCGTTACGAGGTCTAATCTGATGTGCCCGCTACAAGTTTCCCATATTTATTTATTTTGTAAAGGAAACTGAGTTCCACGAGCCACTTTTATTTTATTTTAAATGATTTTGTTATTTAATCTGTAAAAGAATCTAAGTTCCATACTCCCATATTTTCCTTCGACAAATTAGTTATACGGGTTGCGGAAAATTTCCAATTTACTCCCGACAAATGCTAAATATTCCTGACTTGTAAAAAAAAGGTAAAATAATTTATTAGTTCAAGTTCCAATGACCTCGAAAAAATTTTCAAACTATGGCCATCTTGCGCTATTCTGGATAGATTAACCAAATACTGAATACATTTTTCCTGAGTTCGAATCCAGGACTTCTAGTGACGACATCCTAGCCAACACATTACACGTGTTGCCAGATCAATCTGTTTCAAAAAAAAATTGATACTCTTTATGATTTTGGATATTTGATCTGATGATTCGGTAACATGTATATTGCCGATCGAATTATTTGAATGTATAACTCCCTCATTCAAGTTGGAAAAATTATCCAGAACCTTTATCAAAATCTCGAATTACCTGATAGCCTCGACATACAGGACATATTTCAAACTAAATATTCCTCGGAATCATTCTCTCAACATTTGTCCTAGGAAATAAACTTGTATTATAGCTAATTTGAACACTCCTGGCCTATAAACCGCATTCTACGGAACTAAGAAATCTAATAAAAAAAACAAACTAGCGAGTCACCGCTTATTGTGAAAACTTATAGTACTGTTTTTCCGACCTTTCCAAAACCTAGCCTTCACTCCAGCCGCCATCTTGTAAAGCTAGTCACCAGGGTTCGAACCGGAGACTCCTTTCTCTAAATATTTTCTCAACAATACCCTGTAGTTACCCCGTAAATTATTTCATATATGCTACATAAATATATATATATATATATATATATATATATATATATATATGACCTGTCATTTTCCACTAATTTAAACAACGTCGGTATGATTTCGACTTGACATTTAGTATTGCCAACATAGGAGTGACACAGTCCGTTTATTTATTTAATCTCCATATTTAATATATTTTCCCAACGCATGCAGAAACGATCTGTTCGCAGGAAAGATCTAAAAATAATTCCTATATAACGTTACTAAATTTCCTCATTTAATTCAACATTTCGTTCATATGTTGGTGTCGCTTGAGTTGCCCTGAGGTAATTAATAACCCGAGACATTTAAACCATTTGTACTTCAGTATTATATGGAAGTAATTTTCCACGAAGGTAATTAGTTCATGCTATTTTGTAATTATTATTGCAGGGAAATTATTTTATTACTATTTTTATTGGTCACAATCACCATCGGCAAAAATATTCATGTTAGTATGATGGCGTGTCATCCCCGTCCACAAGCCACGAGTTCGGTTCGCATACGTCGACATATCCCGTAAGGAGGCCACGTTTCAGGCTACGTTTCAGCAATGAGTTTGCCTATCTATATTGGTTTTATATTTTTATCCTATTCACTCCTCCTAATAAGTAAAATACTAATTTTATGTGCCTAAATATTTCCAATATTTATCAAGTGCATCTCAAACCCACATACCTTGAATCATCCGCAAACATATTTCTTATGTATTTGCCACGAAAAATTTGCCATTCAATCCTGGTGCATCAACAAAATCTTAACATTTAAGATAACAATAGCACATAAAATTCTTACAAGATATGGATGTTCAAAAACCTATTGTTCCCCTTGTGTGAATTATTCTACGTCTCTCTCCTTCTCTTGCCATGTTGTTTAATTAATTTTAATTAACAATATCAATTAATAATGTCCCTATGTTTCACATAAATCTTATACTAAATTGACTGTACGTATCTCAACATATTAATATTTAACGTATTCCAAACGGTCCAGGAACTGCAAGGGTCCGTTTCCCTATCATAAAAAATAATAAAAAATTATTTAGTGATCACCACCGCTGTTCACCAATGTTACAGTTAGGGTAGCTATTTTAGGGCGTAAAGGACCTTTGGAACATGGATTATTAGTGAACGGTAAGATCGTGTGATTTACCTACGGATTACGTTAGCCGAGCGGCATGGCTGATGACTTTGTAGTAGAGGGTATTCGAGACAAATAAATAACTAATTAAATAACCATCTATATTTAATAATTATAAGAACAATTGATTACAAATAAATAAATTAGCCTAACTTATTCTAATACATATTCATGGGGGAGGGAAAGAGAGAGAGGTTAAACCGCGGTATGTTGAAACTTCGCCCCATACCGGGCCAGAACCCATATTACTTCATACTACTTAAATTTATTTCTAAACCTATCCATCTTGATTTTATTCTAAAGGCCCCTATTTTATCCTATTAAGAATAACATGTGCAGACTTACCACAGCCCTGCTGAAAAACTACAACACTCCGTTCAGTCACTTTTCGCTTATATCACTCCCACTCTGATGGCCTAACTGTAATCTCTCTCTCTTTCACAAAGCATAGTAAGTTCATAGGCCCTAACGGTACATTTGTCCAGCTGTCTTTGAATGCGAAAACCTTGACCTTCTCATCCTTAGGCTATATTTCGTTTTTGGATGTTTCCAGAACCTCAACTGTAACTGTATATGATTTGATATAGACCTAACTGTACTGGTCAAGGTAAATCTGATTACATATTCTGTCTAATATGAAACCTATAATATTACTAATAGGAAACCTATAATATTAATACTATTTAAAATAATTAATTAAAATAACAAGTCCTAAATTATCCTAAATTATCCTATTTATAACAGTTGTACTTACAGCAATGGCGACCGTGATTGAAAGTTTAGCTTCCTACATTTCGGGGTTGCCAACCTAAATAACTATACTGCAATATTAGATATTACAAACCTCGTGCCCTTTATGTATACTACGTACAATGTAGGCCTATATACAAAAATGTATCCAAAAGGTAGTGTTAATATACATTATATGAAACAAATCACTGCATTTTAAATGAACTGAACTTTATTTGAAACAATATAAAACAATAAATAGATACTTGTCGCCATTTTATGACTGATTGGTGTTACGACCGATTGTAGTCTCAACTAATAAACATTGCCCACACTGTTATCGTTAGTCAGTTGTTTATAATGAACGCAAATATTTCCAACAAAGATGTTATGATTTTACTATTATTTATTATTTTGAAAACACCATCGCGCAAAAAATAATGTACAACGCACGTATGTGAAGTGTTTTACAGAATCTCGGAAATCAAAAACCTCGCTTTCGCTCGGTTTCTAAACATTTCCTCCCTTCTGTAAAAACCACTTCCCATTTATATTGCGAGAAAACAAATATGGCGGTTGCTAGAGCGATTTTTAAAATTACTGCTTTCAGATAAACCCCAACTTCTAAAGGTTCGCATTTCGCTGATTTCTGACAATGCTTTCCATTTTGTATATTTATGTAATTTGGTGTATTGTTGCGAAAAAATGCTAAAACTAGAGCTATTTTTTTTTTAATTTCGCTTCAGGTGAACCCCACTCGTTTGTGTCCGATTTTTATGTGAACGAACTCGACCTTACTTTTTTATTGTTTGCTATATACTGAGTTTGGTTCCGAAAAAAAATAAAAACAGAAATTGCAGCCGCTAGAGCATTAACAGACACACACACATCCACAAACGCAGAGAGATAGGCCTGCAGATAAATATACATAAATATTCGTGATTATGATTTTCGGTGCTACTAGCTAAATGAGATTGTTGAAGATTAAAAAAAAACATTTTTTTACTAGAACATCAGCATGCATTTGGAATTCGCTAAAAATGGATCAGGCGGCATGCGAACCAAGATAGACTTGTAATAATTTGTGTACAAGCTTGACGTTGGGGAGTGTACTCTCCTGACACAACTTGTCCATTATTTCATTCCGCACGTCCATAAATTCATCACCACCTCCGCGGTCAACCAGCCCTGTGATACACTTCACAGTTCAACATGTTAAGCCTGATGGACAAGGCGGTAACTAAAATGTCAAGGTATGTTGTGCAATTACCAAAATTCTGAATGTCTCGCTGAGCCCATTAATATTATTTACTCGCTCCCCTCATCTAATTATGTGTGATGGATTATCATAAACTCCCGCACCGCAGCCGAGTGGTCTAAGGTATCATACCTTGGCACAGAGATAAGGGATTTGACTGATTCGAGTCCCCATGGAAGAATACATTTTCTCGTTGAATTTCGGTCAGTTTGAGATCGTTACCCATCCAGCTTTGTGAGGAATTTGGATAGCTAGAAGTAGCAGTACATTGGTAATGTACTTTTGAAGTATTGAGGCCTCGTATTTATGGAATAGTTAGCTTTGTGTTTAAATAAAATATTTCGATATCATATAATTCCGGAAGAATGGAGAACACACATATTTACGCCACTTTTTAAAAAAAGAGGACAAAAGAAAATCACAAAATTATAGAAGCATACGAGTAGATTTACTTAATAATACTCCGAAAGTAGTAAGAAGGATAAAAAAACTAACTAACATACTGACATTCGAAGATGCACAACAGGGTTTTAGGAATGAAAGATCCTGTGCAGATGCGGTTTTTATAATAAGACATTACAGAAAAAAAAACATTGATTATAATAAACCAGTCTTTGTTTTCTAGATTTAATGAAAGCTTTTGACCGGGTAAAGTTAAAGAATATTCTACACATTCTTCGACGTAGACAAGTGTCTATAGATACCATTGAGTTGCTTGAATAGACATATACGTATTCCGAAATTAAATTAAGATTTAATATTAAAGGAGAACTGTTGAATGAATATATAATTATCATAAGTAATTCCACGAGTGATTTCCAATTTATCTAGATAATTTGGAAATCAAGAGTGGCTTTTGTTAGGACTATTTAACGAATAAAATGAAGCTGTTTACTCACAAATCATTATTTAAATATAGTTATTTTAAAATATTTATATATTTAATGTAAACGGCGATGCTTGAAAACAAGTGAGAAACGTTTGTGGTTCATTTGTTCATCGCTGCAACCAGATTATATTATTTATTTTCAAAGGATCGGAATATTATAAGAATGCACCCTAGTGGAGAAAAAATGAAACACATCAAACTGTTTAATAATTAATTTCTGATGTCCTATGATGTAAATATGTCAATTATATTTTTCTGGAACGTTAATTCCTGGGAAATAGTACGTTTAAAAAGTGCAAACAGTGGTTTATTTTTTATTGTGGTATAATCAATTGTTATAAATGTTTTTCTATTATAACCCGCAAGCAGTATCTGCATACATTCGTGCACTATATATATATATATATATATATATATATATATATATATATAATCTGGGAGTCATATGCGTTCAGGATTCTTATATCTTAATATATAAATTATTATATTCAACGTAGTTCTTAGAGAGTCACTGCAAAATAATGCTCTGGCCTATTCAGAATGTTAAAAAGGAGCTTGATTTTAGTGTGATAAAATTAAACTGATAAAATCGAGGTGAAAAACGACTGTGATTGGTTGTAATTCAAAATTAATTGAAATGTGATTGGTCATTGACTCCCATTTGGGGCATGAGTCGACAAAAAAATTAGACAAGGAGACTCCTTAAGTGCGCTTTTGTTTATTCTGATTACGGAGAAAATAATTAAGGGACTAAAAGCAAAAGTGGATATCGAATGGAAAATAAGGAAATTAAAATCGTCTGTTCTGCAAATGACGCAACTCTAGTAGCTGAGAATAAGATGGCTTATATCATGTATTATATCAGTGTAATTTTACTGCAAGTGGATTTAGCATGGCTTATATAAAACATGAGAGTTATGGAATTTTTAGATATCCGATACGTTGTAAATTAATTGTGAATGATCATTTAATTGAACAAGTGTCGCAATTCCAATATTTTGCGCCGCACGATCCTACCTTTTTGTTACATTGAGTTTGAAAGTTTTGAGTGACATTCTCAATGATCCTTTGCCCGGGCCCATAGAAAGCAAAGTTTAATCCACCTTTCCTTTGTAAATTACTTAACATATAGTACTGAATGCTAAACAGTATTATAATCGTGGAAGCTAGAAGGAAAAAGTGGATTAATTTGGCTTGAGAAAGCTTTAGAATATACTCGTATATCAATACGAAACTTGACTAGCTACACAATTTGTAAACATAAGTTAACTAAAAAGTTTTAATGAAATTCATTAGGTCATTGAAATACAAATAATTCAACAACATTTTATCTTCTTGGCCACTAAAAGAAAATATATGAATGAAATAATATAAATAAACAAAGTCGGTCATGAATAATTCAAAAAAATACAATGATAATAATATTCATACATACATACAGACACACACAATCCAGTCCAGCCGAGGGCTAGGGTTCATAGTCCTGGTTGCCCTACCCTGGCTTATGGGACTGATGATACCAAACAGCTCCTTCGAGCTACTGTCGACCTGGCCACGACGATTTCAAAGTTGATGATGACGCTGATACTAACTTGCACAGCTTATTTCAGGCTTTTGATAACAAGGGGAAGATGCGCAGTCATACGCAGCACATAAAGAAGGAAGGGGGAGGTACGTAGGAGAGAGGACTACGAAGACAGGAATTTGGCACTGTTCTATAACATCACTGTAGAGGGAAGACACTGTGACGTAGTTGTTACGTAGTTTTGACGAACCGAAAAAGTGATTTTGGTACAATTTAAGCAGTAATATAATAACCAGTTATGAAAGTTTGAAAGATGAAGTAGCTTGTCAAATGAATATAGCAGTATAATTCCAGGATGCTTAAGAGATACAATGTGGTGAAAAGGCTCTGTGAGAAATTATGCCAGTGGATAATTCTTATTTTATTTTGATTTTTTATATACATTTATTTGAAAGTTTTATATGACTTACATTTAATTGCGTAATACATGTACTATAAGTCCTTCTTGCGTTAAAGTTGTTATGGAATAATTTAGAACACTTGCATCATCAAAAATATCGGAAGTCAGTCTTTCATGCCTTTTGTCTTATCATAGTTGGGCGGCAAACAATTAAATATATAATTTTTCATTGGCCCTTGTAGCTTTTCGCGCTCAATTTTTGTCCGCGAAATTAAGTTCCTTTGTATATAGAAGCTTCTGAAAGCTTAGGTCTGAATGCTTGTAATGTCTTGCATCAGCCTTAGGCCCCCAGATGCAGCTAAAGTTACGTGCAAGTAAGACGCACTTTCCATCTCCGCAGTAATGCGTTAAAACAAAGAATTACTAAAATTGCAGTGAATTTAACGAATACAAATGTGAAGTGAAGTTATTGTGTTCGTTAAAGTGAATAAATAAACCAGAGTTAAAGTTGACTAGAGTATTATTTAAATGAATCCTAGTCCTACAGTCTATTTTATTGTGGCCTTTGAAGGACGTTTATGAATGTAAACGTTGCTACTAATAGCCTGGATAAGAATTAATAAATCAGTTATTAAATCCATCTATCCATAGTAATTCTGCCCGAGGGCAGGTCTTTCACTGCAATCATAGCAATCATGCTATGCTTTGCAGCTTTATTAGGGAGTTATAGGTGTGGTAGCTTCCCGTTGCTTTCCACACCGGTGAAGGATAATGGTGATAATGATAAGGATGATGATGATGGCCGGATGATTTTTCGGAGACCGTTGGGCCCTAAGATTCCTGACATGTCTTACAGGCGAGGAAAACCCTCGAAAAAAACCTCACCATGGAGCCTGTCCCGACCGGGAATCGAACCCGGGCCCACTGCGTGACAAGGCAGCACTCTACCTCGAGACCACAGCGGTGGAAATTAGATCAATATTGGCATATAAGAGCTGAGACTAGGTCTGATAAGTTAGTGACAAAGCGAATTTTGGAAGCAAGTGTGTTGAAGTTTCTGAGAACAATCACGAATAAAACAATATAGGTAAGATTCAAAAGTGAACACATTAGAATTTAATTACATGTAGATAATATAACTGATTAGATATTAGGACGAAAACTAGGATGGAATGATCATATACGTCGTATAGGCCTATAAGAAACAATAATAATCAATTTTGCTAGAGAGATCCATTACCTTTGGAGAGAAAGGAACCAGGGCGACTAAATAAATTTGGAAGCTTCATTTAAGGTAGAAGGTATTTATTGAAGAAGAACAGGCAAACAGGCACTGGAAGCAAGAAGAGAGGGAAAAATAAATAAAATTTCGTCAATAGAAGTATTGAAATGTGTACTTCTAAAAGAATGGGAGTAAAATTAATCCAGAAACTTGCGAAACCCTATTTAAATCACTGGACAATAGAAAACAGTGTTAAAAGAAAAGAAAAAAGCTATGCAACCTTGCTCTAAAGTATTGAGACAAATTGACATTAATTTTTGTATTTAATTTGCTTTTTTATTTCTCTACAAACAAGAATGTTACATAAATATATAATGTTTTTCTTCGAATTAATGTACATACCATTTATCATAAGTAATGCCACGAGTGATTTCCAAATTATCAATAAATTCACGACTCACGAAGTGAGGAGTGAATGTATTTAAATAATTTGGAAGTTAAAGAGTGGCATTTGTTAGGACTATTTAACGAATAAAATTAAGCTCTTTACTCACAAATCATTATTTAACTATAGTTATTTTGAAGTATTTATATATTTAATGTAAACAGCGATGTTTGAAAACAAATGAGAAACGATTGGTACGCTTCATTTGGTTTTGTCCATCATTGTAACCAGGTCGTATTATGTATTGCCAAAGGATCGCAATGTTGTAAGAATGCACCCTGGTGGAGAAATTTATAACCAACATTATAGGTATTAATTAATTTCTGATGTCCTATGATGTAAATATGCCAATTATATTTTTCTGCAACGTCATTTCCTGGAAAATAATTCGTTTAAGAAAGTACAAACAGTGTTTTTTTGTGGTATAATCAATTGGTACAAATGTTTTGTATTATCCCCCGCATGCGCTATCTGCTGACATTCATGCTTTATATATATAATCTGGTAACCGCATTTCTTTAGAGGGCCATTCACTGCAAAATAATGCTATGACCTGTTCAGAATGTTAAAAAAGGAGCAGCTTTCTTAATGGAGAGATACCTCTTCTTGCACAGGATTTTTAACTTGTGTAATATAGGTTAAACATAATGAGAACCAATAAATAGATTGTGCGAGGTGTTCGTATGGAGTGTGATAGCGAGTTGTACTCAATAGTGCGACTTGATATCAATATATTATGTGGATATATCAACAATCTATCATCCAGATACATAGACCAAAAAGAAAACCATCTTATCATGATGGCTAGGATTAAATGAACCACAATCCTATAATGATAGCCACGAAGGAATTAACTGCCAAGACGCACCATTGTGCATCAGTATGCAGAGCCTTGGACGGTGCCATGTCACCGTCACCCAATAGTAGTAGTAGTAGCAGCTTTCTTTAATATGACAAACTTTGGTTGATAAATTCGAGGGGAAACACGACTGTGATTGGTTGTAAATAAAATATCATTGAAATATGATTTGTCATTGACTCCCATTTGGGGCAAGAGTTAAATAGTCAAAAGCAAATATTATGTTTTCTACGTTTGACACTTTTTTAAAGAGTTACCACACATATTTATGTACGGGGTGAATCATAAATATGGCTATACGTTTGATCGCGTTGTGTGATGAAAATATTACCATTACAGGAAATATGAAATTGCCGTTGAAAAGCAATTATAAAATTACAACAATGGAACAAAAGAAAACAGTGTAGAACTTACGTCATTAGTCAAAATAGCGTTGAATGTGCAACAGCAAATTACGATTTCTGCATGGGAAATAACGCATGCTAATGATTGTGAGGCCGCAAGACGGGCAAGACGTGAATTTAACGTAGCATTCAGCCGTCGACTGTGGGGAAGCGGAGAAAACGACTGCTGGAAACGGGAAGGATGCAGAAAATCAAACCTCCTGGAAGGCCTCGCATTAGCACGGATGCAGAAACAACAAAGAGAATTGTGGAGGCGTTCGACGCTAGCCCACAAAAATCAACCTGCCAAGCTGCACGTGAGCAGTGATTTGTTTTGTTTTGTTCTATTGTTATAATTTGAAGAATTCCCTTTCCAATGATAACATCATTTGCTTTAATAATAATATTTTCGTTACAAAATACGATCAAACGTATAGACATATTTCTGAATCACTCTGTATATTATAAAAATAAACAATTTTTCTAATACATATAAAAGCATTTTCCTATAAAAGCTATGTTATATGGCGGCACACAAATCATAAAATTAAGTAAGGTTCAACGTGGACTATAGACCTGATGAAGCTCCTAAAATGAAGTACAAGGTTCCAATATCTTTATGTGTTTGCACTTTTAGAAGTTAAATTTTTTTAGAGAAGATTAGTTCCTATGTTGAATACAATGAAAGTCTACGGATCCCCAATATATATTATAAACTTACTTACCATGCCTTCAAACAATACTATTACTGACTGTACGTCGCAATTCCGCCTGCTACCGTCCTGAAAATACGCCCATACACCTCAGTATAATTAACCTATTGGTTGGCGGGGAATGGCTTCCGCGAACTTCCTATTGATCTTAAGAGGATTCCCTGCACAAATTTCAAGACCTTTCCAATGTTGAATGTTCTGTTCCCTTGCTTAGTGTTTCAAGTAAGTCTGACACTTGACTATTAAAGTCAGTATGATGAAAAATCGGTCGCGGTGGACTAGTGGTTATGCTCCTTGCCTCTGGTCCCGAGGGTCGCGGGTTCAAACCCGGCCGGTGTGCGATGGATTCTTTAGGATGAAATATCCAATTAGCAAGTCCTCCGGGAGGAACTTCAAGCCGGAGGTCCCGTGTCTGAAGATTTTCAGGCTCGTTAAAGATCCTTAAGCCTGAATGAAATGGCCTCTAAGCAAAATTTACTGAATTTCCCCTCCTAGTACTGCCTTGGTTTTCCAGATGTCAGTATGAGGCGGAACGCTGACCATGGACCACTCAAATGACATCTATATGGAAACAAGTGTAACTAAATTAGTATGGTTCAAATTCTTCCCTGTAGGGGGAGAGCGCCAAAATCTATATTAACCCTTAAATTAAAAATGGGTCCTATTGGATACATTGATTTCATTTATTTAATATTGTTTTATAGCAGGATTTTAATATCATAATAAATATGAAAGTTTAAGCTAATAATTTTATACTTTAAAATTCTTTTAATATTTAAATATATCTTAAATAAATAAAAAACATCTAATAATTAATTGTTGTTCATTGTTGAATAAAAATATCTCAGTAACAATTAAAGAAATTGTATTTTATAACAGTCTTTCTAAATAATGCTTTTAAAAATTGTTTTAAGTCATTGTTGTCTCAAATATAAAGCTTTCTGTTATAACTGTAATAGGAACACCTGCTTAACTTAATATTTTTAAATAAAAGTATACTAAATTCTGATTGGATGTTAAAACAATTAACTTTTTGATTTAACAAATCAAATTTAAACCTGGTATTTAATGGACCGTTAACCAATAGAATTTAAATATAAAATCATGTGATGTAATAATGTTCTTTAAAATTATAACAGAAATACACTAGTCAGTCAGCATATAACTTTCATCAAGAATAGAAGCAATAACAGCTCTCCTGATAAATAATGATATTTAATACAAGAAGAATAGTTCATTCAAGAAAAGAAAATAATTTAATTTTAATTGACGGTGAAGAATAATACCACCTATATATATTTACTTGATCTGCTGGGAAATTAAATAGTAAATAAATTAACAACTATTTCTAGAAGAATCAGTTATTAGTGATTTTTAAAGTGTTTTCCTATCCCGTGTACCAACTTCCGACCTTGAGAAGAAAATCCAGCTCTACCGAAAATTAAACCCAACCTGAACCAGTAATTCTTTTTGAGACACCAATCCTTCAAAATGTTAATACAACATCGGGCATGAAGAAAGGTAGCTGCTTCAAAACATCGCCATAATATGGGAAAAGAATTACTTCTTCAAAATTGTCGCCACAACTAGGGGCATAATGAAGATCTTACTAAAATACTTACTCAGTTTTTAGATCAATAGAAAAACAAACGAGTAAAAATTATTTAAATTTATGACAAGTTACGCAACAATATATAATAATAACACAGTTTTACGTGAATTTATTTTCCTTGCGGTCCGGAACATTGTGTTGACAATTTAACTCATGCCCCAAATGGGACTCAATGGCCAATCACGTTTCAATGATTTCTATTTTACAACCAATCAGAGTCGTGTTTCACGAAATATTTATCAGTGTTATAATTACCATATTAAAGAAAGCTCCTCCTTTTTAATATTCTGAACAGGTCTGACCATTATTTTGCAGCGACTGAGCCTATAAGAAATACGGCTACCAGATTGTATATATAGTGCATGAATGTCAACACATGCCGCATGTGGGAGTTAATATAAAAACATTTATAGCAATTGATTATACCACCAAAAAAAGAAACCACTGTTTACACTTTCTTGAATGTATTTTTTCCCAGGTAACAATCCAGAAAAATATTAATTGTCATATATACATCATACGACATCAGAAATGAATTAATATACAGTTTGATGTGCATCATTTTTTCTCCACTAGAGAGCATTCTTACAATATTGCGTTCCTTTGGCAATAAATAGTATGATCTGGTTGCAGTGATAAACAAAAGAAGCAGATGAAGCGTACCTATCGCTTCTCATTTGTTTTCAAACATCTCCGTTTACATTAAATATATAAATATTTTAAAATAACTATAGTTAAATAATGATTTGTGAGTAAACAGCTTAATTTTATTCGTTAAATAGCCCTAACAAATGCCACAATTGATTTCCAAATTCTCTGGATAAATTCACTCGTCACTTCGTGAGTCGTGAATTTATCGATAATTTGGAAATCACTCGTGGCATTACTTATGACAATTTAAGAGTTAAGGGAAAACATAGGCTTACAAGATACAAGAAGTTGATGAAAAAAAGTTATTGCAAAAGTTGGATGACTCTAGAAGACAGATAAGGAATCTTGTTAAAAAATTAAAAACATCCGTCTACATCTCTACATTATTAATAAAATGGATAAAGGAATGTTCGCCTTCCGGAAAAAAATCGTTTAAATCATTTTAAAGGCTTCGTAAAATCGCAGGAATAATTTTTTTAACATTCCAGATACTTTGGAACGATGATGATCCGGAAGAGGATAACAATTTTCAGTCTCTTTCTTGAGTTGAGATTTATCAATACACTGCAAGAATCTGGTTGATTTCCACTCCGCTTCATCCATTTTGTTAGATGTAATACAAAAGTAAGTAAAGATAGAATTGTGACCTTATCATCTATGAAACTTTCTTTCTAAAATGACAGTTTGTTCTTTTTTTTTTAAGTTGAAGTGAAAGCATTTCTACGGTCGCAAGTTAAGAGTTACGGAAATGAAACGAAATTATTCAAAGAGCTAATTTCCGCCAAATCGCATTTCTCTCTGAAAAGCTGATTGCAAATTCCTCGAGAATTCTTAATCTAATTAATCTTCGATGTCTTATATTCTCATCGGGATATCAAATTAGTAGCAATGCGGAGAAGACAAATCCTCATGTCTACAGGGTCTCCAATGAAGTTCTTTCTTATAACTAGAGGTCCGGATGTTAGGCACTTAAAAAATTCAAAAAGGGCAGGCAAAAGAGGCACTAAAATCATTCATATAGGCACTAAAAATTCAAAATAAGCTCTTAAAAAATTACATCATAACTTTTACAGTCTTATGTTAAGAATGTAAACATATATCAATAGCATGCCAAGATATCAGAGATGTTTTGGAATTTGTTTTGCCTTTTTACAAAGGGCAGAACCCTCTTTGTTACTCAGCAATGTTTGTATTGAAAAAGAAGCAAATAACTTTTCTACAAGCCTTAGAGCTGCAGCATAATACAATAATAAATTGTTAAGAGGCACTCGAAAGAACATTAAGTTATAACTTTATGATTTGTCTTTTATGAGTTCGTTCAGTGATCCTGTCCATATTCTGCATTGTTTGTAATGGTATCGCTCACACTTTTGGTCGCATTGACACGAACCACTCGGTTGGTGGAATTTTGTAGTTTTGCACATTTTGTGGTGATATCCGTGTGTTGCTAAACCTATGATTCTGTGCCTTTGTGGTTGGTTACTTCCAGTCCACTCTCTGTTTACCATGGCATCTGAGGCGTAGAAGTCTTCGTCGATCTCTTTTTCTCTCTGTTTCTTTTTTTCGATGACTTTCTTATATGGCTCCGTTGCTGGCAGTAGTATCCTTTGCCTCAGGTCCTCTAGGAAGAAGGTTTCTCTGGCTAGCATATAGGCCATTCTATTTGGTGTGTATTTGCTTGCACCTAATGCCTTTTTGATGAATCTTGGTTTTACTTTTCTAACCTCTCCAAATCGCTGGTCGATAGTTTCTACCATATCAGTTCTATCCCGTAGGTGACGATCGGGGTGATCACTGATGCGAATAATTTCATGGCTGTGACTAATTTTAACGATGTGATGTCTTTGATACTGCACATAGCTCTTATAGCTGCTGCTGCTCTCTCCTGCACATGTGCGCTGAAAGACTTTGTTGTTGGCTGCAGTGTTATGCCTAAATGGGACATAGCTTAGGGCTATTTCTCTTAACGGGAATGCATGAGGTGGAAAAATACAGTATTTACCTAACGGGAGTGCATTGAGCAGGAAACCATCTACCTGCTAGGTTATTGGGTTATTGCTACCCTTATCCTAAAATATTCTAAGGGAATTTATAAAAAAAACACTTGAAAACCTCTATGAAATGATTTGTGCCATGAAGTTTGTCGATTTCAATTAATTTAATAGAAATACTGAGTTAATTTCGAGAAAAATTGCAAATAGGCATTTATAGGCATTATAAGCTGAAATAGGCATTTATAGGCAAAACGAACTTCATGGAAAACAACTCTAGGGTCGTTGGTATGAACTTATATGAAGTCACCTTTACAATATCTATAATAAATAACTATAGGCATTTTCCCTAACATCCGGTCTCTACTTATAACACAGTTTCTATTTTTTTTAATACATATGTATTAAATACACCCTAATTTTTCAACATTAATAAGATCCATGATGTTACGTTGACGTATTATTCGAATTTAAAATATAAATTATGAAATATTTTCTTAAAAGGTGCGTCCCCTCAACGTTATTAGTTACAAAAAAAACGTGGACAACACATATTCAGGAAAGAAACATCAAAAGTATCCAATACACTAAAGAAAGCTGATAAAAACATAAAGATAGCACACAGAACTAATAACTTATAAATAAATGGATTGCGCACAAATGTGCAAAGTTGATAACACAGCTAAAAATCACTAACACTAACTTGGTCTTGCGTAATCACAAGTTGTTTTTGTTCTTTGTGTACATGTTTCGATCTGATATCTTTCGCATTTCTGTTCACACACTTCGCATATGCATGACATCTTCGGGTCATGGAATGTTTTATCTCTACACATTAGGTGGTGGAATCCATGCACGCTTAATCTTGTGATGACGTGTCGTATCTGGAAATTTGCTTCTGTCCCGTTCCTATCTATCATCGCTCTGGTGCTGAAGAATTCCGGCCATACTTCCTCTCTTTTTCTGCGTAGTCTTTGTAGCGCATGCTTATAGGGTTCTGTGGTTGGTAGTAGGTATGCTGTTTTCAAGTCCTCGATAAGGAAAGTCTCCCTTGCCAGTAGGTACGCTAGACGGCCTCTTGTCGTTTTTGATACTCCTATTGCCCTTTTTATGTATGTAGCTTTCACTTTTTCCAGTGTGTTCAGATTAGCTTCTGTAAGATGTGGCCATATGATTTCCATCCCGTAAGTTATTATTGGGAGGATCTTTGCATTGAATAGTTTCATCGCTGATTCCAGGCTTAGAGCTTGTATATTACGTATATCATTTATTGCCATTATTGCTTGCGTTGATCTTTCTGCTAAGTGTTTTGTGAAGCTTCTTCCACTGGGTTGTAAAGTAATGCCTAGATATTTAAACTCCTTTACTACAGAACTAATAACAAATTAAATCTACTCTCTTAAAGCCTATGTTCATCCGGGAATCTCCTGAACATTGTGCAAAAAGCCCCATCACAATCGGATGAACGTATGGCCGCGCATAAAGTACGAGCAAACAAACAAACATTCATTTTTATAAATATTAAATTACTCATGTTAATTTTGTTTATGTGGTATCCTTTGAATGCGGTAGGAATTGACTAAAATTAAAATTATGTATTTAGGGGAACATTTCTCATGTTAAAATTCGTAGAATTTCTGTTTAATTTCATTTGTCTAGTGTTCAGTTCATGAAAAATAATGTAGGAATTTAGTGTAATTATGTAACTCAAGTCGCAAATGGTAGTCAATGACCAATCACGTTTCAATGAATTCTGTTTTACACCAATGACAGTCGTGTTTCACCTCGGTCTTTATCGATTTCTCTTTATCGGCTCCTTCTTTTGTGATAAAGAAAGCTCCTCCTTTTTTAATATTCTGAACAGGTTATGCCATTATTTTTATCCAACAAATACATTGAATATAGCAAATAATGAATAGATTCAATGATTTTACTGAGTTGTTTATTCAAAATATAAATGATTAACCTATAATGTTGATTTATAATAGTTTGATGTGTTCATTATTTCTCCACTAGAGTGCATTCTTACAGTATTGCGATCCTATTTGGCAATAAATAATATGATCGAGTTGCAGTGAATATACATAACATCACATTTCTAATTTGTTTTCAAACTTCGCCGTTTACATTAACTACCGGTATATAAATATTTTAAAACACCGGTAACTATATTCAAATAATTATTTTTTAGTAACGAGCTTAATTTTTTTCGTTAAATAGTCCTAACAAATGCCACTCTTGATTTCCAAATTCTCATATGTAATGCCACGAGTGATTTCCAAAAAATTCATGACTCACGAAGTGAGGAGTGAATTTATCTAGAGAATTTGGAAATCAAGAGTGGCATTTGTTAGGACTATTTAACGAATAAAATTAAGCTGTTTACTCACAATCATTATTTAACTATAGTCATTTTAAAATATTTATTTATTTAATGTAAACGGCGATGTTTGAAAACAAATGAGAAACGATAGGAACGCTTCATCTGCTTCTTTTGTTTATCACTGCAACCAGATCATACTATTTATTGACAAAGGAACGCAATATTGTAAGAATGGTCTCTAGTGGAGAAAAAATGAAACACATCAAACTGTATATTACTTCATTTCTGATGTCGTATGATGTAAATATGACAATTATATTTTTCTGGATTATTACCTGGGAAAAAAATACATTTAAGAAAGTAGTGCAAACAGTGGTTTTTTTGGTGGTATAATAAATTGCTACAAATGTTTTTATATTAACTCCTGCAAACGCTATGTGTTGACATTTATGCAATATATATATATATATATATATATATATATATATAATACATACAATCTGGTAGCCGTATTTCTCATAGGCTCAGTCACTGCAAAATAATGGTCAGACCTGTTCAGAATATTAAAAAGGAGGAGCTTTCTTTAATATGGTAAATATAACACTGATAAATATTTCGTGAAACACGACTCTGATTGGTTGTAAAACAGAAATCATTGAAACATGATTGGTCATTGACTCCCATTTGGGGCATGAGTTAAATAGTCTAGATAAATTCACTTCTCACTTCGTGAGTCGTGAATTTATCGATAATTTGGAAATCACTCGTGGCATTACTTATGAGAAATCTCTTGAAGACACCGGTAAAATGAAATTGTTTCTGTATGTATCCAGATTCTCTCCGTACACAGTAAAGCTCCTATATTGTCTATGTTAGTCTGGGGCTGGTCAAATATCCAAGCTGGAATTCTCTGACGTGAGTTTAGCACGAGAAGGGGTGGATAATGACAGGGCGGAAGAGGGTGGTACAGGAGAATTCCAACCCTTGATGTCAACCAGCATTTTGTTCTCCAAAGTAGAGAGATATGCGCAAGAGTGCTGTAAAAACAGCACACTCCATCTTGGATATTTTATTAACAAAATGAACTCCCTGGTCGGTAACTGTTCTTTCATCACAGTTTGCTCTGAACTGACCTTATATTTCATTTTATCTTCCTATCATTGAACATACTGCTTTTTAGACACGTGTTCAAATATATCATAGAATAGTACAGACTCTCTCAGTAGGAATTTTAATTTCATAGTTATAAGTAATGTCACGAGTGATTTCCAAATCATCGATAAATTCACGAGTCACGAGTGAACTTATTTAGAGGATTTGAAAATCAAGAGTGGCATTGTTAGGGCTATTAACGAATAAAATTAAGCTGTTTATTCAAAAGTCATTATTTAAATATAGTTACCAGTATTTTAAAATATGCACCGTATGTATTCATTTGATGTAACGGGCGATGTTCGAAAACAAATCAGAAATGTGTGGTTATGTTTCATTGTTTATTCACTGTAACTTCATCATATTATTTATTGCAAATAGGATCGCAATATTGTAAGAATGCACCCTAGTAGAGACAAAATTTAATAGCCTATATAAAACTGTATATTATAACCAGCGTTGTAGCTTATTAATTTATTTTTTAGTAAACAACTCAGTACAATCATTAATTAAAAACACAATTATTGAATAGACAATCATCAAAAGTTTAGTACTGTTCATTATTTACTATATTCAATGTATTGATTAAATAAAAATAAAACATAGTTTTATTTGATTTTCATAGTAACACATGAGAGCATATAACAGAAATTTAGAATATACAAAATATGCTAACCACCTATTCAATTTAATCATTGTTTCGATCCAAGTTTTGAAATTTTACATGTTTATGTTAAGGGTAAGAAGTTAGATCTTTTGGAGGCTGTAGAAATTAATAAATTTAAAAGTAGTAAAAAACTGTTAAATTCTCAACTTGATTTGAATGAATCCCCTTTGTTAAATAAGTTGCTTAGATCAGTTAGAACACAATTCATAATTTGTTAACATGTTTGAAGAAGGTACAGTGTACCGAAACAGCTGTCTCTGAATTATATAATAAATATGAAAATCAAATAAAACTACGTTTTATTTTTATTTAATTAATAAATATGGATTTTCATCAAGTAAACGCCAACTCAATTGATTATATTCGATGTATTTGTTGGAGTGTCATTCACTGCACAATAATGCTCTGAGCTGTTATCAATATTAAAAAGGAAGAGCTTCTTTTTTATCACAAAACCAGGAGCTGATAAAGATCCGATTGAGGGTCTTTCCACTCTTCAGCGGTTGCCCTTTTACCAGCCGGCTGCTGGCCCTTCACATCCACATGTGTCAATCACAGAGGTAGATGATCAACAGCCAGTGTAGGGGTGACATGTGGTTAGCATGTCGAGTTCCCCAGCCGTTATAGCTGGTTCCTCAACCTGGAGCCGCTACTTATTGTAGCTGCCCAATTGCCTCACGATGCTGGGTGGGCACCGGTCCCATACTGGCCGAAATACCATGAGAAAATTTCTTCCCCCATGGAGACTCGAACCAGCGCAAGTCCCGTAGCTCTGCGCCAAGGCTTCCTACCTTAACCGCTCGGCTACGGCGCGGGACGCTGATAAAGATAAATCGTTAAGAGCTAGGTGAAACACGACTGTCATTGGTTGTAAAACAAAATTCGTTGAAACGTGATTGGTCATTGACTCCCATCGGGGCGTGAGTTAAATAGTCGTTCTAATTTATTCATTTATTGCTAGATGTAATCATTGTATTTATTTTTATTGATATTTACTTAATGCCCCAGGTGATTTTATAGAATATCATCCGATATACAGTATTTAATAACCGAAGATTAAATATATTTGAGTACTAGCTTTAACACTCTCGAAAAACCATTTCTAATACATTGCCCCTCGTTGACCTAACAATTGATCATGTAACATGTATTTGTTCTAATATTCTTAAATTTTCCTTCCTATTATCATCCTTATCTTTAGATTAAACTTTTTTAATCATAAAATACTATTGAAACTCAGGAAAACAATTTTTATTCGATTGCCGAATTGGTGAATACTTTCAAGTAGGTATATATTCACTAAATTAAATTGATAAAATCATTTTAAGGCCTAAAAATAGGCAATTCTTGTTTGTATGACAGTACAGAATAGGTATTTTGGTCACTATCTGTCTCCAGTTATAGTTTAAGATCCCAGAGCTATATTCCGAGGGTTACAGCATGGTTGTGGTGAAATTGCAAGGGAAGAAGATGGAGTTTCAAGCGATTTCACTAAGTAATGAGAGCAAGTGGACTTGAAGTAACACAGTTCTGCTTTCTGCAGACCACATAACGCTTTCACACTTTTAGGCCTAAAGAAAGGTGTTATCTACTGGGAGACAAGGGGACAGCCAAACATTGTTGCAATCAACTCTGCATTCAAAGATGATTCAGTAATTTTATAGTTACCATGTACTTAATAATTGGGTTTTAATTAAATACTGTATAATCTTTCATCCTCCCTTTTTAATGTTTATATTGACGATATCATATATAATTGGCAGATAAATTTGGACTCACATTTATAAATAAGAAATAAGATGTTAGATACCTTACTTTTTGCAGACGACCAAGTTCTAATATCTAGTTCAGAAGATGGTCTACAGAAATCGCTCTTTCAGTTAAATAACATTATACAGAAATATAATTTCAAATTATCAATAAGTAAAACGAAAATCCTAGCTTTTAAGGGATCAGATACCATAAGAGCTAAAATAATTCTGGAGGGGAAACCTATTGAACAAGTGAACCATTTTAAATACCTGGGTTATGAAATCTCCTATTTTAAAAATGAAGATCTATTTAACAAACTTAATAAATTTAATTATATATGTGGAACAATCAAAAGGATATTTAAAAGCACAAGAAAAGAAACAAAACTAAAATTTTATAAAGTAGTGGCAGTCCCCTTACTATTGTATGGTAGTGAATTTTGGGTTTTAACTAAAAGAGAAGATCATAGAAGCAGCTGAAATGGGATTTCTGAGAAGTGTGGCTGGTTACAAACTTCTAGGTAAGAGAAGAAGTGAAGATATTAGAAATGAGCTAAATATCTTTAAACTCTTAGATAGAATAACAGAATCTAGAAAAAAAAAAATGGAAAGAACATGTTCAAAGAATGGAAGATGATGGCATTCCCAAAACTATACTTAAATACAAACCAAAAGGACGCAGGAATGTTGGTAGACCGAAGAAGAGATGGATCCAACTTTTGAAGGAGAATCTATGAGACCGGAACAAGCCACATGGGCTTAATCCGTGATTGTTGATGATGATAACGATGATGAGTTTTATTGGCTATACACACAGAATTGTCATGTTTATACTACATACCTTTTCTTAGATCTATAGGGATATCTCTCCTCCTTAAAATGTTCTGTACTGTTCTGTTGTGTTTGTAAAATGTTCTCGATCCTCTTTACATGTCCATACCGTTCGATATGTCCGAATTTTATTATTATAGTGTGTGTTCTTCCATTTGTTCTTCTATTTTAATTCATGTTTTCATTTCTTTTACAATTTTAAAAATCCATTCTGGATTTTCTGTGTGCTTTGAGCATTATGTTTTTAAAAATATTAGTAAAAATTATGAACCGTCATATTTTTATGACTTATAACTAACTAACTCAGTGGCTATCTCAAAAGTGCTGGCGTAGTTGGGGTTGAATGCATGTGACTGGTTTAATGTATCCCCATCGAAATACAGACCTCGAAATGCACGATGTGTTTAGTTCTCAATGATACGCTCTCAATTGCGATAGTGGTTATAGTGTTTGGAAATCGATATTGAGTTACATAAAACTGCACTTCTTGTAAACGAAAGTGCTACTAACCAACAACACCAACCCTTAGCTCTTTAGGCATTCGAAAGTTTTTTATTTATCATTTACTTATTTATTTATTTTTGCAGCATACGATTACCCAGTAACGTTAACTCCTTCCATTTGTTCTCAAACTTCTTTATTTATGATTTTTCATTTATTTTACAAGTATTTTAAATATGATAGTTAAATTTAAAAAATAATTTATACAATTTTCGAATCAGAACAATTATACAAGTGTGTTCTGAAACTGTCTCCTTCATGTAATAATAGTACTGAAATAATAGGGATCTCGTTCTTGAGATCCTTTACATTTAAACACCGTTTTGTTCCTTGAAAGCTTTCCTCAGTTTTGAGATAATTACTTCGCAATTGACAGTAATTATCCTCATTCAATCAGATCCTTGAACAGAAGAGGATAAGTGCCTCTATTTCTCAAATAGATCTCGCTGAAATTTCGATAACTTAATTACCATTTTTCTTAAAAGAAAAATTACAACATAATAGTAAAATTGCGTTAATTATTTTGTTTTATTTAATTTGAACATAATTTCCGTGAGGGAGGAAATTTTCTCATTCTTATTATACCCTGTCCGCGCTTAAAGTGATTCTCGTCAAAACAAAACCATGTGACCTGGTCGCTTTTCATTTGTTATGGACACCGACGTACATTGTAGAAGCAATGTCCTTCCGGCATTCGCGCCACAATTACTGTCACTTTTAACAGGGAGATGACACAGCAACAGAAGAAACTTTTAGCCATTTTGTTTCATGAGAATCGACTGAAGCATGACTCAAATGCATCTCCCATATGCAATGAACTATTTTAAGTTGTAATTATTGATTTGGTATATTTTAGAACATTTTGTATGTTTTTGAATATTATTATTTTCATTCACGAAAATAATAACAAGTATATTCAACTTTATAAGATTCATGATGTGTTCCGTTGAGGTATTATTCATAATTAAAATATAAAATTGTGGAATATTCACCTGTAAGGTCCGTCTCCTCAACTTAATTAGTTATTTAACTGTAGCGCTTTCGGGACTTGTTCCATCATCGGCAGCATTCAAAACTGGTGTTTCACTGAAGATCTGGTAGAGGGGGTTACATGTATTTGTTTGGTTTTCGTTTATCAGATTGTCGTTGTTGTGAGCTGCTTTCATGATTTCCATCTCTTCACTGTCAGTAATGTACAGAGAAATAATCCAGCGTAGATAAACGTATTCGAAGAGATGGAAATCATGAAAGCAGCTCACAACAACGACAATCTGATAAATGAAAACGAACCCAATACATTGTAACCCCCTCTACCAGATCTTCAGTGAAACACCAGTTTTGAGTCCTGCCGATGATGGGACAAGTCCCGAAAGCGCTACAGTTAAATAACTAATTAAGTTGAGGAGACGGACCTTTCAGGTGAATATTCCATTATTTTATACTTTAATTAAGTATATTCAGATGACATTTTTAATTTAATGAAGGGAACTACTTTTTCAACTTACGTCGGTGTCTGTAACCAATGAAAAGCGAGCAGGTCACATGGTTTTGTTTTGACGAGGTTCACTTTAAGAGCGGACAGTGTTTAGGCAAGGGTTAATGATATAATCACATAGCATGCTTACAAATTTGAATAATTGCCAATAAATAGATGTCAGTGAGTGTTGTAGGGTCAGCATATCGCCTCAGTGAGAGACCTAATGGGCAACTATTGTATTATTTGGATGGGTAACGATCGGTAAATTTGCACAGAGGCCTATTTATTCAGGCTTTCGGTTATTTTTCAAGCCTGAAAATCTTCAGACTTGGGATCCATGGCCGCGTCCTTTTGAACTAGATGCAAGGAACATAACCACTTTCCCACCGCGGCCGACATTTATTTATTATTATTATTATTATTATTATTATTATATTATTATTATTATGTACACCTCTGTGGTCTCGAGGTAGCGTGCTGCCTTGTCACGCAGCGGGCCCGGGTTCAATCCCCGGTCGGGGCAGTTTTTCTGGGTGAGATTTTTATCGGGGTTTTCCTCACCTGTAAGACAAATGTCAGGAAAACTTTAAGGCCCAAACGGTCCCCGAAATCATATGGCCATCATCATCATCATCATCCTTCACCGGTGTGGAAAGCAACGGGAAGCTACCACACCTACAATTCCCTAGTAAAGCTGCAAGCATAGCATGAAAATGCTTTGATTGCAGTGAAGGACCTGCCCTCGGGCAGAATTGCTATGGATGGCTTATTATTATTATGATTATTATTATTCCTTCTGCATTTCTTCGTGTTGAGAATTATTATTAAAGTGTATAAAACACTGGCTCTTCCAACTCTTTTGTATGGTAGCGAAGTATGGACGTTGAAACAGAAGGATATACAGAGACTTAGATCTGCTGAAATGAGATACCTTCGGAGGATACACACTACTAGATCACAAAAAAATATGAAGACATCTTAGAAGAATTACACATGGAATATTTAGAAAACAAAATTTCTGATTATAGTCAAGATGGATGCATCAAGATGGATGCAACATGTCCATCGAATGGAAGATCACAGGATACCTAAACAAATGTTGAGATATCAACCTGTAGGAAGAAGAAGACCAGGACGTCCACTCAAAAGACTTATGGATGGTGTTTCTCTTGAGGCCGAAACAGGTCAACAAATGGCCTATATTCGTGAATGTCCTATGATGATGAGATTATTATTATTATTATTATTATTATTATTATTGTTATTATTATTACAAAGGACTATATCGTCTATGACCTTCTTTTGCACCGCATTGTCATCTGTTATTGTAAATCTAACATATTGGCCGATTTAAATAACCAGTGTTCGCCAAATGGTCGAAATTCGAACATAAATAACACGTCATTTTATATTATATTAGGCATTGTTTGTTTTAAATTGAATATGACCAAAATTATAAAAGTGGAGATTATATATTTAAGTTGGAGTGTAACTGATGGCGGGGGCGATAGTATTCTAAATTAGCACCAGCATCGTGAGGAATTTGGGTAGCTACAATAAGTAGTGATTCCGCGTTGAGAAAACCAGGTAGGCCTATAACGGCTAATGGTCCTGATATGCTGACCATTCACCCCTATACTGGTAGGATGATCGTCTACATCTGTGATTAACACATGCACACATATTACTCCCCTACAGTTTAAATAGGAGCTTTAGTGCTGCATTTTAGTGCCTTGCAGTTAAAAAGGAGATTTTTTTGGACGTGGCCTTCGTACATCACATGCTTCTGTAGAAGAAATTTAACTCTTGCACCATGGAGATTTTCCATAAACACTGCCTTGCAGTTAAAAAGGCAGAACTATTTCCAATTTTTTTTATTGATAACACTAAAGCTCGTCAGTAGCTACTAAACAAACAAAAATAGGCTAATAAAATAAAATCGGTTGACAAACAGAGGAGAAAATGGTACTTAACTGTTTTGTGCCCTAAAATTGCCCTTACAAACTTCTAGGACTTGTAGAGGGAACTGAGTTGATAATGTCTAGAATTGGAAACCATGTCCAGAAACTTACCGTTTCAAGTAATTTATTATGAGGCGTGACACAGTGCATCACTTGTTTTCAATTCAATTCATTAATAACAAAAAAAAATTGAAACTGAATCATGACTTGCATTAATAATCCCGGATACGCCCTCCACAATAAATTTCTGCAGTTTTCAAAATTTCGAAAAAAAAGTGACATTTTTTTTTAGAAAAACACCAAGTCTTGGAATACTCGATAGGGACATTTCGATTTAGACGAATCGCTATGCTATTACTTGTTGAGACACGTGACATACGTTTAGGCAATGCTTATTTTCAAACGGCTGTAGCACGGAAGCGATATGTTTACGGACATGGTTTCCAATTCTAAACATTTTCAATTCAGTCCCCACTACAAGTTCTAGAAGTTTGTAAGGGGAATTTTAGAGCACCCTATATATAGATAAATAAACATCGTGTGTAAAACAATGCTTTTTTTTAGTTTATATTTGGGAAATGTTAGAAGAGAATAGACATTCACCCTACGCCATTTGCAATGAACAAAGTGCATAAAAGTGTATGAAAATATTGGGGCATGCGCACAAGCTCATACTACCCGTAGAAATTTCATGCCTGACTTATATTGACAGCCTCACTCACAAATTGAATTCTAGAGGAAAATAACCGCTTACAGGCTTTTTTGATGACTATTTAACTCATGCCCCAAATGGGAGTCAATGACCAATCACGTTTCAATGATTTCTGTATTACAACCAATCAGAGACGTGTTTCACGAAATAATTATCAACGTTAGGATTATCATATATTAAGCAAAGCTCCTCCTTTTTAATATTCTGAACAGGTCTGACCGTTATTTTGCAGTGACTGAGCCTATAACAAATACGGCTACCAGATTGTATATAATAGTGCTTACATGTCAACATTTGTAGCAATTGATTATACCACCAAAAAAAGAAACCACTGTTTGCACTTTCTTAAATGTATACGACATCAAAAATGAATTAATATACAGATTGATGTGTTTCATTTTTTCTCCACTAGAGAGCATTCTTACATATTGCGTTCCTTTGGCAATAAATAGTATGATCTGGTTGCAGTGATAAACAAAAGAAGCAGTAGAAGCGTAGGCTACCTATCGTTTCTCATTAGTTTTCAAACATCACCGTTTACTTTAAATATAAAAATATTTTTAAATAACTGTAGTTAAATAATGATTTGTGAGTAAACAGCTTTATTTTATTCGTTAAATAGTCCTAACAAATGCCACTCTTGATTTCCAAATTCTCTAGATAAATTCACTCCTCACTTCGTGAGTCGTGAATTTATCGATAATTTGGAAATCACTCGTGGCATTACTTATGAAAATCTACCTCTTTGTGGTCTGATAGTACTTTCAAATGAACTTCAGACTTGGTTATAGAAATGGAATTCCCTACAATATCTCGATAAGATTTATAATGAAACGTTGCATTCCAGAAATATTTAACAGAAATACTAAAATCTATAGCTTTTTGTACGTAATCCCTGACATCATCATCATCATCTTCCAGGGATTAAGCCTGTTGGCTCGTTCCGGTTTCATGAAAGCTAGAATTTTTAAAATTGTTCAGACCATCTTCTGTGTGGGCGACCAACATTTCTCCTTCCGCGCGGTTTATAATTTAGCAATGATTTTGGAATCTTCCTTCTGGCATTCTATCAATATGTTCTTTACAGTCGTTCCTATATTTAATTATTCGGTCTGTAAGTTTGAAAATATTTAGTTCCTTTCTTATATCTTCATTTCTTTTCTTATCCAGCAGAGTATATCCTGCTATATTTCTTAAAATCGCATCTCAGCTGCTTCCAATCTTTGTTCTTGTCTTTTAGTGATCGTCCAACATTCTGATCCATATATCAATACAGGAACAGCCATTACTTTATAAAATTTAATTTTTGCTTCTTTTCTTGTGTTTTTGAGGGTTCTAACACTAAAAAATAAATACATTGAAATGTGACTGACATTCATGATGGTCGAATCAGAGTCATGGCATTTATTTGTCCAGAATTCCGTTTTCCGTGACAAAAACTTCATTAAGAACTATTTCACTTTAAACTAACGTCGATCATTTTTCTCCATCTGCCCCTGTAATAGAGACATGGGTCTTGTCTGCCAGTATCTTTGTATATAACAGACCTCCGTGATAGGGGTGTCATCTCATCTCATGCAGAGATTGTTTGTATTGTTCTCATTATTGTTATTAATTTAACATCGATATTTAATAGTGATTCAAATCTGGGTATGAAAAAGTCGACATATTTTGCTCCGATGCCTATTTTTTCAGGGCGTATATATACGTTGCAGAATCCACGGCTTTAGTTTTCCTTCCCAAGGAATACAAACGTAGGATTTTAAACCCCGGAAAAATGCAGCGACCTTGACTCAGATTGAACCCCTGAATCTTGGATCCATAGGCGAGAATGGTAACCTGTCCAGATTCTTTTCTTCGGTTAAGCTAAGTAATTAACTAACTCACTGGCAATATCAAACCCATAGGTTCATGGCCGCGCGGACATAAAAGCTCTCCATAATCCCTATCCTTAGCTAATGGTTTCCAATCATTCCCTGTATAATCTACATCCCTCAAATCATAGTTAATGTTATTCTCCTACTTCATTCTGGATCTACCAACTGGGAGTTTTCCCTCTGGTTTTCTACTAGAAGCTTCCATGCGCCTCTTTCATTCCCCATTCGTGCCACGTGTCCTGCCCATCGCAGTCTACGAAACTAAACTGTTCTTATTATATCTGGCTTCCTATAAAGACAATGTAGTTCATTGTTATGTAGTCTTCTCCATTCACCTGTCTGTTCATCTCTCTTTGGTCCAAAACTTTTCCTAATAACTTTATTCTCAAATACTCGCAATCTCATTTCCTTCCTTAAAGTATGAGTCCGTGTTTCGCATCCATATAATATAACTGGTACCGGTAGTGTAATAGTTTTATTTTCTTCGGTTAAGGGGAGTTAAAAGTTAACTCTGGCCTGTTAATGTATATGTTTTTAATGACCACCCAGTTACTGCAATGTTCATTCAGTACTTCTGTTATTCATTGTAAAAGCACAGTTGAGGTTATGTAATAAAATGTTAAAATATTAAAATAAATAACTGATATAGCCTATATTATATAATTCAGTGACAGCTGTTTCGGTACACTGTACCTTCTTCAGACATGTAACAAATTATGAATTGTGTTCCAACTGATCTAAGCAACAATACAACAATATTTATTTAAATTTTAAAATTTAAGAAAGGGGATTCATTCAAATCAAGTTGAGAATTTAACAGTTTTTTACTACTTTTAAATTAATTAATTTCTACAGCCTCCAAAAGATCTAACTTCTTACCCTTATCACAAATATGTAAAATTTCAAATTTGGATCGAAACAATGATTAAATTGGAATAGGTGGTTAGCATATTTTGAATTTTCTAAATTTCTGTTATATGCTCTCATGCGTTCCTTTATCCGAGAGATAAAAGGTCAACCAGTTTGTCCTATATAGACATTGTCACATGTGCCACACTTCAATTTGTATACACCTGATAATTTTGTTTGTTTGTTTTGGTTTTAATGTTTTTATTATATGTTGTAGAGTTTTATTAGTTTTAAATGCCACATTAATGTTCAACTTTTTAAAGTGTTTAGATATTTTATTTGAAAGTGGGCCTATGTATGACATATAAATATGGATTTTCATCAAGTAAACACCAACTCAATTGATAATTTAATTTCTGTTTAAAAATTTCGTCAAATAGTTAAAATGAAATGCAGAAAATGCAACTGATTCTGTAAGGCCTTCATAGCTTCAACTATTTGACGAAGGTTTTTAAACATAATTAAATTAAATTTAGTTGAGGACGACTGATATATCAGGTACTTATTTTAATGTTTCAACATTTTACTCCAATGTTCATATGGCGACTTTTCTATTGATTGTGGGGATTGTGTAGGTCTGTTTGAGGTTCATAGAAGCCTTCTCAAAATGCTTTAACAAACTATGGAGTTAAACAAATGCAACAATTATTTACTACATTTTAATAATATATTATTTCTTATAATTAAAACTTAATAACAATATAGTTCCATTGCCCGGCCTCGTGGGCTAGTGGTCAGCGTTCCTGACTACTGTTCATGAGGGTCCCGGGTTCGATTCCCGGTCAAACCATAGGAATTTTTCCTTAAAGGAATTATTCCTGTGGTTGCCCAAGGTCTGGAATTTAGGCTAAGTTTACGTTAAGAACTCACCTGGCGTTTCATTGCCATTTATCACCCACCATATCATTGGAGTAACGTAACTCCGCCTTCCAGGTGCCCCAACCTAAGAAATGGATTCCAATTTTGCCACCAGTGAAGAAAGCCAAAAATGTCATAAAAACAACTGGTGGCATAGACAAAAACAAGTTCAATTTGTTTAGGATCTCTACTTTTCAGTTAGAGCATCTTGAGTTCCAGTTTTCTGTTTCATCCTAGACACAATTCGTGTTCCGATTCATTCGTAGTGTTCTGTCCAAGAGCAGGTCTTTCACTGCAAACTCCACTCTTTCCTTAACTCAACTTTCCTTTTTGTATCTGCATACAAACCATTTAGGAGTTTCTAAGTGTCAGAACACCAGATACGATAAAAATACACTTTGAGTGGATTACACATCCCAAGTCCAAACAACGACCCTGGTTTTCCAGTTTTTTAAATGTTTCCATAAAAACTGAAATGTATGACTGTTAACTGCAAAACAAATGTATGGATCATGATCATAGTTTCATAACAAATCTGTGAATTTTCAGTTATTTTTGTAGTTGTTGTGGAAACAATAAAACTAATTGGAAAACTGGGGTCGTGGTTTAGACTGATTGTTCAATTCTCCCTTTAACTATAGGAAAATATACTCTGCATCATAATCCAGCGAATATCACTACACCTGGACTCATAAACCCGTCGGAAAAAATATTATATTTCTGTATTGTCATTTCTATACACACTGTGCAGACTCTGATGCTGCTCGTAGCCTTTTATCATCTAGTTATATTTTATGTAGGTCCCGAAAGACTATGGTCACCGTCTCGCCTCTGGGTCCGAGGATCGCGGTTTCAAACCGGCCAGAATCGATGCATTTTTAAGGGTGTAAAACGTTTGTAGGCCTATAAGACTTCTTCTTGAAGAGGGAAGTAAAGCCGTGTGCCTCGTCTTGGATTTAAGGCACGTAAAAGAACCTCATACCTGAAATAAAAGGACACCATGCAACATTTTTCTATCCTTTCACTCCCAGGATTGAATTGTAACGCTAATTACGTGATATATTAAGATAATCGTTAAATAAAATGTTAATTTAATGTAGGTGGGTTTTTGTCTTTATTTAATTCATTATGATTGCGATTTGCCATATTTATGAGACCAATGATTTTGTATGTGTATCTGTGTTCCGAATTTCCTGTAGTTTGTTTCTCTACTGAAAAAAAATGAAAATCTATGCACAATAAAAAAAAACTCATATGAATTAGGGAGTAAACTTCAAAATATATAAGGTACCAATAATACAACAATCGCGTATTTCAACATGAAATAACCTATATACCAGTATGAGAAAGAATGAGTTCAAATCGGATCCCCAAAGCTGTTTATAATTATATAAGTTACCAAGAGGACGAAGATCACTGGGCCGTCCTATGAAACGCTGGAGGGGAAAATTTCTACAGGATCGTAACAAGGCCTTGGCCTAATACGTGGAAGGAAGAAGAAGAAGATACCAGTATCCCAATAAATTATTTTCATCATCATCATCCGGTATCGTGACAGCCGCCATTGCCTTCCGGAAACCAAACGCCATTCTTCTCTTTCCATCCATTGATCTTCCTTCAATCCTTTGACAGTCATAGCCGCTTTCACACCCTCTATGCAGGTTTTGTTTGCTCTTCCTTTCGTCTTCCTTTCAATTAGGATCCATTCCATATTAAGTTTAGGCAATCTTTGCTCTGGCATTCATTTTACAAGTAATTTTTTTTTCTGTGACTATGATGCCCGACTTCTCTTGCGCACCCTAATTTCCTTCATTTCTTTATTTCGTACATTCTAGATTTCCCAGCTGATCTTTTTAAAACATTAATTCCTGTACTTAAATTAAACTATAGGCTTAATAAAACAAACTAACAAATCAATTGATTTGGCATTTTCTTGATGAAAATCCATTTTTATGTCAATTAAATAAAATAAAACTTAACGTTTTATATGATTTTCATATTTATTAAAATACAAATTCGTAACAGCTGTTTCAATACTTTGTACCTTCTTCACACGAATTTTATCATGAAGGTACAAAGTACTGAAACAGCTGTTACGAGTTTGTATTTTAATAAACAATAGTTTAAAAAAACTAAAACAACACGCTTTATTAGAAAACCGAGCTAAAAAATGGAAAATAATTTCAATTTCCAATACGCTTGGGATAAAATTAAAGTGGCCAACAAAAACATCATCTCCAACACATATAGAATAAAACTAAAGTTATCTACAAAAAAAATTAGCATCAAAAGCGTGGGGTGCTTTTTATGGTTTTTACGTTTTCTTCTTAGAGACTTTACTTCTACCAATATCTGCTTATTATCAAATATATTAATTAATATAGAGCACCTCACGCTTTTGATGGTTTTTTTTTGTAGATAACTCTAGCTTTATTCTAAATGTGTTGGAGATGATTTTTTTATTGACCACTTTAATTTTATCCCAAGCATGTTGGAAATTAAAATTATTTTTCATTTTTTAGTTCGATTTTCAAATAAAGCGTGTTGTTTTAGTTTTTTAAAACTATTATTTATTTTTCATTTTTTTAGTTTGGTTTTCTAAAAATGTAAATATCTTTAAATTCGATACTATTGTACTATGAGCTAAAAGTAATACTCTTCTAAAAAATCCTCCGGGCCGGATTTGAACCACCGACCTATGGATTACTGAAATTATATACCACTATAGTCCACCACTCTACCAACTGAGCTACCACAACGATAAACTAATAAGTCGATACGTCCGCAACCTATTATGCCGGTCTTTATTTCTTTGATGTCCTCATGATCGTGGCCAGGATCTTACAAAAAAAAAATGAAATTATTGCATTGTCATTGGTCCTTTACAAGTATACAATGTTTGAAGTCGATCCATTGTTTTTAAGTGGGGAAAATCGTGTTGAAAGATACCGTTACATGCAGATCAAGCTATTATAAAGCGTGTAAAATATCAATAATAAGTCAAAAGTAATGGCATTTATTGGTAAATTTGGAATTAGATCAAAATTGTACTGGATAACAAAATAATAGAACAAGTATCACATTTCCAATATTTAGGATGTAATATAACTTATAGAGAAAATAAAGATATAGAACATAAAGTAAATAAATATCAGGCTATTTGTGGAACCATAAAAAGAACCTTAGGTCGGAAAACAAGGGAAGATACGAAACTTAAATTATATAAAACAATGGCTGTTCCTTTGTTGTTGTATGGAAATGAAAATTGGATAATGAAATCAAGGGATAAAAGCAGGATACAGACTGCGGAAATGCTGTTTTTACGTAATGTGAAAGGATGCACAAGAGCGGATAGAATAAGGAATGAAACTATACGAGAAGAATTAAATATATATAAAATTGAAGATAAAATCAGCGAAAATAATAAGAAAACGACAGAACACTTAATGAGAATGAACAACGAAAGAATACCAAAAAGAACCTTCCTGTATAATCCCAGAGGAACAAGTATTGTTGGCCGACCACGTAGAAGATGGACTCCACTTTTAACTTCGCCGGAACAAGCTGCATAGCTTAAACCTTGTAGTAGAAGAAGAAGAAGAAGAATAAATATGAAAATCATATAAAACTTTAAGATTTATTTAATTTAATGAACATACACACTAACAAACTTGATAATATGCGATCTTTACGTAACCAGCACAGAAAAATATCAGTTTAGGCAATTGTCAAATCGGCTTTCTGCCTCAGAGGTGGCGATGTTAACAATCAAAGCAGTGGTCGACTCGTTAATGTTTTCGTTGCAATTAACACGGTCTGTTAGTTTTACATCTCATCAGATACGTCATTTGGAAATGGGACTCAACAACTGTTTAAATTGAATTCAACATCCTCATGTGTTGAAGAGAAACATTGATAGGTACTTGTTCTGTACGCACGCCAATCACGTAAATATGACAATAGTCGAACATAATCCATGTTCCAATAATACTACTGACAGTTTGATACCGTATATAACACGATCAAGTTTGTCCTAGAATTCAATATCCTGGTTATTTGGAACCAAATCATGAAAAATCTGGCTTATACCAGATTCGTTTACACAATACAACTCATATTCTGTAGGAAGTCAGTATAAGCCAGACAGTTATTAAATAATTTAATTAAATTTTAATGCAATGTAAAACTATGTCATATAAACGAATGCGTTTAAGTATCTTACAAAAATGGAACGTTCCTAAAGAACTGGAAAGACGGTATCATGGTGGAACTACCTGTATCAATTGGACGGCGTTATGCATCAACCAGTTATGCGACAGTATCTATGTTTCGAGAAAAATACGTTTAAAGTCAATCTTCACTATTTATTGTAGCGCCAACTTAAAATATTGGATATTGCAAGTTATTTTCCTTGTTCGACAGTTAGGCATCAGCATTGTAAAAGCGGGTACATTTGGCGCTTAGCTGCATGATGCAAAATTTATATTAGCATTTTTTGAAGATCTGGTTTCACAGCCGTTTGTTGCAAAAGTTAGAATCCGATAGGACCGGTGGCGTTTATATTTTTCCTTAATAATAAGGCACGATTTAGCGCTAAAAGTGTACATACACTTACTTTCACTACAGCCCAATGTTGGGCCACAGTCTCTCCTTTGTTAGGAACTACTAGACCGATTTACACTTATTTCCCAAAGATGTCATGAATGGTATGCGGTCAACATACCGACCTAATGAAACATCTAGTAGGCAACTAAGGTACTACCAGGATGTAAAGGTCAGTGAATTTTGCTTAGAGGCCTCTTTATTTAGGAATAAGGAGAGAAGTGAATGTCACCACATCTGTTTGTTAAGAGGATTGAAAATCAAACGCTTAAATTGTATGGCCTGTACAAAGAATGGAAAATGAAAGATGGCCAAAAAATATATACCAATGGTCACCACCTGGAGGAAATAACGTGGCAGACCAAGATGGAAATGGAAAACCTACGTCAGAACTATAATGGATGATAGGAATTTGGAAGAGGGAGATTAGAATGATAGAGATAAATGGAAACTGAAGACGGCAAACCTATAAGTGGGGGAAAGCCGAAGAAGAAGAAGGATTTTCTTCGAGCCTAAAATCTTCAGACTTGGGACTCACGGTTTAAAGTCCTTCCCGGAGGATTTGATCCTTGGATTTTTCCATCATAAATAATCCATCGACCCCGGCCGGGTTTTGACCCGCAAACCTCGAGATCAGAGGCAAGGAACATAACCACTAGTCCACCGCGGCAGTAAGTATATGTTTTGTGACAAATCACAACAGTGGTTAGAAAATTTTCTATAACTAAACTTTATAGAAATTGTATAATTTATTCGTTGTATAAACAACTATAGTATCCCTAACCTAATTCTTACAGCTTGTGCGAATAAAATCAAGGAAATTAAACATAGGCTCAATTCTGGAAATGCATGCTATTATGCATTACAGAGACTCTTGACTTCCCAATCATTTCAAAAAATGTTAAACTGAAAATATATAAAGCTATTAGAAGTCCCGGCCACGCGTTGCTGTGGCTAAGGTATATGTTAAAAAATTATATTAAGTTGCTGTCTTTCAGCCAGATTACTTAAAACTAATACTTACAAACGAAATTAATAATATTGAAAATAAAATAAACACTGAACACACTTAAATTATGAAATAATCAATATTTGTAATTAAATTGAAATTCGCGGTTGCAACAAAAAGCACAGCCATCTGGATCTCTCTTTGTTAAATAATAAACCAATTACCTTACCAAATTACCTTACACCGCCATCTGTTAGAATCGTATGGAACTCACAGATAATTATAACTCTTTGTTAAATAATAAACAAATAATTTGCAATAAAAAATAATGCTACTATAAGATTAGTTATAAACTACCCTAAGTCTCAAGTTGGATCAAACTGCACATAGTGTACAAAATTTTATTAAAATCGGTTCAGTAGTTTAGGATTCCATCGCGGACAAACAACGTGACACGAAATTTTTATATATTAAGATTATTCTACCAGTTATATTATATGGATGCGAAACTTGTACTCTTACTTTAAGGGAGGGAAGGAGATTACGAGTATTTGAGAATAAAGTTCTTAGGAAAATGTATGGACCAAAGAGAGATGAACAGGCAGGTGAATGGAGAAGACTGCATAACAGTGAATTACAGGGTCTTTATAGGAAGCCAGATATAATGAGAACAGTTAAGTCTCGTAGACTGTGATGGGCAGGACATGTGGCACGAATGGGGAATGAAAGACGTGCATGGAAGCTTCTTGTAAGAAAACCAGAGGAAAACGCCCCATAGGTAGACCAAGATTGAGATGGGAGAATAACATTAACTATGATTTGAGGGAAGTCGATTATACAGGGGATGATTGGAGATTATGTCCGCGCGGCCGTGAACCTACGGGTTCGATAGTGCCAGTTAGTTATGTGCGAATAAAAATTTCAATTCTGTCTTTATCGTTCTATATTCATATTCACTTAAGTTGTCATTTATTTTTACCAAGAGAAAAGAACGGCGTTTTATGTAGCAAGTGATATATTAAGCTAATATTTTACATGGATTAGCTCTCAGCTGTGCATTTTTTATTTCAGGCATCGCTTATGGAAAGAATATTGGATGAGATAGGGACATTTTTAAGCAAAATGTTTGTATCAACAGTTTTCACTGGTAGGGAATGTGTGAAAAACGATCGGGCGTAGAAAGAAGGAGTGAAATGTGAGGCCATAAATAGAAAATAGAGAAGAGACAGCCTCGCTGAAACCATGACTTCACTTCCCTGGGGACGTCTAGAAGAATACCTCTCAGGAACAGCAGGACGGAGTGAGTGATGGAGTCTTGAGAGTTAAGAATGGCTGCGTCCAAATAATCATTATTTCCAGTTTTATCCTTAGTTACACGCTTGATACTAACAGTCTTACTAATAAAAATCTCTTATACAGGCTTTCATCAGTTGTTTAGTTATACAATATATAAGCCTTATGTAGATCATGTATAATTTCCTTACTAATAAACGTTGTGCCGGAGCTATATAACAGTACAATCGTTATACACAATACGACACATATTCGTCATCATTATGACGTCAGAACAATATTACGCGCAGTTTGTAACATAAATAAAACAACATCAACTAGTGATTAATTGTGTAAGAAATGAGTATGGATAAGAATTAATAGAGATCCACTAATTGGGGAGGTAAGGAAAAAATAAGTGTGTTTTAATTTATTTACATTTTCCTTTACGGTATGTCAAATATGTCGTAGAATTAGTTTCACAGATAATGTGCTGCCATCTAACGTCAAGAATTTCGAACAATTCTTGGAAATTATATAAGTTTTTCCCATTACTTATGAATTATGTGCAGTGTTTTAAGATGCGTTAGAAAACGTTCAAAATAGAAGGGAATGTTACCGATAACACATTAACGCTTTAAGCGAAAAAAAAATCATTGCAGTTTGATCGGGAATCGAACCTAAGACCTCACGGCCCGTGATCAGAAGCTCTGACCATAACACTATCAAGGTACCTGTAAAATTAAATACATTTTTGTATCAGTATGTGTATTATGTATTAATGATGTAAGAAAGATTTGTTAAAATAATATTATGAAGCATTTAAACTACATTCAGGTTAAATCTTGTCTAATCAACTTTTATACGATTCATGATGTGTTCCGTTCAGGTATTATTCAAAATTAATATAAAAAATTATACTTTTTTATATTAATTTTAAATCTTGTCTGCAATAATTATTGTAGAACATATTCTTTTGTGAATCAATGTTCAATTTAAAAATATTATTAGGCCTAATCGAGAATGGATGTAACAAAAGGCATTTTAGTATGCTTTATTTTCCTACCCAGAGCTTTGTTAATATTATTTATGTCGTGTGCATCCATCAAAGAGTCGTTAAAGTGTTGCATTTTGCGTTAAATTTAAGGAAACTTTCATCAATATCATAAGAAAACAATCAGCTGATCTTGAAGTCCGACATTTTGTCTAATTATACAATCCTTAAACAAGGCTGGAGGCATGTATAACGATTCGCATGTAAAGTTGTACACTGTTTGTACACTGAAGAGCTAATACAGTGTTTATTAGTAAGAATTTTCAACTGAGATGTGTATAAACCTTGTATAAAAATTATATATGGATTATTAGTAAGAGGGTACGTCTCCAATTGGAAATTAATATGTAGTTATTTACATTACAAGGATTTAAAGTGGATTTTGCGCTTGAGTTGAAATAAATATATAGATTTATGGAAAATAAATATACAAACTCAAGTCTAAATAAGATGATTCCAAACAAAATTTGACGTCTCTCCCTGCCCTGATTTGAATTTCGACGCTTATACCAGAGTTTTTAAAGAGCGACGTCAAATGAAATACTAACTACTCTGTCGATTCTACTATTGTCAATGTGAGGGAAATTTGTTAAAAAAATATTCCATCGGTATAGGATATAAGTTTATAAAATACATAGTGGATCCATAGACTGGCACTGTACTTATAAAGTTTTATTTTTAAAGGGGGAGTAGAATTTGAATTTTAATATATCTAAATTGCTTTCTTAATTGATTGCATTAAGGGTTGTTGCAATGGATGTAAATTCTTTATATAAAGAAAAATGTTTTATTAGAAGCTACTATTGACTACCTAAAAATTAAATATAAATTGTCTTATCTTAACATATTAAAATATGTTTAGTAAGTAATATGAAATTCATTTTTTTTTTGCGTGATAGTGCGTTTTGTCGTACTTAAGCAATGGCGGCCTTGATTGAAAGTTCAACTTCCTACATTTCGGGCTTGCCAACCTAAATAACTATACTATAATAAAAATACATATTCTGTAATATTACATATTACAAACACGCGTATAGGAAGTAAAAATCACTGCCCTGTAATACTTATTGTGAATGACCCTGTATAGCATGGATTTCCACGAGGGATCCTGCGTCCCGACCTTGAAACTTATTTTACATCGAAATGGTAAGTTTCCGGACGTGGGCTCCTTATCAAAACTTTACCTATTAAGTGTCTCGATTTTCTAACTTATTTTACCTAGAAATTGTAAGTTTCCGGACGTGGGTCCCTTATCAAAACTTTATCTACTAAGCCCCCTCTACAACCCTTAGAAGCCTGTAATACTTATTGCGAATCGCCCTGTATAGCATGGATTTGCACGAGGGATCCTGCGTCTCGATCTTGAAACTTATTTTACATCGAAATGGTAAGTTTCCGGACGTGGGCTCCTTATCAAAACTTTACCTATTAAGTGTCTCGATTTTCTAACTTATTTTACCTAGAAATTGTAAGTTTCCGGACATGGGTCCCTTATCAAAACTTTATCTATTAAGCCCCCTCTATAACCCTTAGAAGCCTGTAATACTTATTGCGAATCGCCCTGTATAGCATGGATTTGCACGAAGGATCCTGCGTCTCGATCTTGAAACTTATTTTACATCGAAATGGTAAGTTTCCGGACGTGGGTTCCTTATCAAAACTTTATCTACTAAGTCCCCTCTACAACCCCTAGAAGTCTGTAATACTTATTGTGAATCACCCTGTATAGCATGTATTTGCACGAGGGATCCTGCATCTCGATTTTCAAACTTATTTTACATCGAAATTGTAAGTTTCCGGACATGGATTCCTTATCAAAACTTTATCTATTGTATCCCCTCTACAACCCCTAGAAGTCTGTATAACTTATTGTGAATCACCCTGTATAGCATGGATTTGCACGAGGGATGCTGTGAGATCAAGTTTTGTGTATCAGATTCAAGACATCATTAATTCAGCTAGCTAAGTAAACCTGACTGGAATTTGCATAAATTCAATATAATTGGTGACAAGGGGGAGTAAATTCACATGTTAGCTTGGAAGTGTCTGTGATTATGCACTCAGAGACTCTCTGCTGATGCAACTTGGCTGTGGACATTACTGTTACATCTTCTCCTGTAATTACTATAACCACAACCTTGTTGAGGTGTTTTAACGAGCACATCTTTTTGTCAACTCCTCGTCTTCAAAAGATGATAATAATAAGAAAACATCCGTCTTCCACCCGATACTTCACCTGCATTACAAATTATGCATCTATCCATCTACTGAGTTATCAGCCCAATCTTGGGTCTTAGCCTCTGCTTTATTAGGAGTTACTAGATCAAGTTAATTTAGTTATGCTTATTTATATTTTTTTGGGCGATAGTGCGTTCTGTATTTTAATACATATAATATATAAAACTATTATTTTACCAGTTATAGTATATGGTTGCGAAACATGGACACTTAACTTTAAGGGAGGAAAGGAGATTACAAGTATTTGAGAATAAAGTACTTAGGAAAATTTTTGGACCAAAGAGAGATGAACAGACAGATGAATGGAGAAGACTACATAACAATGAACTACATGGTCTTTATAGGAAGCCAGATATATTAACCCTTAAATTCGTAATGTATCCTTTTGGATACATCAGTTGGTTCAGTTAATTTAATATTTTAAATAAATCAGAAGAAAACAAACAAAAAGAAACCACTTACATATGTGTCTAATTATACAATATACCTAATAATAACACTTATACAAAAATCCGTTTTCACTGCGGTCCGCCACATTCAAACAACTAACAGAAGAAATTCGGGTTTTGCCAATTTAAGGGTTAAGAACGGTTAAGTCTCGTAGACTGCGATCGGCAGGACATACTGCACGTATGGGGAATGAAAGACTTGCATGGAAGCTTCTTTGTAGGAAAGCCGGAGGGAAAACGCCCAGTTGGTAGACCAAGAATGAGGTGGGAGAATAACATTAACTATGATTTGAGGGAAGTAGATTATACAGGGAATGATTGGGAAAATATTAGCTCAGGATAGGGATGTATGGAGAGCTTATGTCCGTGCGGCCATGGACCTACGGGTTCAATAGTGCCAGTGAGTAAGTAAGTGCGTTTTGTCGTACTTACAGCAATGGCGACCACGATTGAAGTTCAATTTCCTAAATTTCTGGGTTGCCAACCTAAATAACTATAGGGCCTATTGTAATATTACTTACTACCCTACCTCGTGCGAGAAGTAAATCCACTGCACTTGATGTGTACTACGTAGTCTATAATATACATACAAATATATATAAGGTAGTGTTAATATAATATATATATAAGGTAGTGTTATATATGAACTGAACTATATCTGAAACAATATAAAACAATAAATTCGTACTTGCCGCCATGTTATAACTGATTGGTGTCACGGCCTGTTGTAATCTCAATTAAATTATTTTCGGCGTATTAACATTGGCCACAGTGTTAACGTTAATCGGTTGTTTATAAAAAACGAAAATATTTCAAACAAAAATGTTATTGAAAGATTCCGGGCCATGTGGCCGTGGTCTATAACTGGCGTTTCTTCCAGACGTTTCTCCCTCAATTGCGGAGGGCATCTTCAGTGGCGAGCGGTTCCATGAGAGTTAATAATGTTGGTAATGATGCGCCAGGAGAGGCCTTGAACTAAACTTTATCTAATTAGGCGAATATGATATTGATGATAATGATGGCCAGATGCTGTTCGGGGACAGTTTGGGCCTTAAAGTTTCCTCACGTTTTTCTTATAGGTGAGGATAAACCCCAAAAAAACCTCACCCGGGAAACTTGTCCCGATTGGGGATCGAACCCGGGCCTGCTGCGTGACAGGGAAAACCCAAGAAAACTTTCTTAACCATAACTTATATCCGAGAAAATCTACACCATAACAGACACGCAGGCATATAGCCTAATATATATATATATATATATATATATATATATCCATAGTAATTCTGCCCGAAGGCAGGTCCTTCACTGCAATCATAGCAATTTCATTCTATGTTTGGAGCTTCACTAGGGAATTGTAGGTGTGGTAGCTTCCCGTTGCTTTCCACACCGGTGAAGGATGATGATGATGATGATGATGATGATGGACATATGATTTCGGGGACCGTTTGGGCCTTAAAGTTTTCCTGAAATTTGTCTTACTGGTGAGGAAAAACCCCAATAAAAACCTCACCCAGAAAAACTGCCCCGACCGGGGATCGAACCCAGGCCCGCTGCGTGACAAGGCAGCACGCCTCCTCGAGACCACAGCGGTGGACTATATATATATATATATATATATATATATATATATATATATAAAGAAAAATAAATGTCTGAGTCGGGATTTGAAACCGAGTCTCTTAACTCTGTACGTTTAGCGCTCTAACCATCTGAGCCACTCAGGTATCTGAATACAAACACTTATTTTTCTTATATATGTAGTATTCTCAATTTACACGAGAGGTAGCGGGAAATCGTTCCAACTGTCATCTAGTGGCCAGCATAACAGGTAAGCAATTAAGAAAAAAGAGAATATTGACTTTATAGCAGTAACGCTTCTGTATACGAGTATATATATATAGTTGCGCACTACGTTTAATGGAAGCCTTGTGGAAAGAAGATATTTAATTCGAAATTATTTAGAATATAGGTCTACAAGAAACCAAAGAATTTGAATATATATTTTATTCAATGCCTTCAGTTTGGCATTTCGCCATATCTGGTATTCTCTCCTGACATTGGCGTATTGTAACCCACTTCTGAGATTGGGGTGAGGTTACGCTGTTCCAATGATACAATGGTTGATGATGGTGGTAATGACGCGTCAAGAGAGGCCTTAATCTAGTGATGCGCATGTGATAATGATGGTCAGATGATGTTCAGTGACTTTTTTGGCTTAAAGTTTCCTGACATTTGTCCGACAGGCGAGGAAAAACTTCGAAAAAATCTTACCCAGGAAACTTGTCCAGACCGGGAATCGAATCCGGGCCCGCTACGTGAAAGGCAGCACGCTACCTCGAGACCACAACGTTGGACTTGAATTGAATGTATTGAGTATCGATTCTAAGCACTATGTGAATCCTGGAATATGTAGACATGTCTTGTAATTGAATATGTCAGCTACGGTAGTCTTGTTCATCTGTGAGCAGAATGACGGATGGAAGCTGGGCAAGTGATATATTGAGGAGATGCAGTGTTTCCACTCTGTAGAATGTCCTGTCACGACCCAACATCAATCCTACATTCACAGCCAAATGAATTAATTCAACTTGTTGAACCACTTAATTACTTTGCGCCCGCAGCCTTCAGATTTACAACATTCTTCCAGAGTTGCACCAAGTAAAGTTTCCATGATTTTTCCGTGAACGCCAATACACATATTAACAAAAACAAACATTTCTAGTGATATAATCTGTCGTGAGTTATAATTAGGGCTCGTAACTTGAGGACCTATAAAACACCTATAAAAGACCTTTAAAAACACTTAAAGGTATCCTAAAAATACCTAAAAACTGAAGAAAAAAAAAAGGACGCAAAAAGGCAATCAAAATGAAATCATTTTAGTTGCAACTGCATTTTTAATAAATATAATACAACTGTTTAAACTGTACAAAGTTCTAGTGAAATGCAACATTCATTGCGAAAAAAAGTTGACCATTGAAAATGCTTCTTCTTTCAGACTCTGTTTTAAGGAATTCTGTGTTCATTGAAAAATAAAGTTCTTCGAGAATTTAAAGTGATCGATTTCTTCCAACTATAAAATAGAACGAATTCAGTGAATGCGCATTGGATATCAGGCGGTCAGTAGGCTGGTTAAAAATAACCGGATTTTTTTGAGGGTTTAATAGTTTCTCATGGAACAAAAGTGTTTGTAATGTGAAAAGTCTTTAGAATGTAAAAATAGATAGTGTTTTTAAAAGAAGATGGAATTTAGTCTGGACTCTGCTGATTCTTGAATTATACAAATGGTATAAATTTAGTCAAAATAAGGCAAAGTTGCAAAAAAAAAAAGCCGCTAAGATCTGAAATAGGCTGAAAAAGGACCAATAAACTAAAAAAAAATCGAAAAAGGACAAAAAAGGACGGATAAAATCTACCATTTCCAGGCCTACATCATCATCATCATCACTCCAGGATTAGGCAATTGCCCGTTCCGACTTCATAATGCATCAGCCCAACGTCTTCTAGGTCTTCCAACATCACGTCTTCCTCTTGCTTGATAATTTCTTGCTAACAATGGATATCTCTCCTTACTCATTCCAGGCCTACAATGACCCAAAATGTATATACGTATATTTATTTATTTATTTTATGTTAGGCCTCGTCTTCAGACATGAAATTAAAAAAAAACAGATTTTTCCTCAACTTCTGATCCCTAGTGATCTGTAAGGGAAGGTGGGTCATTTATTATTTCATTAGGCTATACGAATTTGGCAATATTTATCCTTTAACGATTTGAGGATCGTATATTTTGTCCAATTCAAATATAAAATCTTTTGAAATAGAGTGATATCTTGTAAACTGTTGAGTGTATTGTAATCAAATGATGCATCAATGTCACTACTGGGGTTATTTTTATGACGCAAGCCTATCCACTCTTACTAATTTGCCATCGGTCATGTCGATGACAGTTTACTAGATGACACACTCTTTCATATAAACACAAGTGTTCTCTTTGTGGGAAGGTATCATTATTTCTTTCCAAACACAGCTAAAAAATTACGTTATTTTATAAGAATGATTTTGCAGTAACGACACATTTCAACCCAGGCTGTGAATATTGTGAAATTAAGAGTAGATAAATTATACTTTTTTTTATCAGCATCTATTTATTTCAGATTTGAGTCTCCGACCGGAGCCAATATATTTTTTTCATTATGTAAAGATTTTCAAGTAAGACTTCCTTCGGAAGAGAAGTACAATTTTGAGCCCATTTCGTTGATTTATAACACATAAAGTAATCAGAAAACCAGATTAATACGATTTTTAAAAAACTTTTCTATGAATTTTCAGTAATTTTTTGTGGTTGTTATGGAAACAATAAAAAATTGGAAAACCGGGGTCCATCAGACTTTCCCGGGGCAGTCATGGGTAGCTTTGAATTGCGACTTTCATTACCATAGCTGTTAAAGAGCATAATAGTTCTGGTTGTACTAGTTTCGAGATTCAAGTACTACACCAACTATCTCAGATTAAAAAACATACTTTATATCATATAATGAAACATACCATAAAGCCTATTACTTAAAATCTTCTTCTTCTTCTTCACTTCCTGGTTTAGGCAAGAGTTGCCTGTTCCGTCTTCACTAATAGATCTAAGACCATCTCTTCCGAGGACGTCCGACATCTCTTATTCCTCTTGGAAAATAATGGAAGATTTTATTTGGTAATCTTGGTTAAGTCCGTCCGAGTTTCCATTGTGAAGAATACGAGTAATATGTTTTCCTCTGATCGCGGTACCAACGCTATGCAGAGTAGACCATTGGTGGGGCTGCCACCTCGAAGCTTTAGGTCCAGCTCCTGGATATACTAACCCCATCTAGAGGGTTGCCACTTCCGCCAGATCCGCCGTGATGAAGGACTCCTTCTGCGCCGAATCTGCCGTTGAGGTCTTCACCGTAACCCTGGCTAGGGGCCCTTACAGAGTACTATCAGTCGGAGCTAAGCTGAACCCTGGTTTATTTACGAGGTTGTTACTCCTCCCCCTCCTCCTTTCTCATCCGGGCTTGGGACCGGCCATGGCGGAGTTCCTATTACTTAAAATTTAGGGCGGAATTCATGAAACTATCATTAGCAAAGAGCGACTCTTTCCCCCTCTCTATGACGTAGAGAGTATTCATAAAACCGGTCGTTTTTTGCATAAAGATGGTTTCATGAATTCCGCCCTAAATATTTCTTTGCTACATGTTTGGGAATAGGTTATTATTATTATTATTATTATTATTATTATTATTATTATTATTATTATTATTATTATTATTATTACTGCCTCATATGCAGCGGGCTCTGGTTCAATCTCCGGTCGGGACAAATTTCCTGTTTTTTTTAGTCTTTCTTCAACTGTAAGACAAATGTCAGGAACCTTTAAGGCCCAAACGGTTCTCGAACATCATCTGGCCAACATAATAATCAGTTTTATATTCGTCATGTTTAATATGAATGTTTGTGTTAATCGTGTACTTCGACTTAATAATGTGTTGTCTCGGTGGAGGTCCTTACACTGAGCTGATCACTCATTCGGGGAGGCCCTCAGTGCCCTTGTGTGGTCAAATAAGTGTGTGTATGATCCTTAGTTTAAAATTCCTCTCCACAATCAAAATAATAAATAAAATGTCATCTTTCAAAATTTAACATTCAAGCAATTCGACAGGTCGTGCCACTGTAAGGTCCGGGTGGTGTGTGGCATGTACAAAGTACCTATAACGTGAGAGATTAAAGTAAGTTAATATAATGGAAAATGGAAATCTTCTTCTTCACTTCACAGGCTAGACAAATTGCCTGTTCCGCCTCACAGTTGTTCTATCCATCTTTTCACTGGCCTTCCTACATTCCTTAAATCACTTGGCTTGTAGTTATATGATGGTCTTTCTACATGTCTGAACCTTTTATCTTTACATTCTTTGATTTTTACATTCAATTGATATATATATATATTAGTGGATGTCCACCGCTGTGGTCTCGGGATAGAGTGCTGCCTTGTCACGCGTCGGGCCCGGGTTCGATCCCTGGTCGGGACAGTTTTTCTGGGTGAGGTTTTTATCGGGGTTTTTCCTCACCTGTAAGACAAATGTCAGGAAGACTTTAAGGCCCAAACGGTCCCCGAAACCATATGGCCATCTCAATCATCATCATTCATATTCATCTTAGGTTAAGCTTAGGATTAGGGACTCTCCTGGCGCACCATTATCATCATCATTACCCATCATATCATCGGGGCAACATAATCCCGCCTTCCAGGCGCCCCAACTTCAGAAGTGGGTTACAAGTACGCCATGCCATCAGAGAAACCAGGAATGTCGAAAGACAAACCTGGGGCATTTGAAAAAATAATATATATATATATATATATATATTTAACTCTGTTCTTATATGGAATTATTATTATTATTATTATTATTATTATTATTATTATTATTATTATTATTAATCTGACAAATTTAACATGGTATTAATGAATTGATATGCCTCAGCAGTTTGAAAGTTGTTGGGGTATTTTCATGACGCCTGCTTCCAAATCCGATGTTAGAAAGTTTGTATCACGTATCTTTTTCTCTCTCTCTCTTTTTTTTTACTTGAATATTATTTTTAGTGCGAAATAATTTTTTTTTTAATTTATAGAATCCATATAGAAACGACGATACCATAAAATGTTTAGTTTAATTTTATATCGACATGTGACATTCTATGTATTTTAGAGTCTATGTACCGAAGGCATTGCAGGTTTCATAGCACCAGAGAGGATGCATCCTCATCAGATAAGTGTAGAAGGATTACGGCTTAAAAACTGTTATGAACCTCTTAGTAGGATTCCGTGACCTCTCGACTAGTAGCGTATTGCACCTATCAACCAGGTTACGAGGCCTGGCCCTAAAACATATTTGTAAAAATCCAATAATCATCATCATCACTCCAGGGATTAGGCAATTGCCCGTTCCGACTTCATAATGCATCAGCCCAACGTCTTCTAGGTCTTCCAACATCACGTCTTCCTCTTGCTTGATAATTTCTTGCTAACAAAGGATATCTCTCCTTACTCATTCCATCCATGTGATCAATCCATTTCTGTCTGTAATTCGTGACTTTATCCAATAAAGGCTGTACTTCCAATTCTTCTCTTATATCCTCATTTCTTATTTTATCAAGTCTTGTACATCCTTTTACTTGGTTAATCTTGCTGGTGGGTAAGAGGCGAGGGGAACTAAGTATAGCTCACAACGAAGGAATGGAGTCTGTATCCATATTGGGCGGCCACATCTTCGTCAAGTCTTCAACGGTCAACAGGACGACAAGGAATAGCACAGCTAAACTTGTAGGGCTTGAAGAGCGGAAGAAGCAGCCCTCTCTTGGGGGGTGGATATCCAGAGGAGCATGTTTGGAGGCTCAGAGGAAGCAGCCCTTCCACCATCCTTGTCCTGCGAAGCTCTCATAACGCTTCCAGGAGACATTTATCTTACTGAGAAGCTTCATGGAAATCAGCCGGATTGTCATAAAAATCCAATAATCCAGATTATTTTTATAGCGTACTGTAAAATGTTTTCTTGTTCAGAAAGAAAATTCACATGGGCCGGTTTTGGTAAACAGCCTTTAGTTTTATTTAATTCTGTTTATTTGTCGAATATAGTGAATAGAGGAAACTACATAACAATGAACTACTTGATCTTTTATAGGAAGCCAGATATAATAAGAACCGTTAAGTGTCGTACTGTAGACTGCGATGTGCAGGACAAGTGGCACGAATGGGGAATGAAAGAGGTGTATGGAAGCTTCTTGTAGGAAAACCAGAGGGAAACCGCTGTGTTGGTAGATCAATAACGAGGTCCCAGCATTATAAGATTTTACATTTTGATAATAAATTACTAAACAATATGGAACTAACCCTAAACCCATTCAATTATATCCTGATTGTGGAATGCAGGCTTTCACGGCCGATAATCATGGTAATAAAAGATTCCGAGCTATGTGGCCGTGGTCTATAACTGGCGTTTCTTCCAGACGTTCTCCCTCAACTGCGGAGGGCATCTTCAGTGGCGAGCGCTTACAGCTGTTGTTTCCCTGTCGTAGACTCGACTGCGAATTTCGTATAGATGTCATTTGAGTGGTACGTGGTCAGCGTTCCGCCTCATACTGACATCTAGGAAATCAAGGTAGTGCTAGGACGGGAAAATTCAGTAAATTTTGCTTAGAGGCCTTTTCATTCAGGCTTAAAGATCTTTTACGAGCCTGAAAATCTTCATACTCGGGACCTATGGCTTAAAGTCCCTCCCGGAGGACTTGCTCCTTGGATTTTTCCGTCCTAAAAAATCGATTGACCCCGGCCGGGTTTGAATCCGCGACCCTTGGGACCAGAGGCAAGGAGCATAACCATTAGTCCACCGCGGCCGATCCCCATAACACATATAAAATGATTAAAAATTCACAAAAATTGTGGAATGCAGGCTTTCACGGTCGGTAATCATAATGTTAAAAGATTCCGGGCTATGTGGCCGTGGTCTATAACTGGTATTTCTTCCAGACGTTTCCCCTCAACTGCGGAGGGCATCTTCAGTGGCGAGTGCTTCTAGGTGATGTTCCTTTGTCATAGTCTCGACTGTGAATGATATTAAAAGATTCCGGGCTATGTGGTCATAGTCTACAACTGGTGTTTATTCCAGAGGTTCCTCCCTCAACTGCGGAGGGCATCTTCAGTGGCGAGTGTCACTCCGCAGTTGAGGGCCAAACGTCTGGAAGAAACGCCAGTTATAAACCACTACCACATAGCCCCTAATCTTTTAATATTATTGACATAAATCAGGGAGGACCAAACTAAGACCCGCGGGCCGGTTTCGGCCCTCCATCACTTTCTATCCTGCCCCTGTAGACCTGTAGCATTCAAATGAATTAAAATATGCTAAGGGTAGTCCTATAATGTTAATCTGTCTGTAATCGAACAAGAACCTGTCAAATATGTTTTAACGACATAACAAAAAAACGTAGCAAATCAACACACACGTATAATACACTAAAACTTAAATATATTTCCGTCTTAGCAGTTTTCCTTCTTATAAAGGATTCCCAAATTACAAGCTTGGATTTTCTCACGCAGTGTAAGGGTATTACATGCACGCTTTAAATACATAACGTATAGAACTGAAATACAGGCACAATAGTGTATGTAACACACCTCAATTTGCACAGCAATACACTACAACTTTATTACACAAAAGCGAGAAGGAACTCAACTACAAAAAGACTGAAGAGTTTCCCAACTCCCTCGCAGGTAACGTAAGCAGGCAAGGGATTCCCCGATCTCACATATAAGCAAGGGTATTCCCGCAATACAATGGCAACACAAGAAGGTAAAACGATATAATGCAGAAAGCGTCATATGCAGAATTTTCACGTGTGCTCGTTAATACTGAAATTAGAACGTGCTTAAGAATAATTTTCCGTTTTACTGAGGAAAAAATTAACTATTGGTACTTTAAAAACCATTCCGTTTCCGCGTTATGAAGGTTACCGGCTTATACAGGACGATTTTACATATAAAATCGTACCGTTCTGGATATTTTTTTCCCCCGTCTCTACAGGTTTCCTTCTTATAAATAATAATAATAATAATAATAATAATAATAATAATAATAATAATAATAATAATAATTGCAAGTCCATGTGTCCCCCTTTACAGAGATTTAGGCGCTTTCCCCCCGACAGGGAAGAAATTGAACCATACTAATTTAGTTACACTTGTTTACGTATAGACGTCGTTTTGAGTGGTCCGTGGTCAGCGTTCCGCCTCATACTGACATCTAGGAAACCAAGGTAGTACTAGGACGGGAAAATTCGGTAAATTTTGCTTAGAGGCCTTTTCATTCAGGCTTAAGGATTTTTTACGACCCTGAAAATCTTCAGTAAAATATTGGTCTTGTAAACCAAAAATAAGATATCCTTTTAGAACTTCAAGGAAGAGATAATCCCTTCATAAGTCTCCAAAACTTATATTTTAAATAAACTACCCCTTGAAATGGTTAAATTAATTATTTTAATTTCCAGCCTGATTACCAGCTTGACTCGGGACCCACGGCTTAATGTCCCTCCCACAGGACTTGCTCCTTGGATTTTTCCGTCCTAAAAAATCCATCGATCCCGGCCGGGTTTGAACCCGCGACCCTCGGGACCAGAGGCAAGGAGCATAACCACTAGTCTACCGCTGTCGATGAGACGATTTATTTGTATCTAAAAGTCGTAGCTTTTTTTTTTTTTTTTTTCGAGTCGCTAGATGTGAAGCAAGGCACGTTGAGGTCAGTTAATACAGTGCTGAGCCATAAGAACTGAAGTAAAACAATTTAGATACAACAGATAAGACACGATAGCACTTGTGGAAGAAAGCTGTAATCTAGATTGAAGGGAGTGAATACCATTCTCAAGTTGTGGAATTTACCAGACCAGACAATTATAGAGAGCTTGCGCAGTCAAACAGAAGATCGCGCGGTTTTCAGACGCTCTAAATAAACTTGTTGCCAACTCAGCAATGTCTTGTGTGAACTTGACAACGATTAGGCAGCTTTAACTACAATGCCATAAAGGCCCGAGGGTTAAGTTTTCTCGCTTCTATTCATAAACTCTACTTGGCAAAGTCACTGTTCTTAGCAAATTGCAATATACAAATCGCTGCCAGCTATAACCAAGTTTGCGTGGATTTAATATACAGTACGTATAATGAGGACATAGTGATTATTTTATCGCCAGATAAATACAGTATATTGCCGAAGACTCAAACCCATCATGGTATTGTATATGTTACCAAACGTTCTTCTTCTACATGCGCTGAAAATTCAATTGATGAATGCCTTGGACTTCTGAACAATGTCTTTTCACAAGTTCATATTCTTGATGACACTCAACCAGTTTTTAATTTTCGTAGTTTATAGATCCTTTATTATTACATGGTCCCGCGCTGTAGCCGAGTGGTTAAGGCAAGATGCATTGACATAGAGCTACGGGACTTGCGCTGCAAGTCCCCATGGAGGAACAAATTTTCTCGTGGAATTTCGGCTAGTATGGGACCGGTGGCCACCCAGCATCGTGAGGCATTTGGGTAGCTACAATAAGTAGCGACTCCAGGTTGAGAAGACCAGGTATAATGGCTGGGGGACCCGATAGGCTGACCAAATATCACCCCTACACTGGCTGTGACTAACACATGTGGACATGAGGCTAGCAGCCGTGTGGTAGGCCAAGGGGCTTCTAGGCCTGTCGCGCTTAGAGTTTTTTATTATTTCTTGTCGGCCATTGTGGACTAGCGGTTATGTTTCATGCCTCTGGTCCCGAGGGTAGTGGATTCAAGGCCGGCTGGGGTTGAAGGATTTTTTTTTTAGGATGGGAAAATCCAAGGAGCAACTTCTCCGGGAGGGTGTTTAAGCCATGGGTACCGAGTCTGAAGATTTTCAGGCTCGTGAAAGAATCTCAAGCCTGAATAAAAAGGCCTATGTTCAAAATTTACCGACCGTTTCTCATCCAGTTATACTCGTATCTTAGTTATGCACTACACGCTAATTCAACACAGGAAGTTATTACAGACCTTACGGGCTAATCCAATGTCCCCATACTTACAGGTGGCAGATGTTGCCAAACTCATAATAACGGTATTTTTTGTTTAGGGAGGGGCGGAGAGGCAAGGTTAGCAGTACTTTTTCCAAATCTATGTATTATACATTACAAAAAACATAGTTTTCTTTTACGGCATGCAGATTAGTTTCACAGTAAATAGGCTATGAGAGTCGTCACTTTCATACATGATAGTACAGGTGCTCACGAGCTCAGTGACAAATGGTGACTATTTTTTTTTAATTTAAGCCTTGGACTGCTACAACTTACAACTCTTAGCTGCTGTGTTGCAGTCTTCAGTTTTATTTAAGATTTCTCTCAAGAAAATACTCAACTTTTATAAGATTCATGATGTGTTCCGTTGAGGTATTATTCAAAATTAAAATATAAAATAATGGAATATTCACCTGAAAGGTCCGTCTCCTCAACTCAATTAATTATTTAACTGTAGCGCTTTCGGGACTTGTCCCATCATCTGCAGGATTAAAAACTGGTGTTTCACTGAATATCTGGTAGAGGGGGTTGCATGTTTTGGGTTCGACAGCCTGATAAACGAAAACGAACCCAATACATGCAACCCCCTCTACCAGATATTCAGTAAAACACCAGTTTTGAATGCTGCCGATGATGGGACAAGTCCCGAAAGCGCTACAGTTAAATAATTAATTAAGTTGAGGAGACGGACCTTTCAGGTGAATATTCCATAATTTTATATTAATTAAGAAAATATTGTTAAAATGGCAACCCAGTTCCCTTTTCCAAACACACAGTAACTTCCTGGGTTGAATCTGGCTGTCTCATCGAGGTTCTAGACCGACCACTCGCTGACATCTATTGGCAACTGAGTGTAACTAAATTAACTTAGTTAATAAGTTTCCATTAAGGGAGGCCCTAATCCCGACGCAGGGAAGGAAATGGCTTTTACATATACACACATGTTAACAGTTATCGGAGATACGAACTGATTCCATTTCACAGAGGATTGATAGGAGTGGAGGTGCTTTTTGAAAGCGGCATTGAATTTACAGGTTCCCTAAGCCATAGAGTTAGTTACATGAATCTAGACACCAATGTTATGTTAGTGATTATTTTATGCCGATTGAACTACTCTTGAAAAGCTCATATGTTATTCAATACTTCATTGTCACAATAACGTGTTTAACATGTGAAAAGAGGGAGTGATGGGTATTTGTGATTGATCATTACCTGACCTTGTACATTTGTAAATGCAGTTGTGATATTTAGATTTTTTTTAGTATAAGTGCACAGTGAAAGTAGGTAAGAACTATTTTATATTTACAGCGCTATAATAATTCAATACGTTCCTAGTTGCCATCTATGATTCGTCACTTTTGAGTAATACACCCCCCCCCACACACACACATTCAATAAAACAGTTATGATAATAATAATAATAATAATAATAATAATAATAATAATAATAATAATAATAATAATAATAACCTATTCCCAAACATGTAGCAAAGAAATATTTAGGGCGGAATTCATGAAACCATCTGTACGCAAAAACCGACCGTTTTTATGAATACCCTCTACGTCATAGAGAGGGAAAAGGAGTAGCTCTTTGCGTGGGACTACGTGGTGGTGATCCTTGCATAGGGTCCCGAGGGTCGCGGGTCACAACCAGGCCGGGGTCGATGGGTTGTTTAGGACGGAAAAAATCCAAGGGGGGGGAGCAAGTCCTCCGGGAGGGACTTTAAGCCGTGGGTCCCGAGTCTGAAGATTTTCAGGCTCGTAAAAAATCCTTAAGCCTGAATGAAAAGGCCTCTAAGCAAAATTTACCGAATTTTCCCGTCCTAGTACTACCTTGGTTTCCTAGATGTCAGTATGAGGCGGAACGCTGACCACGGACCACACAAAATGACATCTATACGAAAAAGTGTAACTAAATTAGTATGGTTCATATTCTTCCCTGTAGGGGAGAGCGCCTAAATCTCTGTAAAGGGAAAACATGGGCTTACAATTATTATTATTATTATTATTATTATTATTATTATTACAGGTGAATGGAGAATACTTATTTAACAGTGAACTACATGGTCTTTATAGGAAGCCAGATATAATAACAGTTAAGTCTCGTAGACTGCGATTGGCAGGACATTTGGCACGAATGGAAGCTTCTTATAGGAAAACGAGAGCGAAAACGCGAAGTTGATATACCAAGAATGAGGTCGGATAATAACATTAACTATGAATTGAGGGAAGTAGATTATACTGGGGATTACTGGAAAACATTGCCTCAGAATAGGGATGTATGGAGAGCTTATGTCCGCGCGGCCATAAACCTATGGACTCGATAGTGCCAGTGAGATAGTGAGTTAGTTTATTATTATTATTATTATTATTAGTATTATTATTATTATTATTGTTATTATCATCATCGCGGAATTAAAACGCGAAAATAAACATATATATAATGATATAGATCATGCTCGTTACTTGAAATTCGGTATGGTCTTGTGCAAATTTTATAGTTGAATCATATCGTTGCGTCTTTTATAATGCTCAGAAATTCCCTTAAAATGTATCAAATGTTAATAATATTTACTGTTTCTAACTGAATACACGATGACCTTAGTCAATTCTCTTTGGTGAAACAGAATTTCTTATTGCAGCTTATTTAAATGTATCGGACTGCAGCGAAAACAAACCATGCATAACCGTAAGTTATTATTGCATATTGTTGTATAATTTGAAATAAATTAAAATAATTTCTACTGATTTATTTTTCCATTGTTTCATTATAAATATTAAATAAATTAAGGCAATGTATCATAAAGATTGTCTATTTAAGAAGTCTTTCGTGGCTACCTCAATCTGTGTATTCCTTGAAAACTCAAGATTGACGGTTTCAGTCATGGTAGCTCCTGCTAACCGGTGACTAACAATTTGTCGTTTTGTAAGTCACTCAGAGTAGACAACAAAACCTCATTCCCTAGGACGATTGCAGGAAAAGAAATGATTGCATTTTAAGTATAGTTCTGAGTAAACATCTGAAATAAAGGAATGCCATTTTTTCAGCACATGCAGTGTAACCGAAATCTTGAAAATAAATGCAATGACCATATGGTTTTTCCACTATTTTGTATATCCCTGTACATGAGTTGATAACACTGAACAACAAAAAATAAACTTTTTTATTTGTCTCCGAAAGAAAAAAATATGTGAGTCTGGTAGTATTTTTCTCCCAAATTCAAATATGATACCGGTTTTTCTCCATGACGCAAGGTTTCCGAGAGACAGGAATTTATAATTACAAACACTTAAATATTTTCTACATTCGTAACTACACAATATTGGAACATTCGGACTCACCTAGAAAGTAAGAAATGACGATTTTCTGCTATATTTCGCCTGTGGAGCATCCCTCTTGATGGTCCAATAATAATCGGCCAGCATATTAGGATTCCATTTGCCTTGATATCTCTTTTCCATAGCTGAAATCTCCTGAGTTAGCTCTTTTGGTTTTATTTTTGCAATGGACAAATGGACAAAAAAACTTTTATTAAAAAAATAATTATTTAAATCCATTAATTAAAATTGAAATAACAAGAAATGTGGGTGATGTAGAAATTCCGAATACATATTTGAAAACACGATAAAAAACTGCATTAAGTACAACTATTGGTACTCATGAGACAAACATCGTGTTGACCTGTGTAATGTTTAATGTATTTACAAACATATTATGATTCTAGTTAATCAAATCATATTGAACTGCATGGAATACAAATGTTATGGTTAGGATAAAATTTCTAGTTTAATGGAATGATTGTAATAAAATTAATTGACTGAGGATTGGGGGTAAATGTTGAAATTGCAGAGTATTGAAAATGAAATTAAATATATTAAACTTTTTAATATATGTTACTCCCCTTCAATAAAAAACTGATTCAAATTATAACTTCCTTTTTTTACTGTTCATAACAGCATATAATTCGCATTTATGAATCTGCAGGTTCATATAACTCAATAAGAAGTTTTTAATTAATATATTTTTTTCAGATTTACACACACACACACACACACACACACACGCACACACATATATATATATATATATATATATATATATATATTGTACTGTAATCCTATGTTTTCCCTTTACAGAGATTTAGGCGCTCTCCCACTACAGGGAAGAAATTGAACCATACTAATTTAGTTACACTTGTTTTCGTATATATGTCATTTTTGAGTGGTACGTGGTCAGCGTTCCGCCTCATACTAACATATAGGAAACCAAGGTAGTAAGTAGTAGGACGGGAAAATTCGGTAAATTTTGCTTAGAGGCCTTTTCATTCAGGCTTAGGGATTTTTTACGAGCCTGAAAATCTTCAGACTCGGGACCCACGGCTTAAAGTCCCTCCCGGAGGACTTGCTCCTTGGATTTTTCCGTTCTAAAAAATCCATCGACCCCGGCCGGGTTTGAACCCGCGACCCTCGGGACCAGAGGCAAGGAGCATAACCACTAGTCCACCGCGACCATATATATATATATATATATATATATATATATATATATATATATATCACTGGCTCTATCAAACTCATATATTCGTGGCCATGCGGACAAAAGCCCTCCAAACTTCTCTATCCTGAGCTAGTGTTTTTCAATCATCCCCGTGGCCATGCGGACAGAAGCCCTCCAAACTTCTCTATCCTGAGCTAGTGTTTTTCAATCATCCCCTGTAAAATCTACTTCCCTCCCACCTCATTCTTGGTCTACCAACTGGACGTTTTCCCTCTGATTTTCCTACAAGAATCTTCTGTGCATCTCCTTCATCCCCCCATTCGTACCACATGTCCTGTCCATCGCAGTCTACGAGTCTTAGAACTTTATTCTCAAATAAGCCTACACGTAATCTTCTTTTCTTCCTTAATGTAAGAGTCCATATTTCGCATCCATGTAATATAATTGGGAGAATAACAGTTTTATATACTACTATCAAATTGCTTACCTTCAGCACGTATTACGAATGAATGAACAGCGCATACCAAGAAGAATGTATAATTATAAAACAAAAGGGAGAAGATTGTCGGGAAGACCATTGAAGAGATGGAAGGGCCAATTCAACGTATAATGAGATCGGAACTGGCCATTGGGCTTAATCTTGTTGTTAATGATTATATATTTCCAGTTTAACAATTTTTGAAAGGACTTGGGATGACAAGAAACCCTGTAATGTATAATAGCATATATATATATATATATATATATATATATATATATATATATATATATATATATGTATTCCTCCGTATTTCAAAACAATGGAGATTTTCGTTTAAAAACGTTAAAATAAAGGCGGCCGCGTTAGACTATTTGTAATGCTCCTTGCCTCTGGTCAGCTGGGGTTTAAAAAAAAAGAACAGAATAAAGCATTGAATAAAGAAGAATATTTGAATGAATGGTGTGATACATACGATTCCTTGATAAAATATATTTCATCATAAAATTGAAATTTTGATTTCGATAATTTAATTTTTTTAAATAACACACTAAATTCTCTTAGGAATGGTATCTACAATCCATACAAAATTGATAAATATAAATATTTGTCTAATGAAATAATCGAAAGACAACGGTGGCTACCAGAAATTATTATCCACAAATTATTAGGAGATTTATTATAAGGAGTGTGGTTTATTTGTGCGTTGGATGGCAAAAAAATAGTGAAAAGTGTAAAAGATAGTGCGAAACTTACTATTAGTGAATCTCTAATTATTGCTGGGAGTGTCAATTTCATAGGATCTTTTAATGCAGACAATTTTTATTTGAATAATCAATAATTTCTTGAGAATGATCTCACGTAAGGAGATCGAAACGTCGACTAATTATTGAATAAATTGAATATTTGGCTGAGATAATGAATTTATTATTATTGATTTAACTATTATCAGGAACGATATAAAAAATGTCCAATAATTTTTATGATCTTAGCCATCTGTGGCATCAACGACCCAGTCAGTCTCTTGCAATTTGAATCGCTGAGTTGAAAAGGGAAGAAACTCCATGTACGCTACTTTTGAGTAAAACCTGAAAAAACTACATAACTTCTTATAGCTTATAATATTATAATGATATTGTGAAAAGAAAAAATGTCTGAACCAGGAATCGAACCGTGGACCTCTCCTTCTTAGGAGTGTGCAGCCCACTACACTATTCTAGACTTGGTACAAACACCAACAATATATTCTTTCCACATATACAAATCTATAATTCTCGTTTCGTCCGCTGCCAGATAGGTGTCACTACCATCGCCAACGGCGGGCTTCGTTTAGAAGCATCTATATTTGAGAATTTTACACCATCACTTTTATAAGCAGTAAACGATGTTATTTAACATTTTCAAATACTGTTATTTTAACTTATAGCTTACTCTGACACATTTTTGGTCAATTACAGTATTGATCATTGCTGTTGTATGCAAAATGCTATAAAGGTGTAGTTCGTTTAAGATCACTCATGGTTAATTATCATTTTCCAAAGGATGACATAGGAAAGCAATTGATACTTGAAAATGTGTTTCTTGATGTATTTGAGATTTTGAATATAGTGTTCTTGTCATATAATTACTAATAAAGTATATTTATGAAATAATGCTAAAATAATTTTTTGATAATTTGAAAAAGAGAGAAACTCCACTGCCTTCGAAGAGCAATAAAACACACACACACACACACACACACACACACACACACACATATATACATATATATAAATTTCGTGTCACGTTGTTTGTCCGCGATGGAATCCTAAACTACTGAACCGATTTTAATAAAATTTTGCATACTGTGTGCAGTTTGATCCAACTTGAGACTTAGGGTAGTTTATAACTAAATTGAGAGTCGCATTATTTTTATTGCAAATTATTTGTTTATTATTTAACAAAGAGTTATAATTATCTGTGAGTTCCATACGATTCTAACAAATGACAGTGTAATTATCTGTGAGTTCCATACGATTTTAACAGATGGCGGTGTAAGGTAATTTGGTAAGGTAATTGGTTTATTATTTAACAAAGAGAGATCCAGATAGCTGTGCTTTTTGTTGCAACCGCGAATTTCAATTGAATTACAAATATTGATTATTTCATAATTTAAGTGTGTTCAGTGTTTATTTTATTTTCAATATTATTAATTTCTCGTGTATTAGTTTTAAGTAATCTGGCTGAAAGACAGCAACTTAATTTAAATTTTTAACGTATACCTTAGCCACAGCAACGCGTGGCCGGGACTTCTAGTATCCTATAGAAATGATGAATTATTGTTGTATTTGGATTCCCTGTAAGCAGAGGATCAATACTGTAATTGGTAAAAAATTAGTCAGAGTTGGCTATAAGAAGTTATGTAGTTTTTTAAGGTTTTCTCAAAAGTAGGGTACTTGGAGTTTCTTCCCTTTTCAACTCAGCGATTCAATTTCAATATACTGTATCATGGAGACCGGAGTATGCATTTATGACGATTGATGCCCTTTCTCAAAAAACTCAGTTTTCAATCCTGTGACGTCTATGATTTTTTTTACTCTAAAGGTATGTGGCACTCTGAGTAAGTAAATGCCAAGTTATAGTGAAACATTTAAATGCTGCCTTTTAGGCAAAGTGGCGTCCATTAAATTATAGACAGCGTAGTGCATGATATCATTATTATATTCCACCTGAAATCATATTTTTAAGTTAGGCATTTTAGATTTCAAGCCTCCCAGTTATATTATATGGATGCGAAACATGGACTCTTACTTTTAAGGGAGGATAGAAGATTACGAGTAGTTGAGAATAAAGTTCTTAGGAAAATGTTCAGGTTGAGGAACCAGCTATAACGGCTGAGGGACTCGACATGCTAACCACATGTCACCCCTACACTGGCTGTTGATCATCTACCTCTGTGATTGACACATGTGGATGTGAAGGGCCAGCAGCCGGCTGGTAAAAGGGCAACCGCTGAAAAAGTGGAAAGACCCTCAATCGGAGGAAAATGTTAGGGCCAAAAAGAGGTGAACAGACAGGTGAATGGAGATGACTACAAACATTGAAATCCATGATCTTTATAGGAAGACATATAATAAGAACAGTTAAGTCTCGTAGACAACGATGGGCAGGACATATGGCACGTATGAGGGATGCAAGAGGTGCATGGAAGCTTCTTGTAGGGAAACCAGAGGGAAAACGCCCTGTTGGTAGTCCAAGAATGCGGTGGGGAGGATAACATTATCCATGATTTGAGGGAAGTAGATTATACAGGGAATGATTGGAAAATATTAGCTCATGATAGGGATGTATGGAGAGCTTATATCCGCGCGGCCATGAACCTACGGGTTTGATAGAGTCAGTTACTTATTTTGGATTTTAAGCTACTTATCGTATCTGGAAACGTTTTCCTATATTCCTTCACAAAGTTCACAATTTGTGAGAATATATTCAGAAATATTGTTTTACATCATAAGAACTTCTTTGGTCTATATGGATTTTTTCTTATATTTCTGATATAATATAGGCCTACTTGTTTATGCAAGAAAACTGTAGTATTTGTAGTAGATAAGAGTGTACTACAAACTGATGTGTACTTTTGAACAAACCTGCTTCCTTTTTTCTCTGTTAATATGAAAGAAAATTGTTGTACCATTTTAAATCTGTTTAAAAAAACTTGAAGCACTTCAAAGGTTCTGCTTCCTCTGGGATTGATTGCTGTTTTCATGTGGCTGTGATTTCTCTCGAGCTGCGGAAATGAGAAGTCTAGGTTGTACGTAAGAGTGAGTTAATATCAGGTTTACTGCAGCCATTATATGGAACTGTTTTAGTGTGAAGTTCACTTAAATCGTCTAATATAACTGCTGTAGCTAGGTTTCATTTATAATTCGATCATCATCATCATCATCCTTCACGGATTAGGTCTTTGTCTGTTCCGATCTCACATCTGTTCAGCCCAGCGCTTTCTTGGTCTTCCTACCGATCTTCGTCCTCCAGGATTTCATTCTTTGCAGATGTTCCTGTGTTCTTCTATTTGTTGAAGAAGTGGTTGTACTCTTAGTTCCTCTCTAATATTCTCATTTCTAGCATGTTCTTCTCTTGTACAACCTTTCACAGCCCGTAGGAATCTCATTTCCGCTGCCTGAATTTTACTTCTTTCTTTTTCCTTCAGGACCCAGTCCTCACTTCCATACATCGCCATCGTTCAATAAAATCTTAACTATGTATCCTTTCTTACTTTGTTCTTCAGTGTCCGTCTTATTGTTCCACAAATATGTTGAAATTTCGCAATTTTCTTATTTATATCTTGTTCTTCTTTATAAGTTATATCGCAGTCCAGATATTGGAAGTGTGAAACCTGTTCCAACACTTTATCTTCTATGACTATTTTTTGTTTTACTATTATTATCTTACTATTAATTAAAAAATTAATAATAATGATGATGATGATGATAATAATAATGATGATGATAATAATAATAAGTTAATAACAATAATAGTTATAGAATTTCCAAATGAATTTTCAGTACATGTGTTTTTCTTCCCGTTCCGACTTCATAATGCATCAGCCCAACGTCTTCTAGGTCTTCCAACATCACGTCTTCCTCTTGCTTGATAATTTATTGCTAACAATGGATATCTCTCCTTACTCATTCCATCCACATGATCAATCCATTTCTGTCTGTAATTCGTGACCTTATCCAATAAAGTTATTATTATTATTATTATTATTATTATAATATTGGTGTATAGGCCTATATGACTGAAAGTTAGGCTAACCCTTTAATTTATGTCAGGTTTCATTTAGATTTAGATTCCTAGGAATCTATTTTTATCGTGTATTTTTATGACATCGATTGAACCCATTTTAGAGGTTTGTTGGACGATACTGGATACTCTCGCTGTAGAAATAAAATCGGATTCCGTCCCACGGAGGGTGGTTTGTGAATTGTGTGCGAATCAATATTGTCTGTAATGGTATGTAACAAAGTGAACGGTTGACCTGATATTTGCAGTAATGTAACTTCTGTACCACGCAGTATACAACATTATATGGTATTATTTTTTCTGGTTAAAATGCTCATAAAGAGAATGTAAAAATTGCTATCAGGATTATCGGCAATGATAGACTAGTTAAATAGTATTGCAATAGTTATTTTTGTTATTAGGTTTGAAATTGATTGTTTTGCGAATCAGTTCAGATGCTATGATCGAACTGTAGATGAGACCAGAATTTTGAAATGAATTTTCCGTACATGTGTAGGAAATACCTATTTATTTAATGGAAAAGATGTATAGGGCCTACATATTTTTTTAGTAGACAAAATACCATAAAACAATAAGTGACGCTTTTTTCTCTCTTGACTTCTTGAAAAATTGTCATATCAGAAAGCCACGCCTCAAAAAAAAAAAAAAATATATATATATATATATATATGTCGGCCGCGGTGGACTAGTAGTTATGCTCCTTGCCTCTGGTCCCGTGGGTCGCGGGTTCAAACCCGGCCGGGGTCGATGGATTTTTAGGACGGAAAAATCCAAGGAGCAAGTCCTTCGGGAGGGACTTTAAGCCGTGAGTCCCGAGTCTGAAGATTTTCAGGCTCGTAAAAAATCCTTAAGCCTGAATGAAAAGGCCTCTAAGCAAAATTTACCGAATTTTCCCGTCCTAGTACTACCTTGGTTTTCTGGATGTCAGTATGAGGCGGAACGCTGACTATGGACCACTCAAAATGACATCTATACGAAAACAAGTGTAAATTTTTTCCCTGTAGGGGGAGAGCGCCTATATCTCTGTAAAGGGAAAACATGGGCTTACAATAGAATATATATATATATATTAATATTTTATGGCCCATGTCCATGTGCATTGTGAGAATAAAACAGGAATATGATATTTTGTATAGCTTTTTTAACCGAAATATCGAATTCCTGTTCATTTTCACAATGCACATGGGCATAGGGGGGCACGACGTAGCGTAGTGATTAAGGCACTGCGCTACAAGCCGGAAGGTCGAGGGTTCAAGTCCCGGTGGGGTCAGGATTTTTAAACTGACCAAAAACCTTCTGGCGGCACTATGGCTCTGGGGTCGACTCAGCCTCTAACGGAAATGAGTACCAGACGCTTGTTCTGGGGTAAAGGTGGCCGTCACGCAGGGCTGACAACCCGGCTGACATCAAGTGCCGAAAGTCCAGAAAAAGTGGGAGCCTTAACCTCCCACTACCGCAAGGGCCTCCTGAGGCCTGTAGTGGGAATACTTTACTTTACTTTACATGGACATTGGGCACGAAACATAAGAAACGTAACAAGAATTCTACAAAATGGACTTAGAGCAATATGGTTCTGGACCATCAATATATCTATCCATCCATAGTAATTCTGCCCGAAGGCAGGTCCATCACTGCAATCGTAGTATTTTCATGCTATGCTTGCAGCTTTACTAGGGAATTGTAGGTGTGGTAGCTTCCCGTTGCTTTCCACACCGGTGAAGGATGATGACGATAATGATAAGGATGATGATGATGGCCATATGATTTCGGGGACCGTTTTGGCCCCGATAAAAACCTACCCAGAGAAACTGCCCCGACCGGGGATCGAACCCGGGTCCTCTGCGTTACAAGGCAGCGCGATACCTTGAGACCACAGCGGTGGACCCATCAATATATATATATATATATATATATATATATAGATGTGTGTGGTGTGTGTGTGTGTGTGTGTGTGTGTGTGTGTGTGTGTGTGTGTGTGGTCAGGTATATTTAAAATGTCGACCGCTGGGTCTGGAGATAGCGTGCTGCCCGGGTTCATTTCTCTGTCGGGACAGGCTCCTAGTTGAGGTTTTTCCTCACCTGCAAGACAAATGTCAGGAATCTAGGGCCAACAGTTCCCGATAATCACCCGGTCATCATCATCATCCTCATCTATAATTCCCTAGTATAGCTGCAAAGCATAGCATGAAAATACTTTGATTGAGCGAAAGACCTGCCCTCCTCGGGCAAAACACTATAGATAGATATATAAAATCTGTTTTAAAACATGTTATCCTTCTGTATAGTGTCATAATGTCATCCCGAACGTCCGGGTTCAACTCCCGAGTTTACAATAAATTGTTCTTTGTGTAGGTCTATAGGGTCTGGAATGTACTCCACGTAACCCTGTGAAGATAATTCAGCCAATCACACGGCTGCCTATACTGTCATTAGCTATTCAGTGACAGCAACCTGTTAAATTTCTCTTTGATGTATGATGCTGTCTTATCATGGAAAAATAATGAATAATGAATACAATTGGAAGCTGCAGTAGATTTAATATTCTTTTTTTTTAATTTATTAAGCTGTGATAACGTTATATTGGCAAGATTTTAAAGAATTCGGTGAATTGACTCTTATTTCTCTAAGTGCGAGTGTCAAATTTATACTTTTTTGAGGTGAGTCAACATTAATAAAATTCATGATGAAATTCCGATGAGATATTAGTCACTAAATTAAAAGTATACAATTGTTACCTAATAGGTCCGACTCCTCAACTTTGTAAATTATTAATTATCTGTAGGCCTTTCGGGACTATTACCATCATCAGCAGAAGGATCTGTACAATATTTTACGTTCTATAAGACACGCTTTTTTTTGTTCGAAAAACTGCCTTCAAAATTCAGGTGCGCCTTATACTCGAAATTAGTATAAAATGGCCAGTATTTAAAATTCCTGCCAGTGTTAAAAATGGCCATATATTCGATGCCGCGGGAAACCTATCTGTATCTGGCAACATTCGATTCAACTGGCAGAGACAGTGCACCGTTGCAACGAACATGAGTTGCGGGGATTCACAAGCTGGCTAACACTGTCTCCCTCCCGCCCCGCCGTCACAAACCCAGAACATTGTCAAGCATATGATGAGTCGTTGCAGTCTACGATGCCAGTGAACTTGAACAAATGGATGATGGATGAAACCCAACATGAATTCACGCCCAAGTAAGCTTTAAAAAAATCAAACAAGTCTGTCAGTGGATATAAAAAGCGTGGTCTAGAGTGAGAGAATACATTATTGTTAAATCTTCCAAGAAGTGCGGCATAAGTAATGTCACGATGGCAGTGAAGACCATGAAGAGAACAACGATGATGAAGTAGAAGAAAGTTCAGATGACGATTTTTAGTGATTTTAAAGATCAGAACGGTTTCATAAACTAATATTTTTTAGTCAGCTTTACAATGTAATAATAAAAATGATAAAAATGTTATTTTAAAAAGTGCTTAAAATTAAGGTGCATCTTATAGTTCGTAAATTACGGTATTTACAGATTTTGAATTCCCTTGCAAATTCAACGAATCAATGGGAGAATCATTAATAGAGTTTTAAAACCTTTATTAGTGCAAAAATCACTCGTACTCGTCTTTATCAAATAATGGCTCGACCAGTCCTATGTTATGGGAGTGAAGCGTGGACTATAAGGACGAGAGATGAAAGCAGACTAACAGCTTGTGAGATGAAATTTATGCGCCGAACAGCTGGCTACACCAAATGGGATCGAAAAGAAAAATATAGAAATCCTTCAAGAACTTAATGTGTCACCAATGCTGGACTACATCTCCAGATATCAGCTAAACTGGAAGGAACATGTCTCAAGAATGGCTAGATACAGGATCCCCAAGGCAATAATGAACTACTGTCCAAATGGGAAACGGTCACTTGGTCAACCTATGAAAAGATGGCACGAAAACCGCTTTCTCAGGCCGTAACAGTTCTTCTAGGACTAATACCTGGCAGGATGATGATGATGAATTCCCTTGCTCCTTCTGCAGATATATTCGCTTACCGGTATATGTCGTATTTTTGTGTTTTGGGATGTTCGGATATAGACAAATAGATACGCAGGCAGGCGCTCGCGTTATAGGAACTCAGAAAAAAATATATCCTCCAGGAGATCTGATAATTTGTATATTCAAGACTGTGCAACTTGCACTTCTGTTTTTTATTTCGTGAATTTTATACTTCCTTTAGTGAAATAAGGTAAGGATTTATGTTTTGTTGCTAACAAAACCGTATGTGTGAAATAATTCACAGGCGTAATGTGTTTTACATAGGATTTAGGATAATAGATGCTTCGGAAGTTTTCATAACATTGTATACAGTCATCTGTTGTTAATCACAGTGCATTAAAAAACAGTGAAACACGCTATTAAGTTTAATGCCATCGCAGGCAGCACATTTGCGAAAATCATTTTGCACTCTCTCGCCTTTGATATCAGCGATGTTAGCATGTGTGGCATTTCTGTGTTAAACGGAAAGAAAGATACTCATAAAAATTGCTACATCCTCTTGCCATTTTATGGGCGAACAAGCGATAAGCTTGTTGCATCGTCATACACATGTTCAAAAGTCGTCGTTATGTCATACTGTGTTATTTAGTACTTGCAGAGACGAAAAAAAAATAGAATGGCCAAGCTATCTGAACTATCCTTTTCTGGTTCGTTAAATGAAGTATTTATGTCTTTCATTCATGGACTTTGTCTAAATATAGCGCCATTTCCCTATGGTATTCCCCATAGTCTTTTTAAATACGGTTGGTTATAAATTTGTGCACATTATTTTTTTATTTTAAAATTTCAGGACAAAAACAAACAAAAAATGACTTGAAGGAAAATATGGTGTTCGTACAAAAATAATACATGATACATAACGTAAAGTAATCCCACTACAGGCCTCGGGAGGCCCTTCGGGTATAGGAGGTTAAGGCTCCTACTTTTTTTCTAGACAATCGGCACTTGATGTCAGCCGGGTTGTCAGCCCTGCGTGACGGCCGCCTTTACCCCAGAACAAACGTCTGGTACTCATTTACGTTAGAGGCTGAGTCGACCCCAGGGTCATAGTGCCGCCAGAAGGTTTTGGTCAGTTTAAAAATCCTGACCCCAACAGGACTTGAACCCTCGACCTTCCGACTTGTAGCGTAGCACCTTAACCACTACGCTACGGCGTTACTCCTTATTGATAATTGTAAATTAGATATATTCCAATTCCAATTCAAATTCAACCCCCCTTAAAAATAAAACTTCTTCTTCTTCTTCCTTTCATGTGATAGACCTAGTGGTCTGTTACGATCTCAATTCAACGTTTGAAGGGTCTGCCCAATGATCTCTTGCCTAGTGGCTGGTAATTTAAGATATGACGTGGTATTCTTGTTCTGCTCATTCTTCTTACGTGAGATTTACAGTTGTTTCTTTATTTTTGTACATATTCCATGACCGATTATGTTTGTAATTCTTTGAGAATCTCATAATTCATTTTATGGTCTGTTCTTGAGTAACCTGCAGCACGTCTCATAAATTTCATTTCTGCCGCAGTTAGTCTCCGTTCACCTACGCTGCGAATTGTCCAGGCCTCACTGCCGTAACATAATATGGGTCTGGCCAGTGTTTTATAAATTCTAGTTCGTGTGTGTTGCTGTATTGTGTTTGACTTGAAAATATTACTTATAATTCCTGTTAAATTTTATAATTCTTTTACTAAAATAAAATTTTACAAGTATAATGAAAGTATCTGGAACTATAACAAATTTTTACAACTCTATCAAGTACCCTACAGGAAAATTTATACTCTAAGTGAACACGGGGATAATAAGAGAACAGGTCACACATTTCAAATATTTAGGATGCGAGGTAACTAATACATATAATGTAAAAATAAACTCCCTCTTTTCCAACAGATATGCGGTACAATAAATATAACATTTAAAGGAAAAACGAGAATTGAAACTCAAATGAAGTTCTCTACGGTGCGCGGTGACAGCAATATCAGTTCTACCGCGAGTATATGGATCAGAAACTTGAACAATAATGATAAGATATTGCAGGCTACATAAACGAGGTATTTGAGATCAGTTAAGGGTTGTACTAGGTTGGATAAATTTAAAAATGAGGTTATAAAAAAGTAATTAAATATAATATAATTAGAGAAAAGAATTCATCATTATAGAGATCAATAAATTGAACACCTAGAAAGAATGTGCTGCAGTCATATTCCTAAAAAATACATTATAAATAATAATTGTATTATATTTATAACATGTAATCGTTTATATTTATTGCAATTTAGATGTAAGATTATATTATTTGTTCTTTTTTAAACCTGGTTGAGTGGCAGACAAGGTCTTGATGCCTTAATCCTGCAAGGTAAAATAAATATATTATTATTATTATTATTATTATTATTATTATTATTATTATTATTATTATTATTATTATTATTATTATTATTATTAGAGGAATTCTTGATTATAAACCTGAAGGAAGGAGACATTTAGGAAGACCACGGAAACGTTAGTTGTAATATATGTCAAACCGGAACAGGCTTAATTGCCTAATCAGGTTTGAAGCAGAAGTATTAGTATAAATTATTTTTCTACGCTATTTAACTCATCCCACAAATGCTAGTCAATGACCAATCACGTTTCAATGAATGTTGTTTTACAACCAATGACATTCTTGTTTCACCTCGCTCTTTATCAATTTCTCTTCATCAGCTCCTGCTTTTGTTATAAAGAAATCTCCTCCTTTTTAATATTCTGAACAGGTCAAAGCATTATTTTTCTCCAACAAATACATTGAATATAGCAAATAATAAAATATTCCTTGATTTTACTGAGTTGTTTACTAAACAAATGGGGCACGCCGTAGCGTAGTGGTTAAGGCACTGAGCTACAAGCCGGAGGGTCGAGGGTTCAAGTCCCGTTGGGGTCAGGATTTTTAAACTGACCCAAACCCTCTGGCGGCACCATGGCCCTGGGGTCGACTCAGCCTCTAACGGAAATGAGTACCAGATGCTTGTTCTGGGGGTAAAGACAGCCGTCACGCAGGGCTGACAACCCGGCTGACATAAAGTGCCGAGTGTCTAGAAAAAGTGGGAGCCTTAACCTCCTACTACCCCAGGGGCCTCCGGGCCTGTTGTGGGATCACTTTACTTTTACTTTACTAAACAAATAAATTAATAACCCGTGATGTTGATTATGATATACAGTTTGTTGTGTTTCATTACTTCTCCACTTGGGTGCACTCTTACAATATTGCGATCTTATTGGCAATAAATAATGTGGTCAAGCAGCAGTGAATGAACATAACCTCACATTTCTGATTTGTTTTCAAACATCGCCGTTTACATTAAATACGCATATAAATATTTAAAAATAATTATAGTTAAACAATGATTTGTGAGTAAACAGCTTAATTTTATTCGTTAAATAGCCCTAACAAATGCCACTCTCGATTTCCAAATTCTCTAGATAAATTCACTCCTCACTTCGTGAGTCGTGAATTTATCGATAATTTGGAAATCACTCGTGACATTACTTATGATAATACCATAAGTAGAAAGAAAAATTCGCACTTGAGCCGGGATTCGAACCCAAGATTTCCACCTCTTGGGGTTATACCATGGAGCTACTTAGAGACATCTTCCGAAGCAAGCAGAAATTCCTTCTCGCGTCTGATTCTGAGATTCGTGGGTTCATATCCAGTCCAGATCTAAGTATTCTTAAGGGCTTTACAATCATGAGTGTGAAGAGATTTACGGCTTCTAAAATAACTTAAGCCTGATATAAGATGCCTCTGAGGAAAATGTAACGGTCTTTCGTCACACAAATTGTATTTCGACACTAATTACCTAAGATGTATAACGGGAAAAAGAAGGATAGTGCCTGGACAGGGCAAGGACTATATATCTCAGAGTTGTGGATTTTCACCGTGGAATAAGGCGAGGAGCGAACTAAAAACACTGAGTACAATCAGGAGGCTTACACTTCTTGTAGATATATCAGGAGGCTTACACTTCTTGTAGATATATCAGGAGGCTTACACTTCTTGTAGATATATCAGGAGGCTTACACTTCTTGTAGATATATCAGGAGGCTTACACTTCTTGTAGATATATCAGGAGGCTTACACTTCTTGTAGATATATCAGGAGGCTTACACTTCTTGTAGATATATCAGGAGGCTTACACTTCTTGTAGATATATCAGGAGGCTTCACTTCCTGTAGATATATCAGGAGGCTTACACTTCTTGTAGATATATCAGGAGGCTTACACTTCTTGTAGATATATCAGGAGGCTTACACTTCTTGTAGATATATCAGGAGGCTTACACTTCTTGTAGATATATCAGGAGGCTTACACTTCTTGTAGATATATCAGGAGGCTTACAGTTCTTGTAGATATATCAGGAGGCTTACACTTCTTGTAGATATATCAGGAGGCTTACACTTCTTGTAGATATATCAGGAGGCTTACACTTCTTGTAGATATATCAGGAGGCTTACACTTCTTGTAGATATATCAGGAGGCTTACACTTCTTGTAGATATATCTTTATTAATTAAAGATGTAGCACAGGCGATCAACTGTTACACTTGTCACATACACTCTCCCGAGTATGGCTATATGGATATATTCCGGTATGTTTACTTCGGAATAATATCAAGAGCTAATGGAGGTCGACACCGGACCAATTTTATTATTATCAAGGCGAATCAATCGCGATTTAACACACTGTTAAATACTGGTCTTCGCTCGACCTAAAATACTTTATTATGCTAATATAACACCTGAATATTACGGGTTCGCTTATATTGCGATCAGCACACTGATGCTTTTAAAATTAACTTTTAAAAGTTGCCGTACTTGGCTTAACACATTTAGTGTGTAGTATAGGGCGCTTGCTTACGACCGGCGAAATATACGAGTCCGCACTGCCGCGGAACTCAAACAATTAATCCTCCGCGGGAGTCTTATGTTAATTTTGGTCCTCTCGGGAATCCTTCCCGGAGTAGACTACTTTCACGATATTCGGAATATATCCAACTCCATCTTACAAATACAATTTACAAAACCAATATTTTCATTGGCTGAACATATAATTAACATACATAAAAAACGCCTTACTCGCAGAATAATATTTACTTATGGACTCTGATTGGGCATTATGGTTCCCACTATAGTTAAACCAGAATCTCGGGACAATCATTGGTCCATGTATTTCCAGGGTGTTTTTTCACACGGCTGGTGACGCCGAAAATCGGTAATTAATTTACTGAAAACAGATGGACATAGTTTTTGGCTACTGTCGCCATCTCAACAGGCGGTCTAGTGGTCTTCGACACCGAAGACTGACCGTCATTTATCTCTCTGGAAGGATGACTTCCAGAGCCGGACAGGGACGTTCCGTCTCCAGCTGAGACCGTATTATTAGAGAAAGAATTAGTCCCGGCTCTAAAAATCATTTAACTTTCATGTGTCCAACTTCTAAAACTTGAGATACGATGGACAGAAATGTCTTTTTATATACTCAAGCGTAAGAGATTGAGTAAAAGGTTCTCACGATACCTTTTTTGGACAGTGTAACTACATATTTAATAATCATGTTTAATAATTAAATTAATTAGTGCAGTTATTTCTGCTACAGATGTTAAAGAGCGACGTTACGCTAAATACTAAAACATTTTACTCGTACGTTTGAATTTGATGTATCGATTAGCTGATGTTAACACGCGCTGGAAATGCCCATCGCCGTGACGTGTTGCTGCCCTACCTTCTCCGAAAATCCAGAATTAATTCCGGTAAGGTAGAAGCTTTTAGATATCCTCCATGGATATGGGTGTTCGTTCATGTGGAAAGTAATTAACGAAGGAAAACAACAGTATAAGCCTACAATTTTAATCAATTAAATTTCGTTATGATTGGACAGCTAATGACAAATGAGGGAAATTTTGAGGAAGTGGCTGAATTCAAATACCTAGGAACAATAATCACAAACAGGAATGAGATGTACAAGGAAATTAAACATAGGCTCAATTCTGGAAATGCGTGTTATTATGCATTGCAGAGACTCTTGATGTCCCAACTCCTTTCAAAAAACGTTAAACTGAAAATATGACTATTATTCTACCAGTTATATTATGTGGATGTCCATAAAGGTCAGACAAGCAGTCAAACTCACGCTCATATATATAAGAATAATTGCCTCAAGAGTTTACACGAAATAGTAAAATTATTTTATTAATAATGTTGTGGTAATAATAAATTGAAGGTTGGGTAACCAATTTTATTCTGAACTATGTTCTAGTGACATTTCGATGTTAATCAGTAAACTGAGGACTAGGGATCAAAGCTAGTTCAGTTAGAGAATAGTTGTGCAATAAATACACGGCGTTTGCTGAAATTATTACATCTTGCAGTTTTATGGAAGTCACATAGAGTATTTAGTTGGATGAGGACAGGGCAGGGTAAGTCAACATCCCTAATGTTTTACTGCCGGCTGTACTAGCCATAAAGTCAGCAATATACGTCTGGGAACAAGCGCTCTTCTGCGCTTTATGACCGCTGTAGGTTTGATATATGGAATTTAAGCTGACTGCTAGAAAATCTATAATCCACATCTATGAACTTGGCCAATCTACAGACACGTTTTTACAAATAACTCACAGGGACATATAGCAGACAGCGTATAATTGTAATATGTATATGTTATAATTAATTTTTTGACATTGAGCAATGCAAGCTTAATATGACATGATAAGAAAAATAAATGCCTGGACGGGATTTGAACCCGGACCTCTGGATTGGTATTCCAGCGAGCTATCCATTACACACCGGGCAAATCTAGTACAAACATTTATTTTTCTTATATATATATATATATATATATATATATAAGAAAAAATATGTAAGAAAAATAAATGTTTGTATTTATTTTTCTTATATATATAAGAAAAAATATATACATACGAAAAATAAATGTTTGTATTAGATTTGCTCGGTTGTGTAATGGATAGCTCGCTGGAGTACGAATCCAGACGTCCGGGTTCACATCCCGTCCAGGCATTTATTTTTCTTATCATGTCATATATATATATATATATATATATATATATATATATATATAATATCATCTCAGGAAATTAAGTAGGTAGGTATTTTCATTTAACGACGCTCCTGAACGTTTCAGGTCATTAGCTTCGAATTACAAATTGGGCGTTAAAGGTCCGACACATTTTATTTGTAGGCATTTTATTAAAGGCTTGAGGTTATTTTGCGTGCGTGTCTTAAATTTACGATGCTTTTCTTATGAGTGAAGCTATGCTCAGGATTTTTACGCCCTTAAAAATGCATTCACCCCGGGCGGGATTAAATATGCATATTTCGGAACCAAAGGCAACCTCTGTCCATCGGAACGGACATTTTGAAGTTCATAAATTATTTGTGACTATTTAACTCATGCCCCAAATGGGAGTAAATGACCAATCACGTTTCAATGAATTTTGTATTACAACAAATCGCAGTCGTGTTTCACCCGATATTTATTATTTAAGTTTATGATATTAAAGCAAGCTCTTCCTTTTTAACATTCTGAATAGGTCATAGCATGATTTTGCAGTGACTGACTCTCTAAGAAATACGGCTACCACATTGTACATATAGTGAACGAATGTAAACAGATATTGCTTGCAGCAAATAATAGAAAACATATTCGTAGTAATTGATTATACCACAATAAAAAGAAACCACTGTTTGCACTTTCTTAAACGTATTATTTTCCAGAATTTACGTTCTAGAAAAATATAATTTACGTCCTAGGACATCAGATATTAATTAATAGCCAATAATGTTGGTTATAAACAGTTTGATGTGTTTCATATTTTCTCCACTAGGGTGCATTCTTACAATATTGCGAACCATTGGTAATAAGTCATATGATCTTGTTGCAGTGATGAACAAATTAAGCATAACAAACGTTTCTAATTTGTTTTCAATTAAGAAGTAAATTGCTTTGTCCCACGTTGTGGTGACATTTTGAAGCAGTCATTCTCTTCATGCCCGATGTTGTAGTAACATTTTGAAGAAGGATTTGTGTCCCAAAAAGAATTACTGGTTCAGGTTACGTTTAATTTTCGGTAGAGCCGGATTCTCTTCTTAGGGTCGGAAGTCGGTACACTGGATAGGAAAACACTTCAAAATTACTAAAAAATGTTTCTTGTATTAATAATTATAAATGTATTCACTTCTTAATTTCCCAGCTGATTAAGTAAATATAGGTGGTATTATTCTTCACCGTCAATTCAAAAATAAATTTTCTTCTTTTCTTAAATCAATTATTCTTTTTTTTTATTAAATATTACATTTTATCAGGAGATATCTTATTGCTTCTATCTTTGTTGAATGTTGTATGCAGAATGACTAGTGTAATTCTTTTATAATTTAAGACCATTATTACATTACATGATGGTAATTTTAAATTCTATTGGTTAATAGTTCTTTAAACATAAGGTTTAATTTGATTTGTAAATCAAAAAGTTAATTGTTTTAACATCCAATCAGAGTTTAGTTTACTTTCATTTAAGAATATGAAGTTAAGCAGGTGTTCTTATTACAGTTATAACAGAAGGATTTATAATTTTGACAACAATGACTTAAAACAATTTTTAAAAGCATTATTACAAAAACTGTTATGTAATACCATTTCTTTAATTGTTACTAAGACATTATTATTCAAGAATAACCAACAATGCATTATTTAGATGTTTTTATTTATTTAAGTTATATTTAAATATTAAAAGAATTAAAAATACAATATTATTAACTTTAACTTTTATATTCATTATAATATTAAAATTCTGCTTTATCAAACATCGGCGTTTACATTATATATATATATATATATATATATATGTTAAAATAACTATATTTAAATAATGATTTGTAACAGCTTGATTTTATTCGTTAAATAGTCCTATTAAATGCCACTCTTGATTTCCAAATTCTAGATAAATTTGGAAATCTCCCATGGCATTACTTATGATATTTTTTTTACAGAATTTTCAATTAATAAGACTTGAGTGAATTAAGAAGTATACTTTTCAAATTGTTTAAGGATATCTGACTTTAGACAGTAAGCCATTTTATATTTTCATCACACAGCGGCATATTTTCATTAGAAGCTTACCAAAATTATTTGTTAAAATTATTCCATAAGAGATTTTTATCCATTTATTTGTTACTGTAAAATAGCACGTTTTAGTTTTTCCTGGATATTTAAGGTATTGTAAATAATAATAATAATAATAATAATAATAATAATAATAATAATAATAATCATAGTACATTCACGAATTTAGGCAATTTGTTGACCTGTTTCGGCCTCAAGAGAAACACCATCCAAAAGTCTTTTGAGTGGACGTCCTGGTCTTCTTCTTCCTGCAGGTTGATATCTTAACATTTGTTTGGGTATTCTGTGATCTTCCATTCGATGAACATGTTGCATCCATCTTGTCTTATAATCAGAAATTTTGTTTTCTAAAGATTCCATTTGTAATTCTTCTAAGATTTCTTCATTTTTTTTTTGTGATCTAGTAGTGTGTATCCTGCAGTCCTCCGAAGATATCTCATTTTAGCAGATTAATAATAATAATAATAATAATAATAATAATAATAATTATTATTATTATTATTATTATTATTATTATTATTATTATTATTATATTACTAATGTTTTATTTATTCTGGCAGAGTTAAGGCCATAAGGCCTTCTCTTCCACTCAACCAGCTCAAATACAAATAAATATATGAAAAATATAGATGTACAATATACTAATTGTAAACAGTTAAAGATATATTAAATGTAGCAGTGTAAATTTCATGTACAGACAACATTTTATACAGTAATAATAATAATAATAATAATAATAATAATAATAATAATAATAATAATAAAATATTTGCAATCAGAAATCCTCGACACTGATTCGTCTTCAGGCTAGCAGTATAGCATATCCCCTCAGTAAGCAAGGGTACATCTAAAGTTTCCCTTGAAAAGGGACCCATTTTTCTTCAATGGTGTCTCATTCCCTTTAATAAGGGATCAGATATATGTAGCAGCCTATTTATCACGTTCAAATTACACGCTCCTGAGAAAATTTTCAGCACAATTCAACCTGTATGCTCGGAACAATCAATACACATATTGCATTGTTCGGTGCAAGCTCCGGCAACCCTGAGACGAGCTTCTGCAACTTTTTTCCTACAACAGGCCAATATGAAGCAGCATTTGTACCACTCATTAAGATCTTGTGTCTGGTTAAAGAGAAAACTATGTTATTTGTGCAGTAATCTTACATCTGAGGTTATTATCGTGTTTATTCATTTCAATATTCATAATCAAAATAACGGGGTAATTTAATAAAATAATAATAATAGATAGATAGATGGATATGAGATTACGAATTTTTGGGAAAAAAGTTCTTAGGAAAATTTTTGGATATAAATATAAAAATAATAATAAGAATTATTGACTGAACAAGCCAATAATTTAATATAAAACATAAGGGGATTAAAAAAATTAAAGGGAAAATTACTATTAACATTGCAGTATTCTATAAGAACTAAAAAAACTATGAGATAATAATGAAAGTATAGGAATTAGAATAAATGTGATTAATATTAGTTTAGTAGATAGATTAAATATTTCATTTGAGGCTGCAAAGAGAGATGAACAGACAGGTCAATGGAGAAGACTACATATCAACGAACTACATGGTCATTATAGGAAGCCAGATACAATAAGAACAGTTAAGTCTCGTAGACTGCGATGGGCAGGACATGTTGCGCATTTGGGGAATGAAAGATGTGCGTGGAAGCTTCTTGTAGGAAAGCCAGAGGGAAAACGCCCAGTTGGTAGACCAAGAATGAGGTGGGAGAACAACATTAAGTATGATTTGAAGGAAGTAGATTATACAGGGAATGATTGGAAAGTATTAGCTCAGAGCAGGGATGTATGGAGAGCTTATGTACGCGCGGTCATGAACCTATGGTTTTGATAGTGCCAGTGAGTAAGTAAGTAAGTAGGATAGATAGATAGATAATCGGTTGATTAATGTCTTTGACATCTCCGATTCCCAAGAGCCAATTTTGTTGGTCCATCCAATCTTCTGGTTGTAGATATTTCTCCTTCATATATAAATATATTCCTTGACTCCAGGAGGTTTTAGGTCTTCATATAATAATAATAATAATAATAATAATAATAATTATAATAATAATAATAATAATAATAATAATAATAATAATAATAATAATAATAATAATAATAATAATAATAATAATAAATTTTATTTTACCTGTGTGAATTAAGGCATAAAGTTATTTACCTACAACTCAACCAGATTAGATAAAATTTGAAATAATTATGCACTGTTTAGGCTAATCTAAATGACTATTTAACTCATGCCACAAATGCTAGTCAATGACCAATCACGTTTCAATGAATGTTGTTTTACAACCAATGACAGTTGTGTTTCACCTCGCTCTTTATCGATTTCTCTTTATCAGCTCCTGCTTTTGTGATAAAGGAAGCTCCTCCTTTTTAATGCTCTGAACAGGTCAAAGTATTATTTTTCTCCAACAAATACATTGAATATAGCAAATAATGAAAAGATTCCTTGATTTACTGAGTTGTTTACTAAAAAAATAAATGAATACCCCGTAATGTTGATTATGTTATATAGTTTGATGTGTTTCATTATTTCTCCAGTTGGGTGCACTCTTACAATATTGCGATCTTATTTGGCAATAAATAAGATGATCAAACAGCAGTGAATGAACATAACCTCACATTTCTGATTTGTTTTCAAACATCGCCGTTTACATTAAACTTATAAATATTTTAAAATAACTATAGTTAAACAATGATTTGTGAGTAAAGATCTTAATTTTATTCGTTAAATAGTCCTAACAAATGCCACTCTTGATTTCCAAATTCTCTAGATGAATTCACTCCTCACTTCGTGAGTCGTGAATTTATCGATAATTTGGAAATCACTCGAGGCATTACTTATGATAATGTTTACTTTGTTAAACAAAGAATTTCGTACCCATTTATTTTTAGTTGTTCAGATATGAGAATTGTATAGGCCCTACATACATTTTGTCAAGTGTTGTAAGATTTCAAAGTGTTTCACAAGTCTCCGGTACTCAATTTATTTGAAAATTTTTATCAAATTTGTATTACGTGACTGATTCTTCTTATTATTTCCTTAGAAGATAATTATTTGAAATAAGTGTTTATTTCCTCTTGTTGCCCTTAGCTGTGCTGTCAGAGTAACATGAAGGTAAGCATGTAGAATTTCTGGCTGGTTTATTCATTAGAAAGCCGCTTTAACAATCCATCATTAACGCGCTGGAAAATGCTGTATTCGCCATTATCTGAGCTCAGAGCCCCGGAACAAAGCAGAGGCTATCGTACAAATTCTAAATTAATAGCTTGGCCAGACTTGGAGTGCGCTGTGTCTACATTCCTGGAACTTGTAAAGTTAAACAGAGTTAAACTAAGGTCTCTCATCAACTGCTTTATCATAAGTAATGCCACGAGTGATTTCCAATTTATCTAGAGAATTTGGAAATCAAGAGTGGCATTTGTTAGGACTATTTAACGAATAAAATTAAGCTGTTTACTCACAAATCATTATTTAACTATAGTTATTTTAAAATATTTATATATTTATTGTAAACGGCGATGTTTGAAAACAAATAAGAAACGATAGGTACGCTTCTACTGCTTTCTTTTGTTTATCACTGCAACCAGATCATACTATTTATTGCCAAAGGATCGCAATATTATAAGGAGGAGCTTTCTTTAATATGGTAATTATAACACTGATAAATATTTGGTGAAACACGACTCTGATTGGTTGTAAAACAGAAATCATTGAAACGTGATTGGTCATTGACTCCCATTTGGGGCATGAGTTAAATAGTCAAAGAAACTAAAGCTTATTTGACTTCACTAGCGTACATTATTCCCAATGCAATTAGGCCTATATATTAAATGATTTTAGCGTTATTTAACAGCTAAAACGATTAGCAGCTTTCACTTGAATTTAATATTTCCTATAATGGAAAATCGTTATAAAAATTTAAAAAAAAAGCATTCTTCCTCTTATTCTTCTTCCTTTCATGTGATAGAGCTAGGGGTCTGTTACTGTCTCAATCCAACGTTTGAAGGGTCTGCCCAAGTATCTCTTGCCTGGTGGATGGTAATTTAAAATTTGACGTGGCATTCTTGTGTAACAACTGGATAGGAGATTCCTCAGGTAGATATGTGATTCTATTGGTTTGATTATTGAAAGAAGAAAGGATATTTTGGGATTTTCGGAATTTGTGTGATCTTAAGAGGCGATAATCTTGTAGTTATTCCTCATTCTTGATGTTTGTTATATTATTATAGGATTTGAGGAAACGAACATATGTTGAAATATAAAGGATATTGATGTTCGGAATCAGAGCTAAGTCTCATTCTAGAAAAGCTAGATGGCTAGACTAATAGTTGAACGCAGATCTTGTAGAATAATTATTTAATGAAATATATATACGGTTTCCGACGTGAAAGTTGCAATCTGCCTTGTTATAATTCAGTATTTACACACACACACACACACACACACACACACACACACACACACACACACACACACATATATATATATATTTTTTTTTTGAGTGACAACGCCCTTAGTGGAGTGCAAAGGGACGCTATTGTTTAATTACGCCCATCTTTCGTGTGCAAGATGACGTAGATTTTCCATTAACTTTCCATTTCCATTATATAATGCATTTCTATGTGTGAAAATATATTTAGTTTTATTTATGTTTACTTCCAGATAAGCGAGATGGCTAGACTAATAGTTGAACGCAGATCTTGTAGAATAATTATTTAATGAAATATGTATACGGTTTCCGCCGTGAAATTTGCAATCTGCCTTGTTATAATTCAGTATTTACACATGAGTGACAACGCCCTTAGTGGAGTGCAAAGGGACGCTATTGTTTAGTTACGCCCATCTTTCGTGTGCAAGATGACGTAAATTTTCCATTAACTTTCCATTTCCATTATATAATGCATTTCTATGTGTGAAAATATATTTAGTTTTATTTATGTTTACTTCCAGTTCCACTTTTTTAGTGTTAAGGATTATGGTTCGTTGAAGGAGCCGGCCCAACGATAGCGATATTTCTAACCCTACACAGAAACACATACACAATATCTAATGGTATGAGGACTATTCCGCGTCCATTAATCGAACTCTGGACCTTCTTGCTCTGCAGCCAGGTACGATCTGGTAATGAGACTAGCAGCCACTTATTCTTTCGTTATATTATAGCATTAATTATATGTTTTTCACTCAAGTTCTTATTGTATCGATCAATATAATAACCTGTATATATATATATATATATATATATATATATTGAATTAGTGCAATAACATACGGTACAGAAACATGGAAATTGAAATCTAGAACCTAAGTAAATTCTGGAGAAATTGATTTTTTGAGGCGTTCAGCTGGTATTTATAGAAGACATTTAAAATAAGAAACAGTCTATTGTATATAGTTTTATGGGAAAATAATTCAATTTAAAACTTTCCGTTAATCTCTTTATTATTAATTGGTTTTTGAGATTAGTTTAATATACGAGATAGGGTGAGCTGGTTTAACTTGGCACAGGGAGAGATGGAGATACAAGGGTAGATCGTCGACCGCTTTACTCCGATAACAAAGAAAGAACCCACCCTGTTGTCAGTTTTCCTCTCCCCCCCCCTTCCCGTCATCTGGTGAAGAAACTCCGTCAACTCTGGTGCGAGTGAGAGAGGCGAGTACACTTGTCTCAATCTACAAATTTCTCGTAAAGTTAAACCAGAGAGACTATAATTAAACAAAATATTAACGTTCAGACTTAAATAGTGGAGTTCGTAAAAACAATTGAAATGGTAATGTCTTCTAAAAATAATGACACAAGAAGATTCCCTGAGGAATACTTGAATGAGTGCCACTTGGTAGAAGAAGAAGAGGATAGCCAGAAATAACGTGGATTTATGGTGATTTTAGAAACATGAGGGGGAAAAAGGATTGTACGATGGGGATTGGAATGACAGATGTCGAGGAGATTGACAAAATGACAATGAATATTTCAGAACAGGAAGACGAGAAGAATTTGCGAACTGTGATAAATAAATAAATACATATATTTGGACTATTAACTCATGCCCCAAATGGGAGTCAATGATCAATCAGATTTCAATGATTTTTTATTTACAACCAATCACAGTCGTGTTTCGCCTAGAATGTATCAACTAAAGTTCATCATATTAAAGAAAGCACCTCCTTTTTAACATTCTTGATAGGTCATATCATTATTTTGCAGTGACTGACCCATAAGAAATACGGCTACCAGATTGTATATATAGGGCATGAATATCAGCTCATAGTGCTTGCGGGAAATAATATAAAAAACATTTGTAGCTATTAATTATACCACAAACAATTTTTTTTGCACTTTCTTAAACGAATTATTTTCCAGGAAATGACGTTGCAGAAAAATATAATTGACATCATAGGACATCAGAAATTAATTAATACCTACAATGTTGGTTATAAATTTCTCCACTAGAGAGCATTCTTACAATATTGCGATCCTTTGGCAATAAATAATATGATCTGGTTGCAGTGATGAACAAAAGAAGCAAATGAAGCGTACCAATCGTTTCTCATTTGTTTTCAAACATCCCCGTTTATATTAAATATATAAATAGTTTAAAATAACTGTAGTTAAATAATGATTTGTGAGTAAACAGCTTAATTTTATTTGTTAAATAGTCCTAACAAATGCCACTCTTGATTTCCAAATTATCCTTTGGAAATCACTCGTGGCATTACTTACGATAATTTATTAATGCACATAAAAACCCTATCAGTTATAATCGTCCACAAATCAGTTTGTAGTTGTAACTACATTGAAATACTTGTTGGAAGTAGAAACTATCTAAATGTGAAGAACCTTTTACTGTGGTCGTAACTGAGAGCGGTGTAGACTTTGGAACACGGTTGAATATTCCCTTGAGAAGCTAGACCGTAATTTTCATCATAAACCCTTAAGACCTAGAGGCAGATGCTTCTGGCATCTATGTTTAGTTTCGCTTTATAATAGAATAGAAATGCGATCGTATCTGATACTCTGGCATTTCTATAAAGGATAGCTCCATTGTTCCTATACTGTCATTTCATTTCCTTCTCGATATCATACCATTTAATTAAAATACAACCATTCATTTCATATTTTGTGGGGATTTGTGACTGGATCTGCATTTTATACGATATTCAGAAAATTGTTTTTTTAGCTTTGTATTTATATATAGACTTAGTTTTCATGTTTATGCTTGAGCTATAAAACGTTTTCCATTTTGTTAATTGGAAGGATTTATTGGAAAGAATCAATTATGTATGACTCTTTAACTTGTGTCCCAAATGGTAGTCAATAACCAATCACGTTTCAATGAATTTTGTTTTACAAGCCAATGACAGTCGTGTTTCACATCGCTCTTTATCGATTTCTCTTTTTCATCTATATTTTTTCAGAAGTGCTCAGAGCATTATTTTTATGCAACAAATACATTGAATATAGCAAATAGTGAATATATTCCTCGATTTTACTGAGTTGTTTACTAAAAAAATAAATTAATAACCTATAATGTTGATTATAATATACAGTTTGATGTGTTTCGTTATTTATCCACTGGGTGCATTCTTATAATATTTGGCAATAAATAATAGGATCAAGTTGCAGTGATGAACCAAATGTTTCTAATTTGTTTTCTAACATCGCCGTTTACATTAAATATATAAATATTTTAAAACAAATATATTTAAATAATGATTTATGAGGAAACAGCTTAATTTTATTCGTTAAATAATCCTATACAATGGTTTAAATATCAAAAAGGAAAATCTTTGCAAAAGCGGAGGGAAACAAATTATTTTGAATGTTTTGAAACGGTTTAGTGAAAAAAAATCCTTCATTAACCATTAATACCATTATGTGTTGAAAATAGCAGCAGAATTTACAGGTTAGCAAGTCAATTTTGAGCGTATATTCTGCTCGTAGACTATTGAAAGTGCAAATAAAGAATATTTATCGATATCATGGAAAAAGCGTAAACGTCTGATTAGGTTAGGCACATAATATATAAATTTTTGTCATAAATAAATAAGAAATGGAAGCTCCTAATTATTGATGCCATCTTATCTTTTATTCAGTCTTACTTCACGTAAAATACGATATGGTCTAAGAAAACTGTTTCTATCATTGACACTTCCATTGACAGTTCGCCCATATTGCGGGTAATGTTCGTCCAATTGACAGAATCGACGGAGTAATATCTTATGCAAGTTTGTTTACGTACAACTGGAACTTAGCTGGGATACAGTAAAACTGGCTGCTGCCTCACATTCGCGCTTGTCAATAGCATAGGTGGACATGTGGTCAGCATGTAGGATCCTCTAGTCGTTAGTTGATCATCCATTCATTATAGAGGTAACATGTGGTCAGCAAGTGTTTTAGTTTAGTGTAGTAGTTTTACAGTAAAACTTGCTCAAAGCGGAATCGCATGGGACCACTTTTTTCCACATTGGACAAAATTCCGCATTATAAAAAACTAAACCTTATTAAATTTCTTAGATTATAGAGTGCCATATATATCTTTTTAACGAACCTTGGATTAATTGTAGTTCCACTGCCTTTGAAAAGTGAAGTATAGTATGTATGAGCGACTTCGACGGTAACGCGCGAAAAAACAGTTCTGTTTTGCCAATGTTAAAATGTCTCTTAGGCCCGTATGCTGAAATTAAAGTATGCAGTTTCGGTTTGCTCTCACGAACTATGCTTTCGTCCACATCCTTTGATTCCCCACAAATTTCATTCCACACTGCATTGTGTCGTCTATTAAAACTTTCCAGCCAACTAAAAGATGCCTTGAAATCGTTATTCCCTAGGGATTTAGCAACAGCTATCTGTTAAAGATCGGTCTTAGAACATAAACTAATATAATATTTTACAGTGCAATGTTTATTTGTAAGACAGGTATCCGTATTTCGCTTAACGCGTGTGCAGTGAGGCCGAAATAAAATTTCACGTACAGATAGAATCTCTACTTACCCGGCAGCAGGAATTATTTCTTATTGTTTTTTAGCCTAACGAAAATTAATTGAAGTGGAAATTAATTGATTTCTCTACATTTCCGCTTTATATATTTTCATGAATTGTGTAGAAATATCCTTCCGTTTCCGCGTTAGACACATTCCGTTTTGTGCAAAATAAATACAAGTAAAATTACTATTATTTCGCCAGGACCAATAAATTTGTTCACATTGGACAGATTTTCGCATTATTCACATTCCAGATTAAAAAAGTTTTACTGTAGTTTGTTTTCTCAACCTGAAGACTCTACATATTCGAGATACAGATATTCCTCACGGCGCTATGTGGACACGGTGACATGCACTGACTGAGAAATCTTTGTCATGGAATCTTGTCTAGCGCTTGTCCGTAGTTCTGATGTGATGGGATACATCATATCAGCAGATTTGCATGTGCAGTTTTTATTTTGTTTAACATCCTGATAAATTGAATATCTCGTGACATCTGACATATGATTCATTTCCTGTCATTGGTTTCCTATCTCAAAATACCCAGTTTACATCTGCATAATGAATAACGAATATGACGAGCGATATATGCACATTACTTACTTAATTACTTACTCACTGGCACTATCGAACCCATCGGTTCATGGCCGCGCGGACATAAGCTCTCCATATATCCCTATCCTGAGCCAATGGTTTCCAATCATTCCCTGTATCATCTACTTCCCTCAAATCACAGTTAATGTTATTCTCCCACCTCATTCTTGGTCTACCAACGGGCGTTTTCCCTCTGGCTTTCCTACAAGAAGCTTCCATGCAAGTCTTTCATTCCCCATACGTGCAACATGTCCTTCCCATCGCAGTCTACGAGACTTAACTGTTCTCATTATATCTGGTTTCCTATAAAATACCATGTAGTTCATTGTTACGTAGTCTTCTCCATTCACCTGTGTGTTCATCTCTCTTTGGTCCAAAAATTTTCCTAAGTACTTTATTCTCAAATACTTGTAATCTCCTTTCCTCCCTTAAAGTAAGAGTCCATGTTTCGCACCCATATAATATAACTGGTAGAATAATAGTTTTATATATTTTCAGTTTAACTTTTCTTGAAAGGAGTTGGGACATCAAGAGTCTCTGCAATGCATAATAGCACGCATTTCCAGAATTGAGCGATATATGCACATTTCAGAACCTAAATAAAATTAACAATATTTTAAAACTGCTATTAAATCCGCCTTACGGTAAAGGGTATTTATAAAGTTGTATTTATATACAGATTTTCAATGTTTACACATCTTTCTGTACTTAAAGTTTTATTTTCCTTCTCCACTCCTCGCAATATATCCACTCTTATGTCCTCCAGTTATCTTGTTCATCATATATATATATAAAGTAAAAATATTCTCTTTAATTTGCATACTTGTTATAGTAGCTAGCTACCAGGTGGCAGTGAAGACCGAGTTCTCACTACATACTGTAATAATGGAAAATGTATACATGAGGAAAATAAATGTTTCTATTAGATTTCGCCGGTGATGTAATGGATAGCACGCTGAAGTACCAATCCAGAGGTCCGGGATCAAATCCCGTCCATGCATTTATTTTTCTTATCACGTCATATTGGGGCACGCCGTAGCGTAGTGGTTAAGGCACTGAGCTACAAGCCGGAGGGTCGAGGGTTCAAGTCCCGTTGGGGTCAGGATTTTTAAACTGACCCAAACTCTCTGGCGGCACTATGGCCCTGGGGTCGACTCAGCCTCTAACGGAAATGAGTACCAGACGCTTGTTCTGGGGGTAAAGGCGGCCGTCACGCAGGGCTGACAACCCGGCTGACATAAAGTGCCGATTGTCTAGAAAAAGTGGGAGCCATAACCTCCTACTACCCCAAGGGCCTCCGGGCCTGTTGTGGGATCACTTTACTTTACTTTACTTTACTTTATCACGTCATATTAAGCTTGCATTGCTCAATATCAAAACATTTTAATTGTAATATCGATTAAAGCGTCACTGCTATAAAGTAAAAATATTCTCTTTAATTTGCTTAATTGTTATAGTAGCTAGCTACCAGGTGGCAGTGAAGATCGAGTTCTCACTACAACTCGTAATAATGGAGAATATATACATAAGAAAAATAAATGCTTGTGTTAGATTTGCCCGGTGGTGTAATGGATAGCACGCTGAAGTGTCAATTCGGAGGTCCGGATTCAAATCCCGTCCAGGAATTTATTTTTCTTATCATGTTTTATATATATATATATATATATATATATATATATATATAGTAATTCTGCCCGAAGGCAGGTCCTCACTGTAATCATAGCATTTTCATGCTATGCTTGCAGCTTTACCAGGGAATTGTAGGTGCGGTAGCTTCCCGTTGCTTTCCACAATATATATCCATCCTTAGTAATTCTGCCCGAAGGCAGGTCCTTCACTGCAATCATAGCATTTTCATGCTATGCTTGCAGCTATACTAGGGAATTATAGGTGTGGTAGCTTCCTGTTGCTTTCCACACAGGTGAAGGATGATGGCCACATGATTTCGGGGACCGTTTGGGCCTTAAAGTTTTCCTGACATTTGTCTTACAGGTGAGGAAAAACCCCGATAAAAACCTCACCCAGAAAAACTGCCCCGACCGGGGATCGAACCCGGGCCCGCTGCGTGACAAGGCAGCACGCTACCTCGAGACCACAGCGGTGGACTACAATTTGTTTTGGCCTCTACTAGCATCCCTCGGAGTTTGAGTAGGCCCTATTGAATTTTGTTGAGTTTAACACTTAAATTGGCGAAACAGTTATTTTTCTTGTCAATATTTAATATGTCGGATCGCAGTAAAAAAAAAAAAAACGCATATATAACTGTAAGTTATTACTGAGTGTTTTGTAATTCAACTCAAATTTAATAATTTATATAGTTTTATTAAAATAATGAAATTAAACAAGTGCATCTTATAGGTCGGGGCGCCGTAGCGTAGTGGTTAAGGCACTGCGCTACAAGCCAGAAGGTCGAGGGTTCAAGTCCCGGTGGGTCAGGATTTTTAAACTGACTCAAACCTTCTGGCAGCACTATGGCCCTGGGGTCGACTCAGCCTCTAACAGAAATGAGTACCAGGCGCTTGTTCTGGGGGTGAAGGCGGCCGTCACGCAGGGCTGACAACCCGGCTGACATCAAGTGCCGATTGTCCAGAAAAAGTGGGAGCCTTAACCTCCTACTACCCGAAGGGCCTCTTGAGGCCTGTAGTGGGATTACTTTACTTTAATCGTATAGGTCACATTGTCAATTTAAGGGAAACTTGCATTATTTTTATGTTAGTTACCCATGTACATTAAAGCAAAACAGTGAATTTGGAACTGTTCAATGAAACTCTGAATGGAAAGCACACCATACGTGTTAGTATTCTTCAGAGATGTGGTAACAGACGTGTCTGATTGCTGTATAAATACAGACTGGGTTAAGTACAGACACTTTTTTTTTCTGAGTGCTAGCAATTCGCTTGCAGGCACAGTGAATAAAAAAAAATAGGAATTGGTCAATTGCATTAAGAGTTCTCCGACCGTAAAATTGAATTACCGCACATATAATAGAAACAGGCCAAAATCAAAGTGACAGACTCCAATGAAAATTACAGCCCTGGTGTAGCCACGATTTTCTATTACATTTATTTTGCGCTGTATTTTATCTTCTGGTTTCCTTATATTCTATCAGAAGTTGTAAACATTACAGATGTTAACCACTTTAATATATCTCGATCCTGATAGAAAATCAAAATATTTATGTTTTGGAAGTTTCAAATAATAAAGCCAGGAAATACTCTATAATAAAATTATACAAGACAATGACAGTGCCTATTATTACTTATGGATCCGAAACATGAACAGTGACAACACAACAATCTGCCAGAATACAAGCTGCTGAAATGAAATTCCTCAGACCAATAGCAGGATATCAAAGAACGGACAAAAAACACAACACAGAAATAAGACAACTAAAAGTAGAGGAATTAAACACAACAATAGTGAAATACAGAACAAACTGGAAAGAACACTTGGCAAGGATGACTGAGAATAGAATACCAAAAGCAGCATACAGCTATTCACCACGAGGAAGAAGTTTGGGAAGACCAAAGAAAAGATGGAAAGAGCAGCAATTTGGAGCCGGAACAGGCTAGTAAATAAGCCTAAACTGTGACGAAGAAGAAGAAGCAGAAGAAGGAAGTTTCAAATTTCAATTTTCTTTCATGCAGCATGAGTAATGGTTCTTACGCCCGATCTCATAAATAACCTATCGGATTTTTTTTTTAGAAAATCCGTGTAAGAACTGTGATAAATATGTTGAGCAAACGAAAAATATTTACTTTAACTAGATCAAAAAATCAAACTGCCCACTTTAGGTTAAATATAACTAGGGCTGCTCTACATATTTCCAACTATCGTCATGTTATTGTTAACGTAAGCTTAGGGCAGAATTCATGAAACCATCTTTATGAATACTCTCTACGTCATAGAGAGGGGGAAAGAGTTGCTCTTTGCGTAAAGATGGTTTCATGAATTAGGCCCTTAGACTGGTTATATCGGTAATTGATTTTAAATTCATTGACGTCCTTGAGAGTTTGGAGATTTATAAAAACAAAGAAAATTAATGAATAATGACTGGGACCCTATTCCTGTCAGCGCCCTCTCTTTTAATTAAATGAAAATATTATGTTAATGATTTCAATAAGTAATTTATAATTTACAGTCACATTATGAGACGTAATTGGAACTGTAACTAATATTGTATTTATACATTTTAGCTTGTTTTTATTCAATCAGTGACTAGCCTTGATATTGGCAGCCTCGCTATCGAAACGCGTTGACTATTTTAATATTTTAGTTTGGTGATTTGGATTTTATTGATTATGTGTAATACAATTTCATTATCACTTAGAAAATCATAGTTATTAAATATAGTATATGCTTAAAATTATCATAAATAATGCTATGAGTGATTTCCAAATTATCGATAGATTCACGACTCACGAAGTGAGGAGTGAATTTATCTAGAGAATTTGGAAATCAAGAGTGACATTAGTTAGGACTATATAACGAATAAAATTAAGCTGTTTACTCACAAATCATTGTTTAACTATAGTTATTTTAAAATAGTTATATATTTAATGTAAACGGCGATGTTTAAAAACAAATCAGAAATGTCAGGTTATGTTCATTCACTGCTGTTTGATCATATTATTTATTGCCAAATAAGATCGCAATATTGTAAGAGTGCACCCAAGTGGTGAAATAATGAAACACATCAAACTATATATCATAATCAACATTACGGGTTATTCATTTATTTTTTAGTAAACAACTCGGTAAAATCAAGGAATCTTTTCATTATTTGCTATATTCAATGTATTTGTTGGAGAAAAATAATGCTTTGACCTGTTCAGAACATTAAAAAGGAGGAGCTTTCTTTATCACAAAAGCAGGAACTAATAAACAGAAATGGATAAAGACCGAGGTGAAACACGACTGTCATTGGTTGTAAAACAACATTCATCGAAACGTGATTGGTCATTTTGACTAGCATTTGTGGCATGAGTTAAATAGTCTAAAATAATCTACTTTTATATGTTTAACTAATGTAATCTCGAAATTTTGTATCTGTTTTGATATATCCAATCATGGAAACTAGGGCGCATTTTGAGTCTGTTTTTAGTATTTCTTTGGTATCTAAGGTAATTAGGATTGTATTTCATTGTTCTATCTCGATGTTATTGTTAACTATCAAGGGACACGTATCCATGTTGAAGCAATCTCTTAGTTTGAACATTTTCTCACAAGATAATTGCACATCAACCCATTCGTTTGGAATTAAAAGAACTTTGTAGTACAGTTGAACAGGGAGAGTGTTTGTTATGTAGTTGTTTTTTTTTTGTTAAGATATGCAATTTCATGAACTGGATGTAATGCAGTTGGTATCTACTCTTACCGGCGATTACATAATTTAATTACGTGTTGTGTAATTGGTGAATTGTGGTTGTTCATTAACATTTCTCTTCATTTCGTGGCTTAAAACTGCTAATATTTATGACCCTATAAAAATGTAATGTTCATATGAACACAATCATAATTCTTGCAGATATTTCTATCTTGAACAAGAAACATTTAATCTTGAGGGTTCCACCATTTTTTTTTTGTGAATAAGTTAACGGTGTATACGTTTGTCTTTGCCTTGAGCAAAGATTTAAGAGATAAAATTTAATATATGTTTTTTTACTTTTTCGTTGTTTTATTTATCCTACTTTATGTAGGGCTTACCCCCCCCCTCTAACCAACTATTGCTCCCTGTGCTCTGAACGGGACTCTATCGACCACGCCACAGTAGACAAAATTTTAATTTAATTTCTGGTAAAACTGCTATATGCCTATCTAAAAATAAATAATAGTTTTAAGAAACTAAAAAACACGCTTTATTAGAAAACGGAACTAAAAAAATTAAAAATAATTTTGATTTCCAACACGCTTGGGATAAATAAGTTTACCATCAAAAGCGTGGGGGTGCTCTTTATCAATTAATATATTTAATAATAAACAGATATTGGTAAAAGTAAAGTCTCTAAGTATAAAATGTAAAAATCATAAAAAGCACCCCGCGCTTTTGATGATAAAATTATTTATTCCAAGCGTGTTGGAAATTAAAATTATTTTTCATTTTTTTAGTTCGGTTTTCTAATAAAGCGTGTTGTTTTAGTTTTTTAAAACTATTATATATTTTATATTTTTTAGTTTTAATATTTTACAGAATAAGATAAAAATGTAAATATCTTTAAATTCGATAATATTGTAGTATGAGCTTAAAGTAATACTCATCTAAAAACAAAAGCTCGTAGCCGGATTTGAACCAGCGACCTATGGATTACTGAAATTATATACCACTAAGAGTTCAGCGCTCTACCAACTGAGCTCTTACAACAATTCACTAAAAAGTCGACAAGTCCGCAACCTATTATACCAGTTATCATTTTTTTGATTTTCTGATGATTCTGACCAGGATTTTAGAAACAAAATATGAAATTATTGTATTGTCACGGGTCCTTTACAAATATACAAAGTTTCAAGTGGATCCAATGTTTCTAAGTGAGTGAAAATCGTGTTAAAATATTCCGTCACATAGATACAAAGACACTTTTCTTTTTTGATTTTCTGATGATTCTGGCCATGATTTTAGAAAATAAATATGAAATTATTGTATTGCCACAGGTCTTTTACGAGTATACAAAGTTTGAAGTCGATCCAATGATTTTAAGTGGGTGAAAATCGCGTTGACAAATTCGGTTACATAGATAGATAGATAGATAGATAGATAGATAGATAGATAGATAGATAGATAGATAGGTAGATACAAGTGAAGCTAATATAAAGCGTGTAAAAAAGAGGGAAATCATGAAAGAAATGTGACTAGTGTTAACGTCATCTAAAGTAATGACATTTACACCGAACATTTTATTAACTCCATGACGTGATACTCTTTCACAGTAGGCTCTACTCGTTCCTGGATTTCCCTCCCTCAAGATATCAGGGTTGCCACGCACTTGACACTTTTAAGTCACGCTTATACAATCATTTGTTGTTAAATAATTGATTATTCTCGAAAACTCAATATATTCAATGTCAATAATGCTTTTCTGATCTTATATATTGTACATTTTATATTTAATTCGTGAGTCCACCGCTATGGTTTCGGGGTAGCGTGCTGCCTTGTCACGCAGCGGGCCCGGTTTCGATTCCCGGTCGGGACAGTTTTTCTGGGTGAGGTTTTTATCGGGGTTTTTCCTCACCTGTAAGACAAATGTCAGGAAAACTTTAAGACCCAAATGGTCCCCGAAATCATATGGCCATCGCAATCATCATCATTCATTTTCATCTTAGGTTAAGCTTAGGATTAGGGACTCTCCTGGCGCACCACTATCATCATCATCACCCATCATATCATCGGGGAAACGTAACCCCGCCTTCGAAGCGCCCCAACCTCAGAAGTGCGTTACAAGTACGCCATGCCAGGAGAGAAACCAGTCGAAAATGTCGAAAGAACCTGGGACATTTAAAAAATATGTATATTTAATTCGTTAAATCTAGATTAAATCAAAATATATTGTAAATAATAATTATATTGCGGATATACCATGTAATAATTTTGCATATTGTAATTTAGATATATGAATAATTAATGTATTTTTTTCTGTCCCGATTGATTGGTAGTTTAGATCTTAAGATCTTAATTGTACCGAGATATATTTTCTCTTTGAAGTTCTAAAAGAGTATTTTTTTTTTTTTTGGTTTACAAGACCAATATTTCATTTAAATTATTAGAACGATTATTAATGTTAATACCTTTTATTTATGTATAATTTTCCAGGTAAAATAAAGATATTATTATTGTTATTATTAATTATATTATTATTGTTATTATTATTAATATTATTACTATATTTTTAGTCTGATCATCTTACCTCAATATTAATATTGATTTGTTCTTGGACATGTTTCAAAACAATTCTGTTTTATCGTCAGCTTGTCCAGACTGGTTTGATTTGTGTTGCATTATGTTGCACACCCTTCATGTTGTTGTCAGCTCCATCCTGTGGTTGGCCAAAGAACCTCCAAACAAGGCCACGCTCATGTCCAAGAACAAGTCAACATTAATATTGAGGTAAGATGATCAGACTAAAAATAATATAATTAAAATAACCTCAAATATCACTTCCTAAAATTAAATATTATTATTATTATTATTATTATTATTATTATTATTATTATTATTATTATTATTATTATTATTATTAACTTCTAGTCGGCTTCTGAGCTGACATCTAGATGTCTCAGTGTCGATACTGATTGCTGTTTTACTTTTTTTTCACAGAATGGCTGGCCAAAACACGACGGTGACGTTGGAGGATATATTTCGAGCTCGACCTGGAGGTCTCATAGAAGCAGAAATTTGGTCTCTTCTGTGCCAGGCAACCCAGGCGCTCCAGGATGTCTTCCTTTCGAGTAAGTAGGGATGATTCGTATTGTTACCTTAGGAACAGTTTGATTTGATATTAAATTTAGATAGTTGTTAGATGAGTAGTATTTTTATTTAAGGATCTAGTTAAGAGCTTAGTGCATTCGTATCGTAATTCAAAGCTGAGCACAAAAACGCCGATATATTTTCCTCAGAGGTCTCTTGTTATATACTAGAGGTTATTTTATGTGCCTTAAATCTGCGGGACACGATCCACGGCTTTACGACCGTATCAAGGAAGATGCACTCTGGATTTTTACGCTTCTAAAATCCATCGACTCCGTCTGGAACTGAATACGCGTACCTCGGAACAAAACCGAGTGCGATAACCACTATAATAGCCCTAATGATGCCAGCTGTTAATTAGTTATAATTTATTCACTGACTCCATCGAACCCGTAGGATCCCTGGTCGAGCGGACATAAGCTCTCCATACATCCCTATCCTGAGCTAAGATTTTCTAATCATCCTGTGTTTAATCTATTTCCCTCAAATCATGGTTAATGTTATTCTCCCACCTCATTATTGGTCTACCAACTAGGTGTTTCCTCTGGTTTTCATACAACAATCTTCCACGCCCCTCATGCAAACACATTCGTGCCACATGTCCTGCCCATAGCAGTGTATGACACTTAACTGTTACTATATCTTGTTTCCTATAAAGACTATGTAGTTCACTGTTATGAAGTCTTCTCCATTCACTTGCCTGTTCATCTCTCTTTGGACCAAAAATGTTCCTAAACTAACTAACTAACTCACTGGCACTATCGAACCCGTAGGTTGATGGCCTCGCGGACATAAGCTCTCCATATATATCCCTATCCTGAGCCCATATTTTCCACCCATATTTTCCAATCATCCCTTGTATAATCTACTTCCCTCAAATCGTAGTTAATGTTATTCTTCAACCTCATTCTTGGTCTACCATGTGGGCGTTTTCCCTCTGGTTTTCCTACAAGAAGCTTCCGTACACGTCTTTCATTCCCCATTCGTGCTACATGTCATGTCCATCACAGTCTACGAGACTTAACTGTTCTCATTATATCTGGCTTCCTGTAAAGACCTTGTAATTCACTGTTACGCAGTCTTCTCCATTCACCTGTCAGTTCGTCTCTCTTTGGTCCAAAATTTTTCCTAAGAACTTTATTCTCAAATACTTGTAATCTCCTTTCCTCCCTTAAAGTGAGAGTCCATGTTTCGCTTCCATATAATATAACTGCTAGAATAATAGTTTTATATATTTTCAGTTTAACGTTTTTTGAAAGGAGTTGGGAAGTCAAGAGTCTCTGTAATGCAAATTAACACGCATTTCCAGAATTGAACCTAGGTTTAATTTCCTTGTGCATCTCATTCCTATTTCTGATGATTATTGTTCCTAGGTATTTGAATTCAGCCACTTCCTCAAAATTTCTCTCATTTGTCATTAGCTGTCCATTTCCATTATATAGTATATTTTTATGTGTGACCATATATTCGGTTCTATTGATATTTACTTCCAGTCCCAATTTCTTAGTGTTACTCGGTAGTGAGTGCAAAAAAATGTTCCTAAGGACTTTATTCTCAAATACTCGTTTCTTTTTCTCCCTCCTTAAAGTAAGCGTCCATGTTTTGCATCAATGTAATAGAACTAGGAGATTAGATTACATTTTTATATATCTTCATTTAAACGTTTTTTGAGAGAATATGGAACGACAAGAGAGTCTGTAATGCATATGCATTACATGCTGTTTCCAAAATTGAGGCTAGTATGTTTACTTTATTTGTGCACCTCATTCCTGTTTGTATTTATTGTTCCTAGATTAATGAATTCATCTACTTCTTTAAAATTTCCCTCATTTGTCATTAACTGTCCATTTGCATTATATATAATGTAGGGTATTTCTGTGTGCGAACATATATTTAGTTTAATTAATATTTACTTCGAGTCCCAATTTCTTACTCGGAAGAGTGAGTGTATCTCCTCGCTATCATCCAATAATACCAATCATCAGCATAATCCAACATTCTGTTAATACCATTTAGTTGTAGGTTAATTAATGATGTAAAATATGAACTAACCTACAGTGGAGGGAATTGGTATAAAGCCACTAACTTTTAGTAGTAAAACAACCTGAAATATTTATGCAAATACCGTACGTGTGTCATAGATTACATATCATTATCTTGGACATAATTTCATACAGGTCTCCTCATTTTGTATTTAGGCAATTATATATGTAAATAATACGTAAAATCTAAGAAAACGCTGTCATAGGGGTGGAAATCGGTATAAAGGCAGGTCAACTTCTGGCTCTTACAGAGACATAAATGTAAACAAAACACTGCAATTACATGGAGACGACGTGTCTGTGAGCATCGTTCATCAGTTACAAGTCACCAGTACGTAGAATGCCACGTGGAAAGCCTCTATCAAATGAAGAGAAATCAAGAGTTAGTGCCTTCAAGGAGATGGGCCTTTGCAATAGACAACTACCTACGAAATTGGGGCTTCAAGATGTGTCATTGATTATTTTGTCAAACTGGGCTCACAATATGAAAAAAAAAAAAACGGGAAATATGGATGGACAAGGAAAATTGTCTGAGCGCACTAAACATGTGGGGCACGCCGTAGCGTAGTGGTTAAGGCACTGAGCTACAAGCCGGAGGGTCGAGGGTTCAAGTCCCGTTGGGGTCAGGATTTTTAAACTGATCCAAACCCTCTGGCGGCACTGTGGCCCTGGGGTCGACTCAGCCTCTAACGGAAATGAGTACCAGACGCCTGTTCTGGGGGTAAAGGCGGCCGTCACGCAGGGCTGACAACCCGGCTGACATAAAGTGCCGATTGTCTAGAAAAAAAGTGGAAGCCCTAACCTCCTACTACCCCAAGGACCTCCGGGTCTGTTGTGGGATCACTTTACTTACTTACTTACTTACACTAAACATGTCATTTTACGTAAAGCAAAAGGTAAGAATATGTTTTCTTCTCAAATCCAGGCTGATTTGAAGTTGTCATTATCAGCCAGACCAGACGACTAAGACAAATTCTGTCAGAAGACAAGAACCTAAAATTAAAAAAGAAAAAGTCTTAGTAAACTAACTCTGAATAATGCACATAAAGCTAGAATGACTTTTGCTGGACCTCAGAATGGAATAAAGTAATGTTCAGTGATGAGAAGAAGTTTAATCTGGACGGGCCTGATGGCCTTCAGTATTACTGGAACGACCTTCGTACAGAAGAACAAGTTAGAATGGGTAGAAACTTCGGTGGTGGAGGCGTTATGATTTGGGCAGCATTCTGCTTTAAAGGAAGATCAAAAATAGCATGGATACGCACCAAGATGAATTCTGAGTCCTACACTGAGGAGCTTCTGGAGTCCTAATTGATACGAATGTATGAGGAATTTGGCGAAGATCTAATTTTTCAGCCAGATAATGCTTCCATTCACGTGTCTGCTAAATCAAAGGAGTGGTTCAGGAAGAAAGAAATACCACTTTTGACGTGGCCAGTCAGAAGTCATGATTTAAACCCGATTGAGAACTTATGGGGGATCCTGGCAAGGCGTGTGTATCGCAATGAACGGCCGTTGGGGCAGTGACTGAGCAGAAAAATATTATTCAGGAAGAGTGGGCTTCAATCTCAGTGGAAGAAATAAACACCCTCATCAAGTCAATGCCAAAGAGAATCTTCCAAGTAATTAACAACAATGGAGGTTCAACTAAATTTTAGAACTTTGTTGTAAACTTTGTGCTCAGTCTTTTTGGTTTAATCTGTGAAATACACAAAGTGCCTTTATACTAATTTCCACCCATATGTGAGAATGGTTTCAGTTTTCATGTACTTTTTTGGACAGAAATGGATAATTAATTTTGACATTATTTGTGTGTGTTTTATACTCAATCACCTCCTAAGTTAATATAGAAAAATGCCAAAGAAAGAGTAAATAAACTTGTGTTAACCCTTTTAACAAATGGCTTTATACAAATTTCGTCTACTGTATACAGTATAAGTGATATTTTTAATTGACAGAAAATTATTCCCATGACGCAGATCGATTGAATGGAATTTTCTCTAATGTAAAAAAAAATAATGGTGCAATCAAACTATTTCAATTTTATAATTATTTTTTTAAATATTTTTCACTGACAGTAATTAATATTCATAATTACAAAGAAATAAACGGTATCTCAGTCAAAATATAAATTTATTAAGTCGACGTTTCGATCTCCTTATGTGAGATAATTTTCAAGACATGATTGTTTATAAATTCATAATACATAGTTACCATCACCAAGGGAATACAAATGTAAGTGCGTACATTTAAAATTAAATTTATAATTTAAAATATCTTAGCAAGGAATCATATATTATTCCACACCATTCATTTTAAGATTTTTGTTTATTTAATACTTTATTTTGTTCTTTTTTATATAGGCCATTTCTGCTATTAATATTTTTGGTAATTATCTTCTTTATAAAATTTTTATGTCATTCAATTTCATTTTATGTAGGCCAAATAAAAAAGATTTATAAGAAAAATAATCGTAGAACATAAAAATAATATCAGTACACCAGGTGCAGAACTTACAATAATCAGTGAACATATAATAAATCAGAATCATAAAATGAAGTGTAATGACATAAAAATTTTACACAAAAATAATTACCAAAAAAGATTAATAGCAGAAATGGCCTATATAAAAAAGAACAAAACAAAGTATTAATTTATCAAAAATATTTAAATGAATGGTGTGGAACATATGATTCCTTGCTAAAATGTTTTCAATTATAAATTGAATTTTAGATTTATTCATTTAAATTTGTAAAAAACACTAAAATTGTCTTGGTGATGGTAACTATGCATTATAAATTTATAAAAAAACCTTGTCTTGAAAATAATCTCACATAAGGAGATTGAAACGTCGACTTAATAAATTTGTTTTGACTGAGATAACGTTAATTTTGTTGTAATTATTTATTTCAATTTTGCACAAGACAATACTACACGAGCCAAAGTAATTGACATCGTAGTTTAAAATCTGGAAGTGTAGAAAAACAGATTGATGTGACTATAATAGAATTAATACAGTGGCTGATACAATAGTTCATTGCCAATTTCAGTTAACTTTTTTAACGAAGAAGTGGATTTTTGGATTGTGAGTTTCGTGCAGTAAATAGCACAATGGCATATCGCTTGTTACATACAATGACATTGACCTTTTATTATGTCAGTAACGAAAATACCAAAGCATTGTCTGGGGATTTCAGGATGATTTATCAACGAGTCCCAACTGTTCAGAATATTATAACAGGGAAAAGTTTAGATGTTCGTTATACAGCCGAAATGGAATATGAATGAAGTTAAATCTGATTTCAAATACTAAATATAGAAATCATTAGGTTATACATAAATAAATAAATAAATAAATAAATAAATAAATATATATATATATATTTGTTTTCACGTTAATTTTTGTATGACTTTACTTTCATTGCATGTAGTTAAGCCTACATTTACAATTTATGCATTTATTACCATTGCCATCTTTTAGTTTTTCTGTACTTTATGTTTTCCTCTTCTTTTTGTTTTTGTCTTTCGCCCCCCTCCTTTTTGTCACATATCAATTCATATTATAGGACACACGTTTAAAAACTTACTTACTCACTGGCACTATCGAACCCGTAGGTTCATGGCCGCACGGACATAAGCTCTCCATACATTCCTATCCTGAGCTAATGCTTTCCAATCATTCCCTGTATAATCTACTTCCCTCAAATCATAGTTAATGTTGTTCTCCCACCTCATTCTTGGTCTACCAACTGGGCGTTTTCCTTCTGGCTTTCCTACAAGAAGTTTCCATGCACGTCTTTCATTCCCCATACGCGCAACATGTCCTGCCCATCGCAGTCTACGGGACTTAACTGTTCTTATTATATCTGGCTTCCTATAAAGACCATGTAGTTCATTGTTATGTAGTCTTCTCCATTCACCTGTCTGTTCATCTCTCTTTGGTCCAAAAATTTTCCTAAGAACATTATTCTCAAATACTCGTAATCTCCCTTTCCTCCCTTAAAGTAAGAGTCCATGTTTCGCACCCATATAATATAACTGGTAGAATAATAGTTTTATATATTTTCAGCTTAACTTTTTTGAAAGGAGTTGTGACATCAAAAGTCTCTGCAATGCATAATAGCATGCATTTCCAGAATTGAGCCTATGTTTAATTTCTTTGTGCATCTCATTCCTATTTGTGATTATTGTTCCTAGGTATTTGATTTCAGCCAAGTCCTCAAAATTTCCCTCATTTGTCATTAGCTGTCCATTTCCATTTTAAAATCCCCTACTCCGTCGGAAATTGAAACAGTTATGTCACTGGAATAGGATAAGCAACCTGCAGCCCATGGCACTGCGACAATATATTAATATTATTCAGTATTTTTACTGGTAAATAGATTGAAATGAGATACAAGTTGACAAAATGAACATATTTATAATACTAATCTATACTGTTATATGAAAGTGAAATTTAAACCAATGAAAGGATATAAAAGAAGAGAGATAGTATCGCCAGAAATATTCTTTTTTCCGGAACATAAGACTCTTTATTAAGTGATAAAGGTAGCAAATATTAAATAAATTAATACGGTATGTATATACAAAAAAATAAAGGGAACAAAGGAAATCCAGCAAATTATAGAGGGATCATTGTTATGGCAGCAATTAGTAGAATGTTAAGTACAATTATTAAAATTAGATCGGCGGAACTGATACAAAATAAAATATCAGAAGAACAAACAGGTTTTACAGCAGGTAAATCGTGCCTTGATAATGTATTTGTGATTAGGCAGATTATAGAAAATATGTTGACTAAAGGAAAAGAAGTTCATATGGCATTTATAGATCTAGAAAATACATATGCCTCTGTGCCCATCAACAAGCTTTGGGTGGCAATGGAGAAGTTTGGAATAACTAAATATCTTATACGTTTTATAAAAAAAGAATGTATGATTGTAAAGCAAGTATTAAGGTTGGGAATAGAGTATCGTCAGAATTTGATATAACAAAAGGATTATGACAAGAATGCGGGATGTCACCAACATTGTTCAAGATATTTTTAGAATATACATTAATCAAAAGGAAGAAGTCATGGAGGGGAATGGGAATCAATATTAATGACCGTTCACTGCACAATTTATTATTCGCTGATGCCCAGATTATAATAGGACAAGATAAAGAAGATATAGAAATGTATGATTAGAAAGTTGGTAGATGCATTTGAGGTAGGGGGACCGAAGATAAATTATATTAAAACAGAATATATGGTAATAGGATATAGATATTTAAAAATACCCCTTTTTACTTAATTTGAAAAGATCATGGGTAAATTTATTTTAACTTTGAAGACTTGTTATAAGGTAAGATTCCATAGTTTTAGTTGATCTAAACTTTTGAACGTCAAAAAAAGATCATATTATCCTGTAAAATAGACCGGTGTGGAAAGCAACGGGAAGCTACCACACCTACAATTCCTTAGTAAAGCTGCAAGCATAGCATGAACATTCTATGATTGCAGTGAAGGGCCTGCCTTCGGGCAGAATTACTATGGATGGATGGATCTTGTAAAATGTGTAGGGCACATATATATTCAATTTCTGACAGATCCCATTATAACCAGTAATTTGAGTCATTTCCATAAGTAATGCCACGAGTGATTTCCAAATTATCGATAAATTCACGACTCACGAAGTGAGGAGTGAATTTTCTAGAGAATTTGGAAATCAAGAGTGGCATTTGTTAGGACTATTTAACGAATAAAATTAAGCTGTTTACTCACAAATCATTATTTGACTATAGTTATTTTAAAATATTTATATATTTAATGTAAACGGCGATGTTTGAAAACAAATGAGAAGCGATAGGTACGCTTCATGTGCTTCTTTGTTTATCACTGCAGCCAGATCATATTATTTATTGCCAAAGGAACGCAATATTGTAAGAATGCTCTCTAGTGGAGAAAAAATGAAACACATCAAACTGTATATTAATTCATTTCTGTTGTCGTATGATGTAAATATGACAATTATATTTTTCTGGATTATTACCTGGGAAAAAATAAATTTAAGAAAGTGCAAACGGTGGTTTCTTTTTTTGGTGGTATAATCAATTGCTACAAATGTTTTTATATTAACTCTCGCATGCGGCATGTGTTGACATTCATGCACTATACGAACATATACAATCTGGTAGCCGTATTTCTCACAGGCTCGGTCACTGCAAAATAATGGTCAGACCTGTTCAGAATATTAAAAAGGAGGAGCCTTCTTTAATATGGTAATTATAACACTGATAAATATTTCGTGAAACACGACTCTGATTGGTTGTAAAACAGAAATCATTGAAACGTGATTGGCCATTGAGTCCCATTTGGGGCATGAGTTAAATAGTCAATTGAATGCTCTATGACGGAACAGAGAGCTTCTCTCGTGCTTCTTAATCCTTAAATTCGCAATGTATCCTATAGGACACATCATTTGTTTTAATATATTTAATATTTTGAATAAAAGAGAAGAAAGTTAATGAAAAGAAATTACTGAAATGTGTGTGAAATAATAGTTATGCACGATTTCGTTTAAGTGCGGTTCGCCACATTTAATTAACATTGAGCAACATAAAATATATATATATTTTTTGTCTCAGAAAGAAAATATGTGATTCTGATAGTATTTTTTCTCCTGAATTCAAATATGATATAGGGTTTTGTCCATCACGCAAGGTTTCCGAGAGACAGGAATTTATAATTTCAAACACTCTAATATTTTCTACATTCGTAACTACCCAATATTCGAACATTCCGACTCACCTAGAAAGTAAGAAATTACGATTTTCTGCTATATTTCGCCTGTGGAGCATCCTTCTTGGTGGTCCAACAATAATCGGCCACCATATTAGGATTCCATTTGCCTTCATATCTCTTTTCCATAGCTAAAACCACATGAGTTCAAATCGGATCCGCAAAGCTGTTTATAGTTATATACCAACAGGACGAAAATATCGGGCCGTCCTATGAAACGCTGGAGGGAAAATTTTCTATATATTATTTTTATAATATTTAAAATTTCTTTTGTAAACCCTGCTTCAAGACAGTAGTGTATTTAAGTATTTCTTCCACCTATAAGCTGTAGTGAAGAGACACAATATGACTAAGATAGATGGAACCTTTTGTCCAAAACTCGAGCCTAGAACGGGAATACACATACGAGGGCGGATCGGAAAGTGACGCACAATAATTTTTTTTTAAAAAGTTTAATAGTAAAAAAAAGGGAAAAAATCACAAATGAACTTACATCTTTTACCTACTTTTCGAGATAGTCACCAACTTTCTCAACACATTTTTCCCATCGTGTTACCAGTTTCAATATGCCCTGTTTGTAGAAGTCCGTTTGGTTGGAGTGTAGCCATCTGCGCACTGCCGGCCGGAGCGTGGCGAATCACTAAGGTTCACGCGTCCCTCTTGGAAGAATGTGCACCACCTGGAGACATTGCTACGGTCCATACAATCATCCCCATACACGCCACGCATGTTCCTGTGAATTTCACTGGATTTATGCCTTTTGGCCCACAAAAATCGAACAACACTTCTCTGTTCCTCACAGGTGGAGGACTGTAGCATGTGCGCCATCTTTGTTGCATAGTTCAAGCTTCTCTCGCAAGAGGTGCACCTGAGAAAAAAAATACCATCTGTAGTGAAAACTTCAAACTATATCTTTGTGAAATTTCAACATTCTAGCTGCAATACCAAGGCAGAAAAAAATTATTGTGCGTTACTTTCCGATCCGCCCTCGTAAAAAGAAACCTTGCAGTAAAATCGTGCCCCTCATATGAGCATACATACGAGGCTCATCCAGAACAGGCCCTTGGCCTAATGCAGGGAAGGAAGAAGAAGAAAACCATTTGGGTTAGGTCATTTAGTTTTATTTACAATAGACAAATGGACGAAAAACTTTATTAAAACAATAATTATTTAAATTCATTAATTCAAATTGAAATAAAAAAAACTGTGGGTGATGGAGAAATTCCGAATATATATTTGAAAACACAATAAAAAACTGCATTAAGTACAACTATTGGTACTCATGAGACAAGAATCATGTTGACCAGCGTAATTTTTGATAAACTAGAATAATCGTATATGGACGCTCTGAGCTGTCATGTTACTATTTGGAATTTGGCGCTTGGATCACTATTGCTAAAGACCGTCCAAATGTTTTACAATGTTTTGTTTAAGCACCCAGTATTCAATAGATTATCGCTGTAGGGTTATATTATTATTGCAATGTGAACTGATATGCGTAGTTGTTAAACAAAAGATTTTTTTGTGGTTGTACAGACAGGAATATAGTTTTCTATAACCGAAACGCAAGAGCACCTGATGCTTTTGGAATGCATATCATTGTGTATCGAGTTTCCGATAGACAAAGACAATGCAGTATTATGCTATACTCAGTAACATTCTATATAGTACAGAAATATAGATTTTTGTAATGAATTCAGTTAATAACAAGACTCGAATATTGAATGCCAGTTATTTCAAAATTTACATTAATCAACGAATCTAACATATTACGAGTATACAGAATTAGCTAATACCTGCCCTAAATAAATGAAATATCAAAGGTTAATTAAATTATATGGTATAAACTATGACGAATCAAATATGACGGTTGCTAAAGTCAATGATTAATTTCGAATTTCAGGCCACTTCTTACTGTCGGATCTCGCTGATTTTTTTATAATACCTAAAAGTAAAGTGATCCCACAACAGGTCTCAGGAGGCCCTTGAGGTAGTAGGAGGTTAAGGCTCCCACTTTTTCTGGACAATCGGAACTTGATGTCAGCCGGGTTGTCAGCCCTGCGTGACGGCCGCCTTTACCCCCAGAACACTCGTATGGTTCTCATTTCAGTTAGAGGCTGAGTCGATCCCAGGGCCATAGTGCCGCCAGAAGGTTTGGGTCAGTTTAAAAATCCTGATCCCAACGGGACTTGTACCCTCGACCTTCCCGCTTGTAGAGCAGTGCCTTAACCATACGCTACGGCGTGCCCCTTGCCAATTTGTTGTATTCATCAAAATGTTTTACCCTTTCTTCCTCTAATTTTTCTATTTTATCTCCTATTTCTGTAATTTTTATAGATAAATCTTCAGAAACTACCTCATCAAAATTAAAATTATTACCTACTTCTGTTTATTTTAATATGACATACTGAGTTTCGTTGTAAACATCGAGAATTGCAACCGCTAGATTGAATTTAAAAAATTGGTTTCAGGTGAACTCCTACACCTGATGGTTCTGGAACATAATTCATAGTGGCTGAACACTCTCTGTGCCTTGAAACATATATGTATAAGTTTTCATGAAGGTCGATTGAGCGGTTTAGAAGTTTATAAATCAGAAACAAATGCAGGCTAAATTTTTATGTGTGGTAATGGAGTATATATTCAGTATTTTGATGAAGTATCCATGATCGGAAATGTCCACTTTGAACTCCACAACGTCTTGAATATTGAACGATTATGACACAGTCTCTGAGCTTTATTTCCCTTCCGAAGGAACCCTTCTTCTTCTTCCTTCCAAGTGTTAGACCAAGGCCTGTTACGATCCTATAGAAAGTTTTCCCTCCAGCGTTTCATAGGACGGCCCAGAGATCTTCGTCCTCTTGGTATATAATTATAAACAGCTTTGGGGATCCGATTTGAATTCATTCTTTCAAGATGGTGTTTCCAATTTAGTTGGTACTGTTTAATATATTTCAACAATGGTGTAGTATTAAATTATTTTAAGATATCGGTGTTCCTTTCCTGATCCCATCTGGAGTAACCCGCTGTTCTGCGCATGAATCTCATTTCACAAGCCGTTATTCTGCTTTCATGTTGTCTTTTTAGTGTCCATACTTCACTACCATAGGTCAACACTGGTCTAGCCAAAGTGTTATATAAACGTAATCTAGGTTTTTTTTTTAAATCGAAGGGACTATTATTATGCTTTCAAGTCTTATACGAGAATTTCCCGAAGGAACCCATTCTCAGAATTTGTTGTCCTGAAAAGTCCGTGGACTCTGGGGATGTTTGAGCCCGTGAACCTTGGAACCAGAGGCGAGGACAGTAACCATTAGCAGTCTACACCATTACCGATTCATGTTAAAATCAATCAGTGTTCTTCTGCAGAAAACATTTGTAGCAGGTACACATTCTACTGATTGTAGCCAAATATTCTAGAAGCAATGTTTTCAAACCTTAAAAACCCGTGATACGATAACTCCGAAGAGCCAAGGCAGACTGAAGTGGTTGGTGTCTCATGTCAGAATACAGGGACTTGGGTGGTTTGCGTGAGCAGTCCATCAATCATAATTTGTTTTCTTGCTTATGCAGGAGAATATTGGAAAATTTGGCTCAGGTTAGCGGTGTATGGACAGCTTTTGTCTGAGCGGCAATGAACCTACGGTTTCGATAGTCAGTGAGTTAGTTAACTGAGGTGGTTAGAAACAAAATGATGGAAGTAAAAGTCTTGCGATATTGAGAAAAAAAGTTTAAAGTTTGAAGTTGTATAAGAAAATCATAGGTAATTGTAAATTGTGACAATCATTCTTTCCTAATGCATACTCTTATTTTACTCTTATTATTTTGTCACAAAAAATTAAGCTCCTGTAATGTAATTGGGCACCAAACCCTTTTTACTTTCCTTTATTTAATGTTTTGCGAAAAATCATCATCTATGATGATCCTGAAGATTTTCGGGACTGTAGGCCGTGGTTGTGAGCCTTGTGAGAGTGAGAGACTGCGTCTGGCATCCTCAAGGATTGTCTTGAGGCTGGCAATTCTGTCCACTGTCTGTCCTATTTATACGTTCACCGCGATGTGTTCGTAAGTTATATCTGCCTTCTGATTGGTCAGCGGTAGGGACTTCCATTGCTCCAATGAGATTGCTGTTTGATGGTCTAGTCTACTGTACTTGTAGAGGTTTGCATTCTGCGTTTTTTAGAACCGCTATCCGTATTTTGTTGACTTTTAATGATTCTTCTTTTCGATATCTAGTCTATGTCAATACATCATTATCATCATCATCATCATCATCATGATCCTTAGCGGATTTGGTCTTTGCTTGTTCCGATCTCACATCTGATCCAAAACGTCGTCTTATAATTGAGGAGTTGAATGGAATATGGGCACAATTAAAATATATACGTTTTGATAAATTAGCAATTGATATATAACTAAATGCATAACCTTGTTGTTTATTTTAATTTATACAATCAGCTGCTGAACCTGCTGTAATCGAGATATCGAAACAAAACTTTTCAGGCTGACCAACTACAAAATGGCGAGTCCAAAAATGCATTGAACGGAAAAAGGGAAAAACATGAGTTGTGCCCATATTCCATTCAAGTCCACCCGGTTGAATCGTGTGAGACTTTTGAGAAAGATCGTTTTACGTGGTGGGTTTCCAGCACGACGCACAACCGCAAACCTGGAGGGCCGGAGGTTTTCTGTTGGGGCCCCATTCCCTTAGAAGGATGCCTTCTCTTCGGATGACGAGAATCCTCTTCCCGGGTTTATTTTCGGAGTTTTTCTTCTCCTACAACATTACCAATACTTACATTTTGGTTAAAGTGTGTTGGGGCCTATTTGCTTCTAACCGCCTCAGTTACGACGTGCAGATAGTGTTTGAGAACTATTTGACCATACCGTTTTCTTGGCATTTATATTAAGATGAGCAAAACTGGAAAATAATTCCAGCCAGAAACTAGCTCTGTCCGGGGGTCTGACCTGGACTCACGGGTCTGAAGGAGGGACGTTATCACGAGATCACAGCAGTAGGTTTACTTATTTTAAAAACCTGAAAATGAGAAGAATGAATTGATTTGATGTAATTTTATTCAAAGTCATGTTTATGTCAAATGTAAGCTTCATCTTGGAAATTTTCTATTCTATCTTACATCTCTTTCTCTCTTAGACTTTATTCGCAATAACAGATGGAAAATCCTCACTTCATTCCCAGTCATAACTCGATGCTGTGGTTTTTGAATCCTCTCCCCGCCCCCTTTCCATTTCCTATGAAAGATCTTGCCAAAATCCCCAGTTCACGCTCATATTAAAACATGTCCTTTCATTTGCAAACGTCATTCAATATCCATTCTTCAGACTGAGAACATATACAGTACTGAATTGTCAACGGCTTTATGTATTCATTTCATTGCTTAGAGATTTATTGAGCATCGCTGTACAAAACAGTTGCTTTCTTAAGAGGCTTTAAAAATACTTCATTTTTCTAATGTTAAAACACTACTCATACATGTCTTCTCTGAATCAATTTATTGCAGATGGATGGCATTTATGAAAGCTCTCACTGTAATATTCTTATTCTACTTCTTCTGTGCCACCAATAATAGTACAGTAAAACTTGTTTAATCCGGAACGTGAATAATGCGGAAGTCTGTCCAATGTGAACAAATTCATTGGTCCCGGCGAAATAATAGTAATTTTATTTGTATTTATCTTGCATAAAACGGAAGCTGTCCAACGCGGAAACGGAAGGATATTTTTACACAATTAATGAAAAAAATGTTTATAAAACGGAAAGACAGACAAATAAATTGGTTTCCACTTCATTGAATTTCCGTTATGCCAAGAAAAACAATAAGGAATTATTACTACCGCCGGGTGAAGTATATGTTCTACCTGTACCTGAAATTTTATTTGGAAACCAAACGCCATTCTTCTCTGTCCATCCATTGATCTTCCTCCATTCCTCTGATATTCATAGCTGCTTGTACCCCTTCTATCCAAGTTTTCTTCGGTCTTCCTCTCTTCCTTCTTTCCATTGGGGTCAATTCCATAACAATTTTTGGCAATCTTTGCTCTGGCATTCTTTTGACATGACCATACCACTGCAATCTTTTCTTTTCTATGATGTCTATGATGTCCGGCTCCTCTTGCACACCCATAATTTCCCCTATTTCTTTATTTCGCATTCTATCCATTCTAGATTTTCCAGCTGATCTTCTTAAAACATCCCTTTCTGTACTTAAAATTATTTTTATACACACACACACACACACATATATATATATATATATATATATATATATATATATATATATATTACGGTATGTTCGGAAAATTCCTTTATAAACTTCTAGGACTTGTAGAGGGAATGAGTTAGATATGGTCCATCCATCCATAGTAATTCTGCCCGAGGGCAGGTCTTTCACTGCAATCATAGCATTTTCATGCTATGCTTTGCAGCTTTAATAGGGAAATATAGGTGTGGTAGCTTCACGTTGATTTCCACACCGGTGATGGATGATGATAATGATAAGAATGACGATGATGATGGCCGGATGATTTTCGGGGACCGTTGGGCCCTAAGCTTCCTGACATTTGTCTTACAGGTGAGGAAAAACCTTAGATAGGGGTTTGAATAAAAAAAGGGCAATATCCGGAAACGTACCATTTTCTTTCTGCAGATAAAAAAAGTTGGCATTAAGGATTTAAATATTTCTCGTCTGTCGGGGATAAATCAATAATCATTAATGACTTATTACTTAATTAATTTACATGACCCAACATTGACTGATTTCGTGACTAGAGTACATTAATGAGTGTAAGATGGTCTTTATGTATGAGTTAGAAGGGAGAAGGGATAGAGACCATCCTACTTTGAGATAGCTGAAAATTGTGGGAAAAGGTCTGCAGGATTTGGGATGAAGCACATCGAAGAGGGAAGCTGAAGATAGAGCTTTATGGGTGTGTTTCTGAATAACTAAGTTAAACTATAACATATTTGTGCCCATGAAAAATAAGAATATATTTTTATTCACGATATCATATATACAGTGCAACAATCTATACTTTCAGGAAAGTTAATCTGTTTATACCGATACTTTCCCAAGTTCTGCAAGGTAGCTCTTTTGAGAGAATTTCTTAGCCAATATAATTTAGTTATGCTTATTTCACTACATATGGCAGCGAGTAGGCAACTTAGGCATATATTGAAGGCAAAGCCAATTAAATAGTGCTCAGAGTCTCTAATTTAGGCTTGAAAATGATTTTCTTCTTTTTTTTCTTTGTAAATGACACTACAGCCGAATAAGGACCTTCTCCTCCTCAATGAGCCTCCTCCAGACATCCCTCTCCGAAGAAAGCCTTTCCCAATGATTTGACATTTTTTAAGATCCTGGCGCACACAATCCCACCATCTATTCTTAGGTCTTCCTTTCAATGGTTCCTTGAGGTTGTGAACAGAAGATTTGTTTTACTTTTCTATTATTTGTCATTCTATTAATATGTCCAATCCATCTCAAACGGCCAAGCCTAATGTGTGAGACAATATCAAGATCTCCTAATAATTGTATTAATTATCTATTATATATTCTTCTCCAGATGTTATCTACACGAACTGCTCCCAATATTCTTCTCAGTACCTTTCTTTCAAAATATTTAAACGATTGCATATATAAGAGTCAAGTATCCAATTTTCAGAACCGTAAATAACAATTGGTCTAATTAATGCTTTATATATCTTGATTTTGGTACAGAATGGCTCTTTAATGTGGGAAGAAGAGCAAAATATGCTTTATTTGCAATTCCAATTCTATTTATTTCAGTTCATAATTCATTTTTATTGGTTAAAAGAGTTCCTAGATACACAAATTCATTTACAATGTCAAAATTGTAACTTCCCATAGCAATTTTATGACCCGGTAGGTAAATTTTCCTAGAAACAGTCATGAATTTGGTCTTATTTTCATTTATCTCCAGTCCACGTTTACATGTTTGAGTTTCCAGCGGCAAGCATTGTTTCAATAACATTTGGGATTCTTCTCCCCGAGATCATCAATTCATCTACATATGCGAGAAGCTGGACTGTACTTATTAAACAATGTACCTTCCATCTGAATCCCATCGAGAATTATTTTACTAGTCCGAAAATATTCAGACTGTGATCCACGGCTCGTCCTTTGGATTTTTCCACCTAAAAACTCCATCGGCTGGGTTTGAACCCACAACCCTGGAGTCCAGAGAAATGTTAGTAGAGAATAAATAACTTAGCTTGGTAATAAACACAGTGAATTAATTGTGTAAATAACAAGAGTTATAGAAGTTCATCTGTTGAAAGCGTTTAGAACTGAAATGGTAAATTAATTGTACTGTTGGCAGGTGGACACTGTAACCTTTTTAACAGGGAAGCAATTAGGGAACGGGAAATTAGGTTTAAATCCCATACCTAACCAAGATTATTGGCGATTGCTTTGAACAGAAAAATGTGTTCCATTCAAGCATGCTTCACAAATGAAATACCATCAAATTTCCTGTGTGGCTAATTTTCAATCGGCCAGTTTTAAAATCGTTTGCAATTTTCTAAGGTATGTGCTTCAGGCAGGTCTCAAGTGCTCCCCATGTAAGCCTGTAAATCTTCCTTAATAGTAGATTAATAACTCCTAGATATTAAACACAAAATAAATACATTTAATCTAATGTCTGACACTATTAAAATAACCCTTAAAAACAAACAAACAAAAATGAAATTTTATAAAGTAATGGCTGTTCCTGTATTGAAGTATGGATCAGAATGTTGGACAATCACTAAAAGACAAAAACAAAGATTCGAAGTAGCTGAGATGAGATTTTTAAGAAATATAGCAGGATATACTCTGCTGGATAAGCAAAGAAACGAAGATATGCCAACCATGACATCTATGAGCAAATAAGGTAACATAAAAATTAACTTGGTCTAGTAACTCCTTACAAAGGAGAGGCTATGGCTCAACAATGGGCTACGCCATTATAGATAGATAGATAGATAGATATAGATAGTATAATATTGTATAGAACAGAATTCTGCATATTTTACAGTCCAATATAAACTGTTGGGTGTGGATATTGACTTATTGGCGATGAAAGAACAATATCAAGATTAGGGAAAAATCCTAAAACAAACAATTAGACAAAATTAGACGGATCTAAACAATAATTATGAGGGCGATACAATTTCTACAGTTAAGCAAAAACATATAGAAGATACCTTAGAATTCTTTAATATAGGCTACAGAAGAAAACAATCAATTTAAGTGATAAAAGAGAAAGATTGAATTCTTTCGGAAAAATGTAAAAAAAAAGGAATCCCGATAATAATATTCCAAGGGACACCTGGAGGTAGGAGGAAAAAGCAAACCATGTCAATGTGGATGGATGATGTCATGAGTATGAACAGTAGAAAATTTAGCTAAGAGAGTGTAGTATAGTTCTGGCTTCTTAACCGCTGTTGAGGGGTCTATGGTGTATGGTGCGGTAAGAGGGGAGGGCGAGCAGGTACTGCCAGCAACTATCCTCAGTTTTGAAAACATAATAGTTGCTAACTCACTGGTACTATCGAGTGGCCGCACGGACATAAGCTCTCCATATATCCCTATACTGAGCTAATGTTGTCTAATCGTTTCCTATACAATCTACTTCCTTCAAATCATTCTTGGTCTACCAACTGGGCGTTTTATCCCTTTGGTTTTCTTACAAGAAGCTTCCATGCACGTCTTTCATTCCCCATTCGTGCCACATGTGCTGCTCAACGCAGTCTACGAGACTTAACTGTTCTTATTATATCTGACTTCCTATAAAGACCATGTAGTTCTGTTATGTAGTCTTCATTCACCTGTCTTCATCTCTCTTTGGTCCAAAAATAACTATTCTTATTATATCTGACTTCCTATATAACATCATCATCATCATCATCATCCTGCCAGGTATTAGTCCTAGAAGAACTGTTACGGCCTGAGAAAGCGGTTTTCGTGCCATCTTTTCATGGGTCGACCAAGTGACCGTTTCCCATTTGGACAGTAGTTCATTATTGCTTTGGGGATCCTGGATCTAGCCATTCTTGAGACATGTTCCTTCCAGTTTAGCTGATATCTGGAGATGTAGTCCAGTATTGGTGACACATTAAGTTCTTGAAGGATTTCTACATTTTTCTTTCGATCCCATTTGGTGTAGCCAGCTGTTCGGCGCATAAATTTCATCTCACAAGCTGTTAGTCTGCTTTCATCTGTCGTCCTTATAGTCCACGCTTCACTCCCATAACATAGGACTGGTCGAGCCATTATTTGATAAAGACGAGTACGAGTTGATTTTTGCACTAATGAAGGTTTTAAAACTCTATTAATGATTCCCATTTATTTGTTGAATTTCACAATTTTCTCTGGTAAATCCAAATTTTCAACAAAAGAAAGTTTATATCCTAAATAAGTAAACTCATTAACTCTCTCTAAAATTTTGTTATTTAAACACATTTTGCTTGGTATTGGGGATTTTCCACGAAAGGCCATTATTTTAGTTTTATTGGTAGATATTTCCATTGAATATTTCTGGGCTATCACATTTAAATTATGTACTGACCATTGTAGATCATCTTCAGATGTTGCTGGCAAAACAAGATCATCTGCAAACATTATTATATCTAATTTTAAATTTCTATTGATAGTGATACTTCCACGTTTTGTTTTTCTAAAGTCTTTTACAATGGCATTCATGTATATGTTAAAAAGTATAGGGGAGAGGCCACAACCTTGTCTGACTCCTATATAACATACTAGTTGCTATACGTTGAATTTTCTTATCTACTAGTTCTGTTGATGTCTAATAAGTTTTTGAAGTGTTCATTATAGAATAGCGTTGTTTTTGTAACAATTAATTTTATTACTGTTTTTATTATATTATTAATAAGAAAATCTTTTTTTTTTTTTCGTGGCTACTAGTTCCTTCCTCCACTCGGCAATGTTCCGTCCTCTCTCGCGCCTTTGGTTTTACAAGATGGCTATCGCTGCCATTAGAGGATCAATTTCAATTTTAAGAAACCATCTTTACAAAATTTCTACTTTGTAGTACGTATACTTCAATTACAATTTGAAATTTTAAAATGTATTTACAAAATGTATTTCATCAATTTAAAAAATTGTCTGTATCACTTTGTCCTTGAGGCAATCATCTAATCAGGAAAGTTGCATATAATAAAAGAACTGGACTGTATGTAATATAGAAATCTTTAGAGAAATAAAATTATTCTGCGATGAACGAAAACTGTTTTCTTCTTCTTCTTCTTCTTCTTCCGAATGCAGTATTGGGTGATGATGCCCGTTCTGCGACTACAAAAACTGATCTTTCCATCGGTTGAAGGGTCTTCCGAGGTCTCTTTTGCCTTTAGGGTTGAGGTGGTAAATCATCTTTGGTAAACGGGAATTTGACATTCTCTGGACGTGTTGGAACCATTTAATCTGATAATTTTGTATATGTTCAACCATTTCCCTACTATTCCACTGCATCCTTATCTCATCACTTTTCATTCTATCCCTTAATGTTACTCCAGTTAGTGATCGGAGGAATCACTGTTTTCTTTTTTGCAATAAGTACCTAAATACGCGTAAGAAAATGTAATTTTAATTTTTACTAGGCACCGGTTGGCGAAGTCGCATTAGTTTATTTTGCGAGCGTTTGCCAAATCGAGATATCAGTCGGTCTTTAGCGATTGCTCCGCATCTGGGAATGGCATTTAAACTTGAGGGTTATAATTCCAATTAATTGCTGTTCTTGGTACATAGTTTTATGCCAGAGATTAAATTTTCCACCAATTTCTCCGATTGAGGGGAGAGCAATTTCGCTTCGTAAGTTATTTCGTCTTACGTTTAGAATTTATCGTTAAATCAATATCAGTTTCTCTTTCTAGTAATTTGGAACCAATTGTCTAGTAATTAGCATACTCTCGTCGGATTCTGAGTTTGATGGGTTCAAACCTGGCCGAGGTCGATAGATTTTTAAGAACTTAAAAATCCACAACATGGCTTCTTTCGGGAGGGCAGTAGAGCCATGGGTTTCGTGCCATAGATTTATAGAATGTAACAGAATCTCAAATCGTGAATAACATTATTTTGTCGGCCTTCTTTTAACATCATCAGCAGCAGCACCAAGGCTTAGACGTTAAGGTCTGTTTCGATCTCATGCTAGAATTGGTCTGTCCATCTTTTACTGGATCTTCCTACATTTCTTTGTCCTAGTTGTTTGTAATGAAGAATCTGTTTCGGAATTCTTGACTTGGATTATAATGCATTATTTTTTTATATAAAGCTACAAAATACTCTGTACATCCTATTGTTATCCATTCTATTGATGTGGTCCATCCATTCATCTATGTATTGTGCAATTCTATCTAATAGTTTGAATATATTCAGTTCACTTCGTATAGGCCTAATTTCATTTCGTTTTGGATCTGTCATTGTATATCCAGCCACACTCCACAGAAACCTAATTTGGTTAAGACCCAGTGTTCCGATCCAATATATATATATATATATATATATATATATATATATATATATATATATATATAAAGCTACTTACTTTATTTTATATCATTTTAATTTTATTATATTCTATATTTTTGTTATTATTAACTAGTATTAGATTACATCATCATTGTATTTTGTTTAGTCTGTATTTTAATAATATCTTAAAATAGTAATATGTAGTAATTTTTGTATAATTTTACGATTCCCTGGTTGAGTGGAAGAGAAGGCCTTATGACCTTAACTCTGCCAGCTAAAATAAATTATTATTATTATTATTATTATTATTATTATTATTATTATTATTATTATTATTATTATTATTATAGTAGTTTTGGAACCGCCATTGTTTTGTAAAATTTTAAGTGTCGCCTTTCTAGTTCCTTTGAGACTTCGTTTTATCGCGCCACACATATAATTAAATTTATTTATTTTGTTTTCAATGTATTCACTTTTTCTATGTGACACATTGTATCCTTATTTCCTAATCAAATTAAATATCGTAAATCTGGACTCGTTTGTGGTAAAATTACTCCTTTGTGACATTTTATTCTAATGTTGTATTCAAACTGAATAGTGACTAGTTTTGTTCTGTGTCCAGATTTCTTATTTCGTATTCAGAATAAATTGTTGCACATTTTATTGTCAGTGTAACTGCTAATAACATAACTAACTAACCCACTGACTCTATCGAATCCGTAGGTTCATAGCCGCGTGAACATACGCTCTCCATACATCTCTATCCTGAGCTAATGTTTTCCAAACATCCCAGTATAATCTACTTCTCTCAAATCATGAATAATGTTATTCTCCCTCCTCATTTTTGGTCTACCAACTGGGCGTTTTACTTTTGATTTTCCTACAAGAAACTTCCTTGCACCTCTTTCATTCCCCATACGTGCCACATGTTCTGCCCATCGCAGCCTATGATACTTAACTGTACTTATTATACTTGGCTTAGGCCTATACATACCATGTAGCTCACAGTTATGTATTTTTTCCATTCACCTGTCTGTTCATCTTTTTTTGGTCCAAACATTTTTCTAAGAACTTTATCCTCAATATAATATATTTATTTAAGAGAGGAATATATTAACTTTACCACAAATATGAATGAGATGCACAAAAAAATTAAACATAGGTTCAATTCTGGAAATGCGTGCTATTATGAATTGCAGGGACTCTTGACGCCCCGTAGCGTAGTGGTTAAGGCACTGCGCTACAAGCCGTAAGGTCGAGGGTTCGAGTCCCGGTGGGGTCAGGGTTTTTAAACTGACCCAAACCTTCTGGCGGCACTATGGCCCTGGGGTCGACTCAGCCTCTAACTGAAATGAGTACCAGACGCTTGTTCTGGGGTAAAGGCGGCCGTCACGCAGGGCTGACAACCCGGCTGACATCAAGTGCCGATTGTCAAGAAAAAAGTGGGAGCCTTAACCTCCTACTACCCCAAGGGCCTCCTGAGGCCTGTAGTGGGATCACTTCACTTCTTTACCTTGACGCCCCAACTCCTTTCAAAAAACCTTAAACTGAAAATATATAAAACTGTTATTCTACCAGTTATATTATAAAGTTCTTAACAATGATTTTGGACAATAGAGGGATGAACAGACGGTTGAATGGAGAAGACTACATAACAGTGAAATACTTGGTCTTTATAGGAAGCCAGATATATTAAGAACAGTTAAGTCTCGTGGACTACGATGGGCATGGCATGTGGCACGAATGGGGAATGAAAGAGGTGCAAGAAAGCTTCTTGTAGGATAACCAGAGGGAAAACGACCAGTTGGTAGACAAAGAATGAGATGGGAGAATAATATTAACCATGATTTCAGGGAAGTAGATTATCCGGAGGGTCGAGGGTTCAAGTCCCGTTGGGGTCAGGATTTTTAAACTGACCCAAACCCTCTGGCGGCACTATGGTCCTGGGGTCGACTTAGCCTCTAACGGAAATGAGTACCAGACGCCTGTTCTGGGGGTAAAGGCGGCCGTCACGCAGGGCTGACAACCCGGCTGACATCAAGTGCCGATTGTCTAGAAAAAGTGGGAGCCTTAACCTCCTACTACCCCAAGGGTCTCCTGAGGCCTGTTGTGGGATCACTTTACTTTACTAGATTATACAGGTAATGATTGGAAAACATTAGCTCAGGATAGGAATGTATGGAGAGCTTATGTCCGCGCGGCAATGAACATAGGGTTCGATAGTGCCAGTGAGTAAGTAAGTATCCAAACTGAAAAGTATGCGTAACTATTTTTTTCTCTGTCCAGATTTCTGATTTCATGTCAGAATAAATTGTTGCACATGGTATTGGCAATATAACAGCTAATGGCATAACTAACTAACTCAGTGGCCGCGTGAACATAAGTTCTCCATACATCCCTATCCTGAGCTATTGTTTTCCAACAATTCCCTTTATAATCTACTTCCCTCAAATCATGAATAATGTTATTCTCCCACCTAATTCTTGGTCTACCAACTGGGCGTTTTCCTTCTGGTTTTCCTACAGGAAGCTTCTTTGCACCTCTTTCATTCCCCATTCGTGGCACATGTCATGGCCATCTCAGTCTATGAGACTCTTTATATCTGGCTTACCATGCAGCTCACAGTTTTTTTTTTTTTTTTTTTTTTTTCCATTCGTCCTTGTTGTTCGTCTCTTTTTGGCCCAATGTGTTTTTTCTAGGAACTTTATTCTCAATATTTAAGAGAGGAATAAATTTAATTATATATGTGGAACAATCAAAAGGATATTTAAAAGCACAAGAAAAGAAACAGAACCAAAATTTTATAAAGCAGTGGCAGTCCCCTTACTATTGTATCGTAGTGAATTTTGGGTTTTAACTAAAAGAGAAGAGAAGATCATAGAAGCAGCTGAAATGAGATTTCTGAGAAGTGTGGCTGGTTGCAAACTTCTAGATAAGAGAAGAAGTGAATATATTAAAAATGAGCTAAATATCTTTAAGCTCTTAGATAGAATAAAAGAATCTAGAAACAAAATGGAAAGAACATGTTCAAAGAATGGAAGATGATCGCATTCCCAAAATTATACTTAAATACAAACCAAAAGGACGCAGGAATGTTGGTAGACCGAAGAAGAGATGGATCCAACTTTTGAAGGAGAATCTATGAGACCGGAACAAGCCACATAGGCTTAATCCGTGATTGTTGTTGTTGATGATGATGATGATGATGATGATGATAAGAGAGGAACATTAACTTTACGACAAGTAGTAACATTATTATACGCTGATGACCAGGTAATAATAGGAAATACAGAAGACGAACTTCAAAGGAATATTTTTAAACTGCATAATATATGTGAACAATATAATCTCAAAATATCCATAGAAAGAAACTAAGGTAATGACATTCCAAGGGAAAAATCAAATCAGATCGAAAATAGTAATAGGAAACAAAATCATAGAACAGGTGAACCATCTCAATTATCTAGGATGTGACATTTCATTTAATTATGATAATGATATAAGTAATAAAATAGCAAAATTCCAAGGAATATGTGGTACGATAAAACGATCACTAAATAACAAAACAACAAGAGAGACCCAATTGAAATTTTATAAAATGTTGGCAGTACCAGTACTACTCTATGGATCAGAAGCCTGGATACATAAAAAACAAGATCTAAGTAGGATAACGGCGGTAGAAATGAAATTTTTGAGATCTGTAAAGGGTGCACTAAGGAAGACAGAATCAAGAACACAGAAATAAGACAGGAACTTGAAATATTTGCAATAACTAATAAAATAGATACATATAGACAAAAATGGAAGCAACACATAGACAGAATGAATGAAGATAGATATCCAAAACAAATAACAAAATAAAAATCTTAAGGCACCCGAGATGTGGGCAGACCTAGAAAGAGATGGGCTGAAGTCGGAACGGGTCAACCGACCTAATCCATGAATGCAGATGATGATGATGATGATGACAAGTAGTAACTGTGCAAGCTTGACTTCTGTAGGACCTGACTTGTATGCCTTTTTTTTACAGGGGGTACTTTTAATAAGGTGTTTAGGCCGTATAGAACAGTGTATTGGTTGTTGATTCTATAGATGTAATGCGGTAGCCTGAAGGCTCAGTCGAAATGAAATTCCTCTTGCACCACTCGATTGGCAATGGGAATGCGGGAGAAAAATCCCAAGAGAGACTCTCAAAATGCTCACAGCCACTAAACATTAGCCTCAACCTAAAATCAATATGGACCTGCCAAGTACGTATAGAAATAATACGTGCAGCTCATGTCTATGTTGTGGAAATCCCGATGGGGGAAAATAAAAGGAAGATGGTCATTTTTGAGGTACTTGAACTCTTTTACAGCAAAATTCAGCTGTTTATTCCCAACGAACACTTCAGTATTTTGGCACACCGCAAACATCTCTATTCTCTCATCCGAGGTTTTTTCTTTTAGTTTTTTATTTTTATTATTATTTTTTTTAGTGTCAATCTTGCCTCTCGCAACAGGCACACGTGTTCAACCTAGCATAGATAAAAAAAGTGCGGTCAGACAGCACCAGTGAAAAAAAAACATAGAACATTTAGAGATTTGAAAATATATATATATATATATATATATATATGGTATGATAAGAAAAATAAATGCTTGGACGGGATTCGAACCCGGACCTCTGAGTCTGTACCTCAGCGTGATATCCATTACACTAACAGGCGAATCCAATTCAAACACTTATTTTTTCTTATATATGTATTATATTCTCCATTATTACTAGATGTCGCGAGAACTCGGTCTTCACTGCCATCTAGCAGCTGACTATAACAAGTAAGCAAATTAAAGATAATATTTTTACCTTATAGCAGTGACGCTTTATAGATGTTATAATTAAATGTTTAACATTGAGCAATGCAAGCTTAATATGGTATGATAAGAAAAATATTCTCTTTAATTTGCTTACTTGTTATAGTCAGCTGCTAGATCGCAGTGAAGACCGAGTTCTCGCGACATCTAGCAATAATGTAGAATATAATACATATATAAGAAAAATAAGTGTTTGAATTGGATTCGCCTGGTAGTGTAATGGATATCACGATGAGGTACAGACTCAGAGATCCGGGTTCGAATCCCGTCCAGGCATTTATTTTTCTTATCATACCATATTAAGCTTGCATTGCTCAATGTTAAACATTTAATTATAACATATATATATATATATATATATATATATTTCCAGCCAAATGTCATCTATTCCAATGTTATTTAATCTACAGTAAGCGATTACTTTTTGTGTATACGAATTTTTTTTACATCATGGAGTTGTAAGAATAATTTTTGTAATTTTTTTGACCTGGTTGAGTGGTAGACAAGGCCTCAAGGCCTTAACTCTACCAGCTAAATAAAACTATTATTATTATTATTATTATTATTATTATTATTATTATTATTATTATTATTATTATTATTATTATTATTATTGTCGGCCGCGGTGGACTAGTGGTTATGCTCCTTGCCTCTGGTCCCGAGGGTCGCGGGTTCAAACCCGGCCGGGGTCGATGGATTTTTTTAGGATGGAAAAATCTAAGGAGCAAGTTTTCCGGAAGGGACTTTAAGCCATGTGTCCCGAATCTGAAGATTTTCAGGCTCGTAAAAGATCCGTAAACCTGATTGAAAAGGGCTCTAAGCAAAATTTACCGAATTTTCCCGTCCTAGTACTACCTTGGTTCCCTAGATGTCAGTATGAAGCGGAATGCAGACCACGGACCACTCAAATGACATTTACACGAAAATAAGTGTAACTAAATTAATATGGTTCAAATTCTTCCCTGTAGGGAGAGCGACTAAATCTCTGTTAAGGGAAACATGGGCTTACAAGACAAGATAATATTAAATTAAACGAAATGTAAGATTTTTTCATGATGAAGAATGCACATTTCTTCATATAAGTTTTTTTTTTTTTTTTTTTTTTTTGCGTTTTGTCGTAGGCTACTTGCCACGAGTGGCGACCGCGATTGAAAGTTCAACTTCCTAGATTTCGGGGTTGCCAACCTAAATAACTATACTGTAATACTACATATTACCCACGTGCGGGAAGTAAAACCACTGCCCATTATGTATATACAAAAATATAGCTATCCTAAATGTAGTGTTAATATACATTATATGAAAGAAATCAATGCATTTTAAATGAACTGAACTTAAGTTGAAACAATATTGAAAGTTGACATAACAAAATTCTACTGAAAACTTTTAGACTTTTTAGCTTTACGTCCAATATTCTTATTTTTGAGGAAGCTAACTAGTGTAACAAAATCTATAATATTGATACCTTCTTTTAAATATGTCATCGTCATCAGCATTGAATATTCTGATCACAAACTCGCTGGAGACTTTAATGTTTCACTCCTAAGCACGAAATAAGCAACCAAACTTTTTTCACTTACACTATAATTCTTCTCCTCCACCCACTTTCTGAATGAAATGTATGTTTTTCACATCTTAATTTAGATTTCTTTGGCACTAACGAAGCACATCCAACTTCCCACGCTTCTTCAATTTCGTAGTTTTGACTACAATCATTCATACAATGCAGCCATTTTATGTGAGATTGATATCAAGGCCTGCTGTAATCTCAACATTTATTTTCGGCATTTAGCATATATACATTGACCAGACTGCTAACGTCAGTCAATTGTTTATAATGAACGCAAATATTTTCAACAAAGTTGCTATTATTTAACTATTATTTATTATTTTGAAAATACCAACGCGTAAAAAATATTGTACAACGCACATTTGTGAAGTGTTTTACAGAATCTCGGAAATTAAAAACCTGGCTATCGCTCGATTTTTAAACATTTTCCTCGATTGTAACTATAAATCTTACATGAAAATATATAGGGCCTATATAAAATATGACGTTTGTTTCATTAAAGTGACCCAAAATACGCGTATATTTCCGGGATTTATTATATAGGCCTATTCCTTATAATTGACTTAGGCTATATTTAGATTTCTAGATTTTCTTTGTGTTCCCTTGCATTATCTTCTACGTTCCCATTAATTTTCATATCTAATCCATTTATTTTCTGTTACTTTGATGTTTTGTGCCATAATGATAAGTTATTTTATTCTCTTCCTTCTTCCTTTTAGCACTATGCCTTCTGTTTTCCTTTTTTTTAAAGCCTATACCTTTACATTATTTTGTATTTATTATATTCAGTCTAAAATTGAATCTTTGTCGTCAATTTTTTATATCATATTTATTTTTTTGACTATTTAACTCATGACCCAAATGGGAGTCAATGATCAATCACATTTCAATGATTTTTTATTTACAACCAATCACAGTCGTGTTTCGCCCAGAATTTACCAACTAAAGTTTATCATAATAAAAAAGCACCTCCTTTTTAACATTTTGAATAAGTCATAGCATTATTTTGCAGTGACTGACTCTCCAAGAAATAAGGCTACCAGATTGTATATATAGTGCGTGAATGTCAACAAAAAGCGCATGCGAGAGATAATATAAAAACATTTGTAACAATTGATTATACCACAAAAAAAACCACTGTTTGCACTTTCTTACATGAATTATTTTCCAGGAAATGACGTTCCAGAAAAATATAATTGACATATTTACATTATAGGAGATCAGAAATTAATTAATACCTATAGCGTTGGTTATAAATTTCTCCACTAGGGTGTAATCTTACAACATTGCGATCCTTTGGCAATAAATAATATGATCTGGTTGCAGCGATGAACAAAAGAAGCAAATGAAGCGTATCAATCGTTTCTCATTTATTTTCAAACATCGCCGTTTACATTAAATATATAAATATTTTAAAATAAATATATTTAAATAATGATTTGTGAGTAAACAGCTTAATTTTATTTGTTAAATAGTCCTAACAAATGCCACTCTTGATTTCCAAATTCTCTAGATAAATTCACTTCGTGAGTCGTGAATTTATCGATAATTTGGAAATCACTCGTGGCATTACTTATGATAATTTACTTGATCGCTTGAGAAAGCCATTAAGTTAAGGTTACATTAATATATTTTGTCCCGTGCCGTAGCCGAGCAGTTATATCAATGAAGTAATATGTTGCTGGAACAAAACATATAAATTTGGAATAAGAATATCAGAAAATAGGAAATTAAACACCCTATTGTTTGCAGATGACCAAATAATAATCGCAAATTCCGAAGATAATCTACAGAAAGGTCTGTATGAACTTAACAAAATTACAGAAGAATATGGATTAAATATGTCTACAGAAAAACAAAAATTATGGCATTTCAAGGTGTAGATCCTGTCAGAAGTAAAATTGTACTGGACAATAACATTTTGGAGCAGGTGAATAATTTTACATATCTAGGATGCAATATCTCATATGAAGAAGAAAGGGATGTAAATGAAAAAATATCTAAATTTTTAAGAATTTTAGGGTTAATAAATTCTATCTTCAAGCCACAGTTAGTCCAAAAGCATTCAAGACTGAAAGTGTATAAAACACTGACTCTTCCAACTCTTTTGTATGGTAGCGAAGTATGGACGTTGAAACAGAAGGATATACAGAGACTTAGATCTGCTGAAATTAGATATCTTCGGAGGACTGCAGGATACACACTACTAGATCTCAAGATGGATGCAACATGTTCATCGAATGGAAGATCACAGAATACCCAAACAAATGTTAAGATATCAAACTGCAGGAAGAAGAAGACCAGGACGTCCACTCAAAAGACTTCTGGATGGTGTTTCTCTTGAGGCCGAAACAGGTCAACAAATGGCCTAAATTCGTGAATGTACTATGATGATATGATGATCGCTTGGTGCAGAGCTACGGGATTTGCGTTAGTTCGATTCCCCATAGAGAAACAAGTTTTCTCATAGAATTTCGGCCAGTATGGGGCTGGTGCCCATTCAACATTGTGTGGAATTTGGATTAGGGGCTCCGGATTGAGAATAACAGCTGTAACGGCGGGGGACCCGACAAGGTGACACATGTCTTACCTTTACTGGCTGGATAAACGTCCATCTCTTATTGACTCATGTGATATGAGGCCAGCTTTGAGGAAGTTCCTGAATTCAAATACCTAGGAACAATAATCACAAATAGGAATGAGATGCACAGAGAAATTAAACATAGGCTCAATTCTGCAAATGCGTGCTATTATGCATTGCAGAGACTTTTGATGTCCCAAATCGTTTCAAAAAACGTTAAAGTGTAAATATATACAACTATAAGTCCACCAGTTGTATTATACGGATGCGAAACATGGACTCTTACTTTAAGGGGGGAAATGAGATTACGAGTATTTGAGAATAAAGTACTTAGGGCAATTTTTGGACCAAAGAGAGATGAACAAACAGGTGAATGGAGAAGACTACATAACAATGAACTACGTAGTTTTATAGGACGCCAGATATAATAAGAACTGTTAAGTCTCGTAGACTGCGATGGGCAGGACATGTGGCACATATGGGGAATGAAAGACGTGCATGGAAGCTTCTTGTAGGACAACCAAAGGGAAAACGCTCTGTTGGTAGACCAATAACGAGGTGAGAGAATAACATTAACTATGATTTGAATCAAGTAGATTATACAGGGAATGATTGGAAAGCATTAGCTCGGATAGGGATGTATGGAAAGGTTATATCCGCGCGGCCATGAACCTACGGGTTCGATAGTGCCAGTGAGTAAGTAAGATGTGAGGCCAGTATCCGACTGGTTGACCAAAAGCCTTCTTCGGCCTGTCGGGCGAAATTTTCAGTGTGGAGCTATGGTGTGGTTTTATTATTTCCTTCTGGTGGAATATTACGGCACGGAGGATCTGAAGTTTATAATAAATATTTATTTATAGGCTACTGTGAAAGTGGGTTCTTACTAATTTTTAACTCGAATATGGTTTATAATACATCTTTTAGCCTATTTGGAAGGTAATAAAATAAATATCCTCAACTCGGATTGAGGAATGAAATGAGATGAAGACCCTATATTTATAAAGGGTGCCGGCCGACCACTCCTGACGCATCGACACAGATGAGATTGATATGGAGAAATGGTGGAATTAAATTTGTGGTAGGGAAAAACGAGAGAAACCTCGAGAAAACCTTTCCAAGCTTCGTTTCCTCCACCAAGAAACCTAATGGAGTGACAGAGACTCGATCTGGGGACCCCAATGGTAAGAGGCCAGGATGTACGTTCTTTAAACTTCAATATTTTTCAGTGATGGACACTTTTAGTGCTTATTTTGGTCATGGATTACAAAACATAGTTGCCAAATTTAGTATGGAAATATCAATTAACAAAACTAAAATTATGGCATTTCATGGGAAGGACCCCATACAAAGTAAAATCTGTCTACAGAATAAAATTTCAGAGAGATGTAATCAATTTAAATATCTTGGATATTATCTCTCTATCTGGGATGAAAAGGATATCCCTGAAAAAATTACTAGTTATAATAAAAGTTTGGGAATTATTAATCATGTTATGAAACCATCCCTTGTACAAAAACACCAGATTACGTTTATATAACACTTTGGCTAGACTAGTGTTGACCTATGGTAGTGAAGCATGGACACTAAAAAGACAACATGAAAGCAGAATAACAGCTTGTGAAATGAGATTCATGCTCAGAACAACGGGTTACACCAGATGGGATCGGAAAAGGAACATCGATAACTTAAAAGAATTGAAGACTACGCCAATTTTGGAATATATTAAACAGTACCAACTAAATTGGAAACACCATCTTGAAAGAATGAGTTCAAATCGGATCCCCAAAGTTGTTTATAATTATATACCAAGAGGACGAAGATCTCTGGGCAGTCCTATGAAACGCTGGAGGGAAAATTTTCTATAGGATCGTAACAGACCTTGGCCTAATACTTGGAAGGAAGAAGAAGAAGAAGAAGATTTTCGTCATGGAATTTGATATATTCATTTGTATTATTTATTCCTTCATGACATAACATTGACCATGTTGTGATTTTGGAACTGATGCTAAAACAGTACAGTGTTTTCAGTGCCAAACATGGAGCAGGCGTTGGAGTGTTAACAAAAAGATGTTTATATTTAATGTGATACGTTGATGAATGGCGACATGGTGCATACGTCATTTCGTGACATTTTGCTAATATGTTTGTCGTTACATGACATGGAGACCCCATGAAATAATTATTAATTGAACATCTCAATTTCAAAATATTAGTTTATTGGATTGTTGTTAAAGGGTTTTTATTATTTCATTTCTGGTACTTTGAGCTTCAATAAAATACATCACCTCTGGCTTGCTAGACCGGCTGTTGTTACGCCCAATATAAATGTATCTTGTTTGCTTGTATTTTTAATATGTTGTATTGAGTGGAATGTTAAAAAGAAATATTTGAAGAATTACTGAAATCTGAAGAATTCCTCAGGGATCCAGGAAATTTTGAGATTATTCTTCTTCTTCTACTACAAACAAGGTTTAGTATATGCAGCCTGTTCCGTAGAGATTATTCTTTATAAGAAAATAATAAATTATCCCTGGTACACAATGTGAAGATATAAGCTGCTCGAAAACAGATAAAAAAAACTATGGCTAAAGCTTACAACCTGTGATGCGACTTATTTAATTCTATCATAAACTCCTATAAAGTTTTATTCTTAGGGTTTCATTTTTCAAATTATTTTCCACCATTTACAATGATTTTTAAATTTTTTCTAGCGATTAATTCAATACTTTTGTATGATATTTAACTACATACATAGCATGAAAACAAACTAAATAAGTTTAATTATACAGGGTGTTTAATAAAGGATGGCGCAAACTTAAATGGTTGAAAGTACACGATAATAGAAGCAACAATGTCCCAATAAACATGGGTCCGCAAACGAGCCGTTTACAAGGTAATTACGAATGTATGGTTACAAGCCGCCACTGACTTCATTGTAAACATCGTCCTAGTTTGTAGAAATTTGTTTGAATTTAGACTTTACTATTAATTTTTCATCTCATTTAGTTCACATTTCACAGTTCACTTCACTTATGGGTTACCTGTTAAAGGAGACGTTAAAGTGTCTTCCTTGCATCTGGATGCAATACTGGGCTCGTCTCTGGTATGAATGTCGAATTGTTTCGAAAACCCCTGGATCATTTCTGAATTTTTGACAAGCATGTACAACTCTCTGCTCCAGTTCTTCAATCGTGTTAACGGGTGTGCTGTACACTTCGCTTTTGAGGTGACCCCAGACATAAAAATCCAAAGGATTTAGATCAGGTGATCTTGGAGGCCAAGGTACAGATCCGCCTCGACCTATCCATCTTTGGCCGTATCTGCGCGTTAGATGCCGTCTCACAGCAGCAGCAAAATGTGCCGGAGCTCCATCATGCATGTACCAGAAACTCCGACGTTGCTGAGGGGGAACATCCTCAAGCAATCCTGGAAGATGACGCCGCAGAAACCTAAGGTACCTCCGTCCATTAAGTTTTCGTGGAAGAATGTGTGGCCCAATGAGATAATCACCTAGTACGATGTTACAAACAGAGACGTCAATGGCGGCTTCTTACTATACATTCGTAATTATCTCGCAAACGGCTCGTTTGCTTGCGGACCCATGTTTATTGGGACATTGTTGCTTCTATTATCGTGTACTTTCAACCATTTAAATTTGCGCCATCCTTTATGAAACACCCTGTATAACAGGGACATTAAAATGAACTTTGAAGAATAAAGCCAGGAAAGACTCTATAATAAAATTATACAATACAATGGCAGTGCCTATTATTACTTATGCATCCGAAACATGGACAGTGACAACACAACAATCTACCAGAATACAAGCTGTTGAAATGAAATTCCTCAGACCAATAGCAGGATATCAAAGAACAGATAAAAAACACAACACAGAAATAAGACAACTAAAAGTAGAGGAATTAAACACAACAATAGTAAAATACAGAACAAACTGGAAAGAACACTTGGCAAGGATGACTGAGAATAGAATACCAAAAGCAGCATACAGCTATTCACTACGAGGAAGAAGAAGTCTGAGAAGACCAAGAAAAATATGGAAGTAGTAGCAATTTGGAGCCGGAACAGGCTTAGTAAATAAGTCTAAACCGTGACGAAGAAGAAGACATAGCATGAAGACGTGGCAGTCATATAGATTTTAACTAATATTCTATGCAACAACAAAGACGTATTCCAGTGCAGCCAACATAGGGTATGTACTGTGATGATCTTGAAGAAGATTTCCGGGCTATAGACAACCCTTGAGGATGCCAGACGCTGTCTCTCGCGAAACGTCGCGGAACTTCAAGCCTCGAGACCACGGCCTACAGCTTTGACATCCCTTGTGGATTCCAAACGCCGTCTCTGGCGAAACGTCCGGGAAGTTCAAGCCTCGAGACCACGGCCTACAGCCCGGAAATCTTCTTCAAGATCATCATAGCAACTCCGGCCGTGAAAGCCTAAGTCTGTACAATAAGGTATGTACTAATTAACTGCACACATATACTTCAGAATTTCAGAACTTACTATTTATTTTTTAGCGTTGCATTTTTTCACAGGTTAGAGTGCTTAAATTGCGTTAGGTTAGCTTTTACTTTGTTTGGTCTTTGATAGTTTAGAGTACTTCAATTAAAAGGAACATATCAAGGACTCCACACTAAGTTTGTTACAAAAGGATTACGATGAGGAATAATTATATTTATTATTTCAGAAATATTTTTCTTTGTTTCATTTTTTTGAGCCTTTTTCCATAGAAGTCTTTCTTCCACTATTGATATTGGGTCCCTTTGACCTCCTGCAGGAATCTAACCCTTTAACCCCCTCCAAATCCCCTTATTGAATACAGCTATTCTTCTATCTTCAGGGGTTACTGTCACTTGGGCCCATCAAGCGATGTTTTTGATAAACAGGCGAATAAGCCTTGCCTAATTCCTTAAAATAATTTATCAAATAAAATATAAATTAATTCCTCATATACTAATTTAATCATTATTACTTTTAATATTAGCTTTTAGGTTCGTTAAATAGCATGTATATGTTGACTGCATCCCGTGATTCCGTAGTGTAAACCACTTCGCGTTTGTTGGCGCATGCGCATGGTATATGCTTGGAACTTAGAAACATTTTTCATGTCACATGTTGTAATGTATTGCCAAAATTAATATTACGAGGGAGAAAAAAATCATCGTACCCTTCTATTCAAATGAATATATTTAGATGTGTATGACAATTAAATAATTAAAAATGTTTGGTGAACCAGAAACATTGAAAAGTTTAATTGTCTGATTAAGGCGGACACTTTGTGTAATCTGAAACTGTGCGTTGTTAATTGAGACAAGCACTTGATGTCATCAAGTTGTGATTGAGATGCAAAAGAGTGTTTCCGAACAGAGTGTGTATCGGTGTTTTGTGTGGGTGGGTGTAATCAGTACTAACACGGCTTTATGGGGCGTCGCCGTACAGTATTGTATATCCCACTTCAAAATGCTATTAACTTCCCAGCCAGTTGGTCATGTGTAGCTCTAGTACATTGCCGTCCAAACTATGGCCCGCGGGTCACATCCGGCCCGCCATGGCTTTTCGTATGGCCCGCGTAAGCACTGAAATGAACAAATTAATTTTATATTTTAAATTTATATTTTAAAATGTAACATCTAGTTTGGACATCCCTGTGTGAAATTCAGCTCTCTGGAATGTGAGGTTGAGGTGTCACTGCTCCTCTTGGCAAGTTCGTAGAGATGATTCATCCCTTATTTACCGTTTTCTCCCCCACTCCAAACTTTGAACATTACTTGTTTTGTTTGTTGTATTGTCAATCAAACAGTAGCATGTGCACGTAATTGTTCTAAAGATAGTGTTAAAGCGAGAAAAAGCTTTAAAAATACGCAAAGTTGATTCGGAGTGTTGCAAGTTTTACGAATCCTGGACCAGCAAGTACTAGCATTTCGTGTCGACATGGCAAAGCATTTGAATGACTTGAACATAATTTTACAAGGTAAAGACAAATTAATCAACCAAGTTTCCTGTGCAATAACAACTTTCTAGTTGAAACTGAAGCTATTGGAAAGGCACATGTCTGTGGAAAAACTGCGTACATTTTTCAAGTGTAAACGCTCTGCAAAATGAATATCCTGAATTGTGTTTCAGAAGTGATTATTTTGTTGAAGTTATTGAAGGAATTGAAGAAGAGTTTTCTAATAGATTTGTTATTTCAATAAAATGGAACCAGGCATTTTTTCTTTTGGTTTGGTCTCGATTTTCCTTCGATGTTAACAAAGCACCAGCAATGTTGCAATTTGAACTAATAGATTTGCAGTGTGATGACGCAATGAAAGGGGTTTCACTTTTGTATCATTTTTTTACAATTTTAATTGCAACATGGTGTCACAAATGTTTTAACATTCTTTTGTATGGTCATGTAATTTTATTTTAGTAGTAGTGGTCGTAATAATAATAATAATAATAGCAGCAGCAGTACCAGCAGTAATAGTAACGATATTTATGTTCCGGCCCGCGATCAATTGCACAATCAGTTACTGGCCCGGCCCATTAAAAAGTTTGGGCGACCCTGCTCTAGTAGATGCCTATCTGTGAGACGTGTATGTACATTTTACAATAAGCACACTACGCTCTGTAGACTGGATACAAGTCGTTAGTAACCTCGTATGACTATACTAACTAGCTCACTGGCACTATCGAACCTGTAGATTCATGGCCGCGCGGATTGGCATGGATTCCCTGAAGTACTCCTCGCCCGGAGAACCGAATGGGGGACTATTTTACCTCCGGAATGTTTTACCCCAGTATAAACCATGTCCGCATTTCTTGACGGTTGTATTTTTTACGGTGAAAGATGGTCACTCTTTTGACAAGGGTACTTTTTCCGTCTGGTTTATCACCTTCGACCAGTCTGGGATGGGTAACCCTATCGGCGGCAATGCTACCGTCGGCATAGCTCTCGGGATCATTTAAGCACACAAGCAACTCCACCACGACAAGGTAAAGATACCATGGAGGGCGTATGACTGTATAGTATTATATTTTAGTATCGTGTATATGACCTCTCAATTCAAGCGCAAAAAAATTCTCAACTTGAATATTTACGCAGAAGTGCCAGAAAGTCAAAATTAGATCATATCACAAATAAGGGAATTAGAAACATAATGGAAGCAGAAGAAAGCATAATTGCGCTACAAGCCAATAGTCGAGGGTTCAAGTCCCGGTGGGGTTAGGATTTTTAAACTGACCCAAACCTTCTGGCGGCACTATGGCCCTGGGGTCAACTCAGCCTCTAATGGAAATGAGTACAAGACGCTTATTCTGGGGTAAAGGTGGCCGTCACGTAGGGCTGACATCAAGTGTCGATTGTCTAGAAAAAGTGGGAGCCTTAACCTCCCACTATCCCAAGGGCATCCTGAGGCCTGTAGTGGGAATACTTTTATTTAGCCTAGTGGAGTTACGGTCGTGTGGCCTTCTCTTCCACTCACCAGGACAAACATACATTACATTATAATATAACAATCATATATATATATATATATATATATACATACACACATACACACACACACACACACACACACACACACTAGAAGTCCCGTCCACGCGTTTCTGTGGCTAAGGTATACGTTAAAAATTTAAATTAAGTTGCTGTCTTTCAGCCAGATTACTTAAAACTAATACTTACACGCGAAATTAATAATATTGAAAATAAAATAAACACTGAACACACTTAAATTACGAAATAATTCTTCTTCTTCACTTCCTGGTTTAGGCAAGAGTTGCAATTAATATTTGTAATTCAATTGAAATTCGCGGTTGCAACAAACAGCACAGTCATCTGGATCTCTCTTTGTTAAATAATAAACCAATCACCTTACCAAATTACCTTACACCGCCATCTGTTAGAATCGTATGGAACTCACAGATAATTGCACCGCCATGTGTTAGAATCGTATGAAACTCACAGTAAATAATAACTCTTTGTTAAATAATAAACAAATAATTTGCAATAAAAAAATAATGCAACTATAAATTTAGTTATAAACTACCATAAGTCTCAAGTTGGGTCAAGCTGCACACCGTATGCACAATTTTATTAAAATCGGTTCAATAGTTTAGGATTCCATCGCGGACAAACAACGTGACACGAAATTTATATATATATATATATATAGACCCTCGTATATCCCCATGTGGCGGCTCCGTGGCGCAAGCGGTTAGACGCTCGCCTCTCACCGCTGGGGTCCCGAGATCGAATCTCGGTTACTCCATGTGGGTTTCGTGGTGGACAAAACGGTGCATGGGCAGGTTTTTCTCGGTTTTTTTCTCCTGCCACAATTTCATTCTAGAATTTCTCCGTACTCATCTCACTCATTTCGTTCATGTGCCCCCGTGATGGTAAGTCCAATCTCCGAAGTGTCAAGTTTCTTTAAGAGGTTATTTCGGGTTTTTCGCACATGTAAGACAAATGTCAGAATACTTTAAATTCTAAATATTTCCCTAACACCTTGTGACCAAACATAATAACCCATTATGTTTATTTTGTTTAGTATGAACGTAAGAGTGATTTTACGTGTTTTGTCTTAAAGTTCGGGTTGTTTTGGAGGTGGCTCTGACATTGAGCTGATCACTCATACAGAATGACACTGCGTGCACTTATGATCCAGAGTTTAAAATTCTCTCCCAACAGATCGTGATCCGGGCGTCGTGGGACACGTAAAAGTGCCTGCAATGGGAGAGGCTAAATTAAGGAAAAGGAACCAAAATAAATTATTAACCTATAATGTTGATTATAATATATACTTTGATGTGTTTCATTATTTATCCACTAGGGTGCATTCTTACAATATTGCGATGCTGTTTGGCAATAAATAATATGATCAAGTTGCAGTGAACATATATATCCTCACATTTGTGATTTGTTTTCAAACATCGCCGTTTACATTTAATATATACATGTTTTAAAATACCTGTAACTATATTTAAATAATGACTTTTGAATAAAAAACTTAATTTTATTCGTTAAATACGGTAGCCCTAACAAATGCCACTCTTGATTTCCAAAATCCTCTAGATAATTTGGAAATCACTCTTGGCATTACTTATGAATATTGTTATTCTTGCAGTTATACGAAACATGGACTATTACCTTAAGGTGGCAGGAAAGATTACCCGCATTTGAAAATAGGAATATTGTCAGACCAAAGAGAGAAGAAAAGACAGGCGAATGTAGAAGACTACTTAACAGTGAACTACATGGTCTTTATGGGAAACTGTATATACAAAGACAATTAAGTCTGGTAGATTGCGATGGACAGGACATGTGACAGGAATGGGGAATGAAAGATATGTATGTCCTATTGAATCTCGTTGTAGGAAATAGAGGTAAAGCGCCAAATAGGTAGGCCAACAGTGAGGTGCAGTGATAACATTAATCATTATTTGAGGGAGGTAAATCATATAGAGGATCATTGGAAAACATTAGTTTTGTATAAGGATGAATGGAGAGTTTATGTTCGCGTGGCCATGAACCTACGGGTTTGATAGTGTCAATGAATGATTTAGTTGGTAGGTAGTTAATACCTTCATATTCTGATCATCAGAACATAATTTCCTCATATAAAATTGATATTCTTTTATCCATGCCTTTTCTGAATGTGCGTTAGTCTGAGAAAATATTTGTTTATTTTACTTTATGGAGTTAAGACCATAAGGTATTTTCTTCCATTTCATCAGTGTTAATTACAATATAAACTTATAACGTAAAATAAAATGAGTTAAAATATACCTTCTTAGGTAAGGTCCGTCGTCCTCAACTTATAAAGTATGTATTATTTATACCTGTAGGCCTTTCAGAATATCCGTTCCATCTTCAGCAGGTCCTTCTTCGCTACGATATCTAGTATGATAGTTGATGCTACTGGTCCTAATGTGGTGTTATCGTGACTAAAGCATCTTCTTGATGATATCGTATAGTGGGTTGTTTAGTCTGGGAGTGCTTTCATTTATTAAAAGCTTGTTGTCTATTTCCTTGATAATTTCCAGGTCTTCCAATATGTGGATTTTTATTGGATTTGTGTACTATTGTAAGGGTGTCTTCTATTGAGTTCATTCTATGACCGGCGGCGTTTATTATATGCTTAGCGTAATTAGACTTATATGCGTATACGAAATCGTTACGATGTCCTTTAAACCTTATGTTGAAGCTTCTTTTCGTTCTACCTATATATAACTTGTCACAGTCTTTGCATGTTAATTTATATATACCCTTGCCATTCAATTTATTATGTTTTTCTATTTTGTTACTTATTATATTATTTAGTGTATTTTTAGTTTTGTAGGCTATGTTTAAATTTGTATTTATTTTTCTCAATGTTTTTGCCAATTTTATGGTTTCTTGGCCTGTGTATGTTAGTGTAGTCCATGTATTATTAATATCTGTTTCTCTTTCCAGTTTCGTTATTTTAATTATATCGGTTTTCTTCTTTTGTTTTCTTATGTTTTCTTGTAACTTATAACAATTATAAATTTTGAGCTCTGACAAATCATTGATAGGGTTTCATCTGATTCAAAATATTGTTATATAAGTGAATTACATTTGATTCAAATTGAAAGGAATTGAAATCACTTGGAGAACAAATATGAATAGCATTGCTTTGATGTCAAGTGGTCGGTTTTAGTACTGTTTCAGCTCGGATGCACTGAGAGTGGACTTAATTATTGTGCAGTTAGAGGATTTCAAACGCGTCATCAAACAGTAAATAATTGTGAACAGATGACCGATTTCTATTTACAATCACGCTAATGCTATATTTAAACCATCGTATTTATATAATTACGGTATCAATTCCGGGTCAGTTGGGAATATAGAGGATCGATTTACTTACCATTTGCATATAGCAAAATTTAGAATATATGACTAGAAAATTAATAGAAGCATATGAAAAATGGTGATTAAATTTGAACACGAATAAAAAAAAACAAAATATTTATCAATAGGTGAACCAGAACAACATTTAAATTTAGAGACTGGAGGAACAATAATATCTTGTAGTGAGATCACATATTTAGGAATTAAAATAAATAAAAATGGGAGTTATGAAGAAGAAATAAGAAATATAAATAATAAAGGAAAGTTTGCAATTGCTTGCCTCAATGGAATATTATGGGATAAAAATATAAGTAATAAAAATAAAATGAATATATATCATACAATTGTTAAAAGCATCATTACTTATGGAGCAGAACTTTGGCCATTAACAACAAAAACAAATAAGTACTTTTTGGCAACGGAAATGGATTTTATACGAAGGGCCGCAAGAATTTCCGATTCGATTGAGGGTCTTTCCACTTTTCAGCGGTTGCCCTTTTACCAGCCGGCTGCTGGCCCTTCACATCCACATGTGTCAATCACAGAGGTAGATGATCAACAGCCAGTGTAGGGGTGACATGTGGTTAGCATGTCGAGTCCCCCAGCCGTTATAGCTGATTCCTCAACCTGGAGCCGCTACTTATTGTAGCTACCCAATTGCTGGATGGGCACCGGTCCCATACTGGCCGAAATACCATGAGAAAATTTCTTCCCCCATGGAGACTCGAACCAGCGCAAATCCCGTAGCTCTGCGCCAAGGCTTCCTACCTTAACCGCTCGGCTACGGCGCGGGACTCAAGAATTTCAAGAAGAGAAAAAAATTAGGAACTCAGTTATAAGGGAGAAAATGAAGATTGAAGACACTATTTTAGATTATCTTAAAACTCAGCAATTAAGATGGTACGTACATGTCCAGCGAATGGAAGAGGATCGACTACCAAAATCTGTTTTGGAATGGAAACCTGAGGGGAGACGAAGCAGAGGAATACCTTAAACCTCCTGGAGTCAGGGAATATGTTCATATATGAAGGAGAAACATCTACAAGGAGATTAGATGGACCGACCAAATTGGCTATTAGGAATCGGACGATGTCAAAGACATTAATCAACCGATGATCTATCTATCTATATATCGCACTTTTATTTATTCCATTACTTTTTAATTCTTAAAGAAGAAGATTGGGCTTTTTTGTCACCGTACCACCAGTCAATATTTGATTAGAGAAGAAGTGACTTTAGCGTCGTGTTGTACAATGTGATAAGTGATAACACATATCCCTGCTAGAGGTAATTTCCAACATATTTGCTCATATATAAGGGGATTCTATCCTAAGAGACCACCTACATTAGTGGGCAAGTTAGGGTGAGAAAATGGGCAAATACGTGTTAGAAGGACAAGTTAGGGTGAGAAAATAGGCCAGTTAGTACATCCGATTAGTTTAGCGCCAATTGTTTATTAGCGAGTTTTTGTGATAATTTGGCTACACTGTTTCAGCAATGATAATACACTTTTTACACTGAAAATGTAGTGATTTTAGGCTACTTTAAGCTGAACTTCTCATTTTAAGGTATTTACCACAATTTTTTGCGGGGAAAAATATAGATTTTTTTTTCTCAGGTAAATATTCACGAACTGCGACAATAAATTATGTATCTGCCCGTTTTTTTAAATTTATGTAGGTGGCATGGTGGTGTAGATATTTTTGCTTGTTGGGATGTGATGATGTTCGACCGAGTTCGGCAGAACAATAACTCTCTTCAGGGAGGGACACAGGTAAAACAAATATTTTTTTGCGCGATAACGCGTTTTGTCGTACTTACAGCAATGGCGACCATGATTGAAAGTTCACACCCTACATTTCGGGGTTGCCCCAACCTAAATAACTATATTGTAATAAAATAACTATACTCTCCATCCATAATAATTCTGCCCGAGGGCAGGTCTTTCACTGCAATCATAGTATTTTTTGATGCTATGTTTGCAGGTTTACTAGGGAATTGTAGGTGTGATAGCGTGAAGGATGATATTGATGATGATGATAATGATAAGGATGATGGCCGTATGATTTCGGGGACCGTTTGGGTCTTAAAGTTTTCCTGACATCTGTCTTACAGGTGAGGAAAAACCCCGATAAAAACCTCATCCAGAAAAATTGCCCCGACCGGGGATCGAACCCTGGCCCTCTGTGTGACAAGGCAGCACGCTACCTCGAGACCACAACGGTGGACAACTATACTGTAATACTACATATTACAAAACGCGTGTAGGAAGTAAAACCACTGCTCTATATGTACCTATACTACATACAATGTAACCTATATACAAAAAAAAAAACACCCAAAAGTTAGTGTTAATATTATACGAAATAAATCACTGCATTTTAAATTAACTGAACTTCATTTGAAACAATATAAAATAATAAATACGTAACTGCCGCCATTTTCTCATTGATTGATGTCACGGTCTCATGTAGTTTCAACCAATAAACATTGCCCATGCTGTTAACGTTAGTCAGTTGTTTGTAATGAACGCAAATATTTCCAACAAAGATGTTATTATTTTATAATTATTTATTATTTTGAAAACACCATCGCTAAAAAATAATGTACAACGCAAGTCTGTGAAGTGTTTTACAGAATCGAGGAAAATGTTTAAAAACCAAGCGATAACAACCTCGCATCGTAATATACTATTGGACGCCAGGTGAAATAAATTACGCACTTTATTTTTAGTTTTAACAAAATCGTAGCACTTGCCTTTAATCACAAATATGGGGTTAATGATACAAAATTTCAGGGAAGATTTAGGACAAATGCATGAATTTGATATAAGGCATCTTGGGTCCAGAAACATCTCCTTTGCAGATTCATTACCTAAACTTGTTTTCGTAAGTTGTAGGCGATCAATAATGAGGACGGATCATCGGACCGACAACGAGAATTACCATGTGCGTTTTTTAATGAACATGCCACGAAGGCAATGCAGATAGCGTTCAAGGCAGATTACACGGTGTGTATGTGATGTGATCCGTCTGGTACCCAGGTAGAAGCCATTAGAGGGCAGTCTGTGTTGAAGTGTATCAATTAACTGCAGTGAAATGGCGTATACGATGGTGTTCAGAAACTGAGGAAAGATCCCTGCCGCAACAGAAATAAAACTGGACAAAGACAAGATCAAAATAGTAAAGGAGTTTAAATATCTAGGCATTACTTTACAACCCAGTGGAAGAAGCTTCACAAAACACTTAGCAGACAGTTCAACGCAAGCAATAAATTATATATGCAGTATACAAGCTCTAAACCTGGAATCAGCGATGAAACTATTCAATGCAAATATCCTCCCAATAATAACTTAGGGGATAGAAATCATATGACCACATCTTACAGAAGCTAATCTAAACACGCTGGAAAAAGTAAAAAGCTACATACATACAAAGAGCAATAGGAGTATCAAGAACGACAAGGAGCCGTCTAGTGTACCTACTGGCAAGGGAGACTTTCCTTATCCAGGACTTGAAAACATCATACCTACTACCAACCACGGAACCCTATGAACATGCGCTACAAAGACTAGCCAGAAAAAGAGAGGAAGTATGGCCGGAATTCTTCAGCACCGGAGCGATGATAGACAGGAACTGGACAGAAGCAAATTTCCAGATGCTACACGTCATCACAAGATTAAGCGTGCATGGATTCCAGCACCTAATGTGTAGACCTAGAGATAAAACATTTCATGACCCGAAAAGTCATGCATATGTGAAGTGTGTGAACAGAAATGCGAAATATATCACATCAAAATATGCAAACAAAGAACAAATACAATTAGTGATTACACAAGACAAACCTAAAGTGTTAGGGATTGTTAAAGTGCTGTGTTATCACCTTTGCACATTTGTGCGCAATCCATTTATATAAAATGGCGTTACGGAAATGGTGATCGTGTAAGGCCAAGCTAATGGAAACAGTGGGGAAGCAGAAAGGCTGTATCGGAACAGGTATCCACGCAGGGGCAGGGAACTTGATTTAAATATCAAGGACTGATATTATCATCATCATCATCAACAACAATCGCGGATTAAGCCCATGTGGCTTGTTCCGGTCTCATAGATTCTCATTCAAAAAGTTGAATCCATCTCTTTTTCGGTCTACCAATATTCCTGTCTCCTTTTGGTTTGTAACTAAGTATAAGTTTTGGTATGCGTTCATCTTTCATTCTTTGAACATGTTCTTTCCAGTTTTTTGTAGATTATTTTATTTTATCTAAAAGTTTAAAAATGTACAGCTCATTTCTAATATATTCATTTCTTCTTTTTTTGTATCTAGAAGTTTGCAGCCAGCTAAACGTCTCAGAAATCTCATTTCAGCTGCTTCTATGATCTTCTCTTCTCTTTTAGTTACAACCCAAAATTCACTACCCTACAATAGTAAGGAGACTGCCATTGCTTTTTAAAATTTTAGTTTTGTTTCCTTTCTCCAGTTTTTAAATATCCTTCTAATTGTGCACATATATTATTAAATTTATTAAGTTTGTTAAAGAACTTCATTTATAAAGTAGGAGATTTCATAACCTAGATATTTAAAATGGTTCACTTGTTCAATGGGTTTTTCCTCCACAATTATTTTAGCTCTTACGGTATCTGATCCCTTAAAAGCTAAGCATTTTATTTTCATCATCATAATACATTCACGAATTTAGGCCATTTGTTGACCTGTTTCGGCCCCAAGAGAAACACCATCCAGAAGTCTTTTGAGTGGACGTCCTGGTCTTCTTCTTCCTGCAGGTTGATATCTTAACATTAGTTTGGGTATTCTGTGATCTTCCCAAAATTCTAACAAATATATTAGTAAGCAGACTTACTCCCTATATTGATGACATTCTAGGAGATCATCAATGTGCATTTAGAAGAAACAGGTCTACAACAGATCAGATTTTTAGTATAAGACAGATTTTAGAAAAGAAATGGGAATATAATGGTACTGTACATCAACTATATGTAGACTTCAAAAAAGCATATGATTCAATTAAGAGGGAGAAGTTATATAGTATCCTGCTGGAGTTTGGAATTCCTAAAAAGTTAGTTAGACTTATACGAATGTGTCTAAATGGCTCAACGAGTAGGGTGCGTGTAGGCAAACAGTTTTCAGACACTTTTGAAATCCAGAATGGGTTAAAGCAAGGAGATGCACTATCTCCTCTACTATTTAATTTTGTACTAGAGCATGCCATTAAATCTTTGGAGAATGAGGAAGGCTTACAACTCAATGGTATTAATAAGCTGTTAGTTTATGCTGATGATGTAGTACTACTGGCCGATAGCGAGGAGATACTAAAGGCCAACACGCACACACTATTGAGTAACACTAAAAAATTAGGACTGGAAGTAAATATCAGTAAAACTAAATATATGGTCACACGTAGAAATACATTATATAATGGAAATGGACAGCTAATGACAAATGAGGGAAATTTTGAGGAATTGGCTGAATTCAAATACCTAGGAACAATAATCACAAATAGGAATGAGATGCACAAAGAAATTAAACATAGGCTCAATTCTGGAAATGCATGCTATTATGCATTGCAGAGACTTTTGATGTCCCAACTCCTTTCAAAAAACGTTAAGCTGAAAATATATAAAACTATTGATCTACCAGTTATATTATATGGGTGCGAAACATGGACTCTTACTTTAAGGGAGGAAAGGAGATTACGAGTATTTGAGAATAAAGTTCTTAGGAAAATTTTTGGACCAAAGAGAGATGAACAGACAGGTGAATGGAGAAGACTACATAACAATGAACTACATGGTCTTTATAGGAAGCCAGATATAATAAGAACAGTTAAGTCCCGTAGACTGCGATGGGCAGGACATGTTGCGCGTATGGGGAATGAAAGACGTGCATGGAAACTTCTTGTAGGAAAGCCAGAAGGAAAACGCCCAGTTGGTAGACCAAAAATGAGGTGGGAGAACAACATTAACTATGATTTGAGGGAAGTAGATTATACAGGGAATGATTGGAAAGCATTAGCTCAGGATAGGGATGTATGGAGAGCTTATGTCCGTGCGGCCATGAACCTACGGGTTCGATAGTGCCAGTGAGTAAGTAAGTAAGTAAGTATTCTGTGATCTTCCATTCGATGAACATGTTGTACCCATCTTGACTTATAATCAGAAATTTTGTTTTCTAAAGATTCCATGTGTAATTCTTCTAAGATGTCTTCATTTTTTTTGTGATCTAGTAGTCCTCCGAAGATATCTCATTTCAGCAGATCTAAGTCTCTGTATATCCTTCTGTTTCAACGTCCATACTTCGCTACCATACAAAAGAGTTGGAAGAGCCAGTGTTTTTTACACTTTCAGTCTTGAATGCTTTTGGACTAACTGTGGCTTGAAGATAGAATTTATTAACCCTAAAATTCTTAAAAATTTAGATATTTTTGCATTTACATCCTTTTCTTCTTCATATGAGATATTGCATCCTAGATATGTAAAATTATTCACCTGCTCCAAAAGCATTTTATTTTACTTATTGATATTTTGAAATTATAATTCTATAAAATGTTATTTAATTGAAACAGTGATTACTGTAGACCACCTTCTGAGCTAGATCTTAGAACTTGGTCATCTACAAAAATTAAGGTGTCTAAGATCTTATTTTTTATTTTGAAATGTGAGTCCAAATTTATCTGCCAATTATATATGATAGCGTCAATATAAATGTTAAAAAAGGGGATTAAAGCGGACTGATATTATTCAATAGTTTATTTCAAATATCATTATTGCTGAATAGTTTAGTTCCAGTTACATGCAGTTGAAATGAGTTGATGAACTACTTGCTTGGATTCTGTATGTGTGAAAGATAATTACTGGTGTATACTTGCCGCAACATTACGATTTCGGTTAACACATCTGCGGTTTTGCGGTTCGACTTGTAGAGAGGCTCTGTACCGTCTCAGTAAATCCATATCGCTATGAGTGGGGTTTTCACAATATTGACAGCTCATAAATATTAAACGAAGGATCGAATTAAAGTTTCTGACATCGTTTTAAAGAGAAAACTGTCAAACAAAGTTTCAAACCCGTTTTGAGTGCACTTGAAAATACTTTACAATAGTGCTTGGAGTTTTGTAGAAATAGTGTAAAGAGCTTGGCTGCATATTTCCGTCAGTTTGTTTACGAAACTGACAGGGTCTCTATTCGCATACAAAGATAATGTGTTTATTTTCCTTGCAAGTGATCAAGCAAAAATGAAAAATATATAGGCACTATAAAAGTTTTTTTTTCAGATAGATTTTTTATGTACATTTTTGTAAGTAATACTCAGTATTTCATCATCATCCTCATGGATTAGATCTGTTGGCCTGTTCCGTCATCAGCAAGTTTGGAAGCAAGAAGTTATTTTAATTAATGGAAATATAATTTCCTAAAAGTATTACAAGAAGAAGTCAAATCGATTTCATATAAATACAATTAAATTGAATTAGGTTGTAGCGTATCACCCGCATTATTTAATATATTTATACATGTCAAACTGGAGCAAAAATGGTCAGGAATGGGAGTACCAATTGGAGATGGTTCAACAGATACAATATATACAGTGTTATTTGCAGATGACCAGATATTAATTGTACAAGAATATGAAGAAATGGAGTTTATGTTCAGAAAATTATCCAACGAATACGATAACTGGGGTTTGAATATAAATTTAGAAAAATCATTTCATATGGGATATGGAGCCGAAACGGTAGATTTAATATTAGAAGATGTGAAGAATTTGAGTATCTGGAAGTAAAAGTAGATAAAGAGGACCAAGAAAACATTGGAATGGTGTCCACCTGGAAGAAGAAGAAAAGGAAGACTTTGAAACTCGTGGATGCAAGAAATAAGAACGGGAATGAGAACAAGAGGACTGGAGGACATGGGAGTGGACGGATAGAGACGAGTGGAGAAAAAAATAAATAAAACTTTAGGCACAGAAAGATGTGTAAAGATTAAAAATCCGTATATATAAAATTAATTACACAACAAAATTGTCTATTTATGTGAAAATCTCACAATAATTACAAATAATAATGAGATCCACAAAGAAATTAAACATAGGCTCAAATTTGAAATGCTATTAAGGTATGCATTACAGGGACTCTCGTCGTCCCAACTCCTCAGAAAAACGTTAGACTGAAAATGTATAAAATTATTTCCCAATTACTCGTTAATCAGTCACCGGAGTCTATAGTTTCCTTATATCAAAACACTCAGAAACATCACGCTTGTGATAGGTTAATTTGAATGAAATAAATTACTTCAGGCATTTACACAATGTTTTTTTTTTACTTTCTCTCGCCCGTTGTCCATTTTTGTTCATGGAGCTCAAATTATGGTCTTCCATCACTTTCTATCCATGCGAAGAAGTCACTCATACGACGAAGTAACACGAATACTGCGAGCAAATAACCAGGGGTACATTTTATCTTTCAAGGATAAAATAAGGAATGCTTTCCTTTGGAGAGAAATGAATGCCACCACATCTGTTGTTAAGAGGATTGAAAATCAAACTCTTAAATGGTATGGCCATGTACAAAGAATGGAAAATGAAAGATGGCCAAAAAATATATACCAGTGGTCACCCCCTGGAAAAAATAAACGTGGCAGACCAAGATGGAAATGGAAAACCTACGTCAGAACTATAATGGATGATAGGAATTTGGAAGAAGGAGATTGGAATGATAGAGATAACTGGAAACTGAAGACGCGAACCTATAAATGGGGGAAAGCCGAAGAAGAGAAGAAGGAATCTGGCGCACATGGCGTTCTGAGCGATAAATTTCGTTGGCTGTATCGAGGATATCATTGACAGCATAATCACAACAAGCATACAGTTGAAAACTTTGATTCATATAGTAGGCCTATATGTTTCACTACCTTTTTCAAATTACATAGCAAGTTATAAAATAATTTTGTCCAGCTAGATCGTGCATTTTTCCGTATGTGCGGCGCCTGTAGATTAAAATATGTAAGGATAGACCTATAATATTAGTTTATCAGTACAGTAAAATCTTCTTATTCGCGGAGGATATGTTCCGTAAATATCCCGCGAATACAAAAACCGCGAATATGAATGCTAATTTGTATGGGTACATAGATGATACTTTCCAAGGTTCCAAAATAAAATCAATCAATGAGAGATTTTGAACAATTTCTATCAATAGAATTCCTTATTTTGTATTTGGATTTTTTGATGAATCGTACAGTTGATTCATTAACAGTGAAACAGATAGATGATACGTTCCAAGGTTCCAAAATAAAACCAATTTAAAGAGAGATTTTGAACAATTTCTATCAATAGAATTCCTTATTTTGTATTTGGATTTTTTGATGAATCGTACAGTTGATTCATTAACAGTGAAACAGATAGATGATACGTTCCAAGGTTCCAAAATAAAACCAATTTAAAGAGAGATTTTGAACAATTTCTATCAATAGAATTCCTTATTTTGTATTTGGATTTTTTGATGAATCGTACAGTTGATTCATTAACAGTGAAACAGATAGATGATACGTTCCAAGGTTCCAAAATAAAACCAATTTAAAGAGAGATTTTGAACAATTTCTATCAATAGAATTCCTTATTTTGTATTTGGATTTTTTGATGAATCGTACAGTTGATTCATTAACAGTGAAACAGATAGATGATACGTTCCAAGGTTCCAAAATAAAACCAATTTAAAGAGAGATTTTGAACAATTTCTATCAATAGAATTCCTTATTTTGTATTTGGATTTTTTGATGAATCGTACAGTTGATTCATTAACAGTGAAACAGATAGATGATACGTTCCAAGGTTCCAAAATAAAACCAATTTAAGAGAGATTTTGAACAATTTCTATCAATAGAATTCCTTATTTTGTATTTGGATTTTTTGATGAATCGTACAGTTGATTCATTAACAGTGAAACAGATAGATGATACGTTCCAAGGTTCCAAAATAAAACCAATTTAAAGAGAGATTTTGAACAATTTCTATCAATAGAATTCCTTATTTTGTATTTGGATTTTTTGATGAATCGTACAGTTGATTCATTAACAGTGAAACAGATAGATGATACGTTCCAAGGTTCCAAAATAAAACCAATTTAAAGAGAGATTTTGAACAATTTCTATCAATAGAATTCCTTATTTTGTATTTGGATTTTTTGATGAATCGTACAGTTGATTCATTAACAGTGAAACAGATAGATGATACGTTCCAAGGTTCCAAAATAAAACCAATTTAAAGAGAGATTTTGAACAATTTCTATCAATAGAATTCCTTATTTTGTATTTGGATGTTTTGATGAATCGTACAGTTGATTCATTAACAGTGAAACAGATAGATGATACGTTCCAAGGTTCCAAAATAAAACCAATTTAAAGAGAGATTTTGAACAATTTCTATCAATAGAATTCCTTATTTTGTATTTGGATTTTTTGATGAATCGTACAGTTGATTCATTAACAGTGAAACAGATAGATGATACGTTCCAAGGTTCCAAAATAAAACCAATTTAAAGAGAGATTTTGAACAATTTCTATCAATAGAATTCCTTATTTTGTATTTGGATTTTTTGATGAATCGTACAGTTGATTCATTAACAGTGAAACAGATAGATGATACGTTCCAAGGTTCCAAAATAAAACCAATTTAAAGAGAGATTTTGAACAATTTCTATCAATAGAATTCCTTATTTTGTATTTGGATTTTTTGATGAATCGTACAGTTGATTCATTAACAGTGAAACAGATAGATGATACGTTCCAAGGTTCCAAAATAAAACCAATTTAAAGAGAGATTTTGAACAATTTCTATCAATAGAATTCCTTATTTTGTATTTGGATTTTTTGATGAATCGTACAGTTGATTCATTAACAGTGAAACAGATAGATGATACGTTCCAAGGTTCCAAAATAAAACCAATTTAAAGAGAGATTTTGAACAATTTCTATCAATAGAATTCCTTATTTTGTATTTGGATTTTTTGATGAATCGTACAGTTGATTCATTAACAGTGAAACAGATAGATGATACGTTCCAAGGTTCCAAAATAAAACCAATTTAAAGAGAGATTTTGAACAATTTCTATCAATAGAATTCCTTATTTTGTATTTGGATTTTTTGATGAATCGTACAGTTGATTCATTAACAGTGAAACAGATAGATGATACGTTCCAAGGTTCCAAAATAAAACCAATTTAAAGAGAGATTTTGAACAATTTCTATCAATAGAATTCCTTATTTTGTATTTGGATTTTTTGATGAATCGTACAGTTGATTCATTAACAGTGAAACAGATAGATGATACGTTCCAAGGTTCCAAAATAAAACCAATTTAAAGAGAGATTTTGAACAATTTCTATCAATAGAATTCCTTATTTTGTATTTGGATTTTTTGATGAATCGTACAGTTGATTCATTAACAGTGAAACAGATAGATGATACGTTCCAAGGTTCCAAAATAAAACCAATTTAAAGAGAGATTTTGAACAATTTCTATCAATAGAATTCCTTATTTTGTATTTGGATTTTTTGATGAATCGTACAGTTGATTCATTAACAGTGAAACAGATAGATGATACGTTCCAAGGTTCCAAAATAAAACCAATTTAAAGAGAGATTTTGAACAATTTCTATCAATAGAATACCTTATTTTGTATTTGGATTTTTTTGATGAATCGTACAGTTGATTCATTAACAGTGAAACAGATAGATGATACGTTCCAAGGTTCCAAAATAAAACCAATTTAAAGAGAGATTTTGAACAATTTCTATCAATAGAATTCCTTATTTTGTATTTGGATTTTTTGATGAATCGTACAGTTGATTCATTAACAGTGAAACAGATAGATGATACGTTCCAAGGTTCCAAAATAAAACCAATTTAAAGAGAGAATTTTGAACAATTTCTATCAATAGAATTCCTTATTTCGTATTTGGATTTTTTGATGAATCGTACAGTTGATTCATTAACAGTGAAACAGATAGATGATACGTTCCAAGGTTCCAAAATAAAACCAATTTAAAGAGAGATTTTGAACAATTTCTATCAATAGAATTCCTTATTTTGTATTTGGATTTTTTGATGAATCGTACAGTTGATTCATTAACAGTGAAACAGATAGATGATACGTTCCAAGGTTCCAAAATAAAACCAATTTAAAGAGAGATTTTGAACAATTTCTATCAATAGAATTCCTTATTTTGTATTTGGATTTTTTGATGAATCGTACAGTTGATTCATTAACAGTGAAACAGATAGATGATACGTTCCAAGGTTCCAAAATAAAACCAATTTAAAGAGAGATTTTGAACAATTTCTATCAATAGAATTCCTTATTTTGTATTTGGATTTTTTGATGAATCGTACAGTTGATTCATTAACAGTGAAACAGATAGATGATACGTTCCAAGGTTCCAAAATAAAACCAATTTAAAGAGAGATTTTGAACAATTTCTATCAATAGAATTCCTTATTTTGTATTTGGATTTTTTGATGAATCGTACAGTTGATTCATTAACAGTGAAACAGATAGATGATACGTTCCAAGGTTCCAAAATAAAACCAATTTAAAGAGAGATTTTGAACAATTTCTATCAATAGAATTCCTTATTTTGTATTTGGATTTTTTGATGAATCGTACAGTTGATTCATTAACAGTGAAACAGATAGATGATACGTTCCAAGGTTCCAAAATAAAACCAATTTAAAGAGAGATTTTGAACAATTTCTATCAATAGAATTCCTTATTTTGTATTTGGATTTTTTGATGAATCGTACAGTTGATTCATTAACAGTGAAACAGATAGATGATACGTTCCAAGGTTCCAAAATAAAACCAATTTAAAGAGAGATTTTGAACAATTTCTATCAATAGAATTCCTTATTTTGTATTTGGATTTTTGATGAATCGTACAGTTGATTCATTAACAGTGAAACAGATAGATGATACGTTCCAAGGTTCCAAAATAAAACCAATTTAAAGAGAGATTTTGAACAATTTCTATCAATAGAATTCCTTATTTTGTATTTGGATTTTTTGATGAATCGTACAGTTGATTCATTAACAGTGAAACAGATAGATGATACGTTCCAAGGTTCCAAAATAAAACCAATTTAAAGAGAGGTTTTGAACAATTTCTATCAATAGAATACCTTATTTTGTATTTGGATTTTTTGATGAATCGTACAGTTGATTCATTAACAGTGAAACAGATAGATGATACGTTCCAAGGTTCCAAAATAAAACCAATTTAAAGAGAGATTTTGAACAATTTCTATCAATAGAATTCCTTATTTTGTATTTGGATTTTTTGATGAATCGTACAGTTGATTCATTAACAGTGAAACAGATAGATGATACGTTCCAAGGTTCCAAAATAAAACCAATTTAAAGAGAGATTTTGAACAATTTCTATCAATAGAATTCCTTATTTTGTATTTGGATTTTTTGATGAATCGTACAGTTGATTCATTAACAGTGAAACAGATAGATGATACGTTCCAAGGTTCCAAAATAAAACCAATTTAAAGAGAGATTTTGAACAATTTCTATCAATAGAATTCCTTATTTTGTATTTGGATTTTTTGATGAATCGTACAGTTGATTCATTAACAGTGAAACAGATAGATGATACGTTCCAAGGTTCCAAAATAAAACCAATTTAAAGAGAGATTTTGAACAATTTCTATCAATAGAATTCCTTATTTTGTATTTGGATTTTTTGATGAATCGTACAGTTGATTCATTAACAGTGAAACAGATAGATGATACGTTCCAAGGTTCCAAAATAAAACCAATTTAAAGAGAGATTTTGAACAATTTCTATCAATAGATTCCTTATTTTGTATTTGGATTTGTTGATGAATCGTACAGTTGATTCATTAACAGTGGAAAACAGATAGATGATACGTTCCAAGGTTCCAAAATAAAACCAATTTAAAGAGAGATTTTGAACAATTTCTATCAATAGAATTCCTTATTTTGTATTTGGATTTTTTGATGAATCGTACAGTTGATTCATTAACAGTGAAACAGATAGATGATACGTTCCAAGGTTCCAAATAAAACCAATTTAAAGAGAGATTTTGAACAATTTCTATCAATAGAATTCCTTATTTTGTATTTGGATTTTTTGATGAATCGTACAGTTGATTCATTAACAGTGAAACAGATAGATGATACGTTCCAAGGTTCCAAAATAAAACCAATTTAAAGAGAGATTTTGAACAATTTCTATCAATAGAATTCCTTATTTTGTATTTGGATTTTTTGATGAATCGTACAGTTGATTCATTAACAGTGAAACAGATAGATGATACGTTCCAAGGTTCCAAAATAAAACCAATTTAAAGAGAGATTTTGAACAATTTCTATCAATAGAATTCCTTATTTTGTATTTGGATTTTTTGATGAATCGTACAGTTGATTCATTAACAGTGAAACAGATAGATGATACGTTCCAAGGTTCCAAAATAAAACCAATTTAAAAGAGAGATTTTGAACAATTTCTATCAATAGAATTCCTTATTTTGTATTTGGATTTTTTGATGAATCGTACAGTTGATTCATTAACAGTGAAACAGATAGATGATACGTTCCAAGGTTCCAAAATAAAACCAATTTAAAGAGAGATTTTGAACAATTTCTATCAATAGAATTCCTTATTTTGTATTTGGATTTTTTGATGAATCGTACAGTTGATTCATTAACAGTGAACCAGATAGATGATACGTTCCAAGGTTCCAAAATAAAACCAATTTAAAGAGAGATTTTGAACAATTTCTATCAATAGAATTCCTTATTTTGTATTTGGATTTTTTGATGAATCGTACAGTTGATTCATTAACAGTGAAACAGATAGATGATACGTTCCAAGGTCCAAAATAAAACCAATTTAAAGAGAGATTTTGGAACAATTTCCTATCAATAGAATGCCTTATTTTGTATTGGAAAATTTTTTGATGAATCGTACAGTTGATTCATTAACAGTGCGAAATCAGAATAGATGATACACGTTCCAAGGTTCCAAAATAAAACCAATTTAAAGAGAGATTTGGAACAATTCTTAGCAATAGAATTCCTTATTTTGTATTTGGATTTTTTGATGAATCGTACAGTTTGATTCATTAACAGTGAAACAGATAGAATGATGACGTTTTCCAAGGTTCCAAAATAAAAACCAATTTTAAAGAGAGATTTTGAACAATTTCCTATCAATAGAATTCCTTATTTTGTATTTGGATTTTTTTGGATGAATCGTACAGTTTTGATTCATTAACAATGAAACAGATATATGAATACGTTCCAAGGTTCTCAAAATAAAACCAATTTACAAGAGAGATTTTTGAAAACAATTTCTATCAATAGAATTCCTTATTTTGTATTTGGATTTTTTGATGCATCGTAAACAGTTGCTTCATTAACATTGAAACAGATAGATGATACGTTCCAAGGTTCCAAAATAAAACCAATTTACAAGAGAGATTTTGAACAATTTCCTATCAATATAATTCCGTATTTTGTATTTGGATTTTTTGATGAATCGTACAGTTGATTCATTAACAGTGAAACAGATAGATGATACTTTCCAAGGTTCCAAAATAAACCTAATTTTAAAGAGAGATTTATGAACAATTTCTATCAATAGAATTCCTTATTTTGTATTTGGATTTTTTTGATGAATCGTAAACGTTGATTCATTAACAGTGAAACATAATAGATATTACGTGTTCCCAGGTTCCAAAATAAACCAAATTTAAAGAGAGATGTTGAACATTTTCTATCAATAGAATTCCCTTATTTTGTATTTGGATTTTTTTGATGAATCGTAACAGTTGATTCATCTAACAGTGAAACAGCTAGATGATACGTTCCATAGGTTCCAAAATAAACCAATTTAAAGAGAGATTTTGAACAATTTCTATCAATAGAATTCCTTATTTTGTGATTGGATTTTTTGATGAATCGTACAGTTGATTCATTACCAGTGAACCAGATAGATGATACGTTCCAAGGTTTCCAAAATAAAAAACCAATTTAAAGAGAGATTTTTTGAACAATTTCTATCAATAGAATTCCTTATTTTGTATTTGGATTTTTTGATGAATCGTACAGTTGCGATTCATTAACAGTGAAACAGATAGATGATACGTATCAAGGTTCCAAAATAAAACCAATTTTAAAGAGAGATTTTGAACAATTTCTATCAATAGAATTCCTTATTTTGTATTTGGATTTTTTTGATGAATCGTACAGGCCAATTTGATTCATTAACAGTGAAACAGATAGATGATACGTTCCAAGGTTTCTAAATAAAAAACCATTTAAAGAGATATTTTGACAATTTCTATCAATAGAATTCCTTATTTTGTATTTGGATTTTTTGATGAATCGTACAGTTGATTCATTAACAGTGAAACAGATAGATGATACTTTTCCAAGTGTTCCAAAATAAAACCAATTTAAAGAGAGATTTTTGAAAACATTTCTATCAATAGATTCCCTTATTTGTGTATTTTGGAATTTTTTGATGACTCGTTTACAGTTGATGCATTAACAGTGAAACAGATAGATGATACGGTTCCAAAGGTTTCCAAATAAAACCAATTTAAATAGAGATTTTTGAACAATTTTCTATCAATAGAATTCCTTATTTTGTTATTTGGATTTTTTTGATGAATCGTACAGTTGATTCCATTAACAGTGAAACAGATAGATGATACGTTCCAAGGTTCCACAATAAAACCAATTTAAAGAGAGATTTTGAACAATTTCTATGCATATAATTCCTTATTTTGTATTTGGATTTTTGAATGAATCGTACAGGTTTGATTCATTAACTAGTGAAACAGATAGATGATACGTTCCAAGTTTCCAAAATAAAAACCAATTTAAAGAGAGATTTTGAACAAATTTCTATCAGATAGAATTCCTTTATTTTGTATTTGGATTTTTTGATGAATCGTACAGTTGATTCATTAACCGGGGAAACAGATAGATTGATACTTTCCAAGGTTCCAAAATAAAAAAAAAGCCAATTTAAAGAGAGATTTTTGAACAATTTCTAATCAATAGAATTCCTATTTTGTTTTTGGATTTTTTGATGAAATCGGTACAGTTGATTCATTAACAGTGAAACAGATAGAGGATACGTTCCAAGGTTTCCAAATAAAAACCATTTAAAAAGAGAGATTTTGAACAATTTCTTTTCTATCATAGAATTCCTTATTTTGGTATTTGTGGATTTTTTTGAGGAATACGTACAGTTGATTCATTAACAGTGAAACAGATAGATGATACTTCCAAGGTTCCAAATAAAACAAATTTAAAAAGAAGAGATTTTGGAACAATTTCTATCAATAGAATTCCTTATTTTGTATTTGGATTTTTTTTGATGAATCGTACAGTTGATTCATTAACAGTGAAACAGATAGATGATACGTTCCAAGGTTCCAAAATAAACCAATTTAAAGAGAGATTTTGAACAATTTCTATCATGCGAATTCCTTATTTTGGTATTTGGATTTTTTTGATGAATCGTCACAGTTGATTCATTAACAGTGAAACAGATAGATGATACGTTGTTCCAAGGTTCCACAAATAAAACCATGTAAAGAGAGATTTTGAACCATTTCTATCAATAGAAATTCCTTATTTTGTATTTGGATTTTTTGATGAATCGTAACAGGTTGATTCATTAACATGTGAAACAATAAATAGAATGATACGTTTTCCAAGTGTTCCAACATAAAACCAATTTAAAGAGAGATTTTGAATAACAATTTCTATCAATAGAATTCCTTCTTTTTGTATTTGGATTTTTTTGATGAATCGTCCAGTTGATTCATTAACAGTGAAACAGATAGATGCTACGTTTCCAAGGTTCCAAAATAAAACCAATTTCAAAGAGAGATTTTGAACAATTTCTACTATCAATAGAATTCCTTAATTTGGTAATTTGGATTTTTTGATGAATCGTACAGTTGATTCATTAACAGTGAAACAGATAGATGATACGTTTCGCAAGGTCCCAAAATAAAACCAATTTAAAGAGAGGATTTTGAACAATTTCTATCAATAGAATTCCTACATTTTGTATTTGGATTTTTTGATGAATCGGACAGTTTGATTCATTAACAGTGAAACAGATATATGATACGTTCCAAGGTTCCAAAATAAAACCAATTTCACGAGAGATTTTGAACAATTTCTATCAATAGAATTCCTTATTTTGTATTTGGATTTTTTGATGAATCGTACAGTTGATTCATTAACAGGCAAACAGATATATGAATACGTTCCAAGGTTTTCCAAAATAAAACCATTTTAAAAGAGAGATTTTGAACAATTTCTCATCAATAGAATTCCTTATTTTGTATTTGGATTTTTTGATGAATCGTACAGTTGATTCATTAACAGTGAAACAGATAGATGATACGTTTCCAATGTTCCAAAATAAAACCAATTTTAAAGAGAGATTTTGAACAATTTCTATCAATAGAATTCCTTATTTTGTATTTGGATTTTGTGATGAATCGTACAGTTGATTCATTAACAGTGAAACAGATAGATGAATCGTTTCCAAGGTTCCAAAATAAAACCATTTAAAAGAGAGATTTTGAACACTTTCTATCAATAGAATTCCTTATTTTGTAGTTGGATTTTTTGATGAATCGTACAGTTGATTCATTAACAGTGGAACAGATAGCTGATAACGTTTCCAAGGTTTCCAAAATAAAACCAATTTAAAGAGAGATTTTGAACAATTTCCTATCAATAGAATTCCTTATTTTTTATTTGGGATTTGTTTGATGAATCGTACAGTTTTATATCATTAACAGTGAAACATATAGATTGATTACGTTTCCAAGGTTCCAAAATAAAACCGAATCTAAAGAGAGATTTTGAACAATTTCTATCATAGAATTTCCTTATTTTGTATTTGGATTTTTTGATGAATCGTACAGTTGATTCATTAACATTGAAACAGATAGATGATACGTTCCAAGGTTCCAAACTAAAACCAATTTAAAGAGAGACTTTGAAACACTTTCTATCAATAGAATTCCTTATTTTGTATTTGGAGTTTTTTGATGAATCGTACAGTTGAATTCATTAACAGTGAAACAGATAGATGATACGTTCCAAGGTTTCCAAAATAAAACCAATTTTAAAGAGAGATTTTGAACAATTTCTATCAAATAGAATTCCTTATTTTGTATTTGGATTTTTTTTGATGAATCGTACAGTTGTGATTCATTAACAGTGAAACAGATAGATGATATGCTTGTCTCAAGGTTCCAAAATAAAACCAATTTTAAAGAGAGATTTTGAACAATTTCTATCAATAGACTTCCTATTTTTTATTTGGATTTTTTGATGAATCGTACCAGTTGATTCCGTTAACCTTGTAAACAGATAGATTGATACGTTCCAAGGGTTCCAAAATAAAACCAAGTTTACAGAGAAGATTTTGAACAATTTCTATCAATAGAATTCCTTATTTAGTTTTTGTATTTGGATTTTTTGATGAATCGTAACAGTTTATATCATTAACAGTGAAACAGATAGATGATACGGTTCCAAGGTTCGCAAAATACAACCAATTTAAAGAGATATTTTTGAACAATTTCTATCAAGAGAATTCCTTATTTTGTATTTGGATTTTTTGATGAATCGTACAGTTTGTTCATTAAACAGTGAAACAGATACATAATACGTTTTTCCAAGGTTCCAAAATAACAACCAATTTTAAGAGAGATTTTTGAACAATTTCTATCAATAGAATTCCTTATTTTTGTATGTGGATTTTTTGATGAATCGTACAGTTGATTCATTAACAGTGAAACAGGCAGATGATACGTTCCAAGGTTCCAAAATAAAACCAATTTAAGAAGAGATTTTGAACAATTTCTATCAATAGAATTCCTTATTTTGTATTTGGATTTTTTGATGAATCGTACAGTTGATTCATTAACAT